>OU015495.1:16819232-17221732 GCA_907164885.2 Dolomedes plantarius | reverse complement strand
AAATAGCAAGAATAAGAGTAGCATTGGAAAAAGCAAAGAGAATATAATATGAACCAATATTATATGTAAGAACCAATTATACTAACAAATAGAAGAAATTAGAATATCTTGAGTAATTAAATAATCCACTACATGTTTATAAATTTAACCTCAAATATTTATTGTTTAATAAATGTTTAAACCAAAAAACAATACATAAGAAGATAAAATTGAATAAGTTTAAACTCTTGAGTAAAATAATATATTTACACAACAAGATTAATTTGACCTCAAACATATAATATAGTATAAAGGTTTAAACCAAAAAACATAACTGATGAAGTAATAAGATGAATTTCTTGAGTAAAATAAATAATTTATTATATAATAAATGTTTAATCCAAACAACAATACAATATTAGAAGAAAAAGTTGAAATTCTTGAGTAAAAATAATATAGTATTAACTAATAATTAACCAATGCAAATAGCAAGAATAAGAGTAGCAATGGAAAAAGCAAAGAGAATATAATATTAACCAATATTATATGTAAGAACCAATTATACTAACAAATAGAAGAAATTAGAATATCTTGAGTAATTAAATAATACACTACATGTTTATAAATTTAACCTCAAATATTTATTGTTTAATAAATGTTTAAACCAAAAAACAATACATAAGAAGATAAAATTGAATAAGTTGAAATTCTTGAGTAAAATAATATATTTACACAACAAGATTATTAAGTTGACCTCAATCATATAATATAGAATAAAGGTTTAAACCAAAAAACATAACAGATGAAGTAATAAGTTGAATTTCTTGAGTAATATAAATAATATATTATAGAAAAAATGTTTAATCCAAACAACAAAAAAACACAACATTAGAAGAAAAAGATGAAATTCTTGAGTAAAATCAAAAATAAAATATACAACTAGTTTAAACCAAGGCTACAGGCCAAACCAGCCGGACATTTAATTGCGAATCCTAAGTTACCGGCTGGTCGAATTTCCAAACATGATGCGCAGTGACGTTCTGCGTCGGCCGGTCCTTTAGTCAGGATTACTCGGCAACCGGTTGGCCGGTTACCTAGCCACAGCCCTGTTTATCAGCATGTCAGCTGTAAGAAAATAAACATTTAACTGTCACTCTTAATTTGCAATTCGTTTGCCAGCAGTACGTTATTTCGTTTTATTGATAGTTTTACTGAATAATATGTAGTAACTTTTTTATAAGTGTTTCTGCAGTCGCTTATCATTAAAAATTGTTTTAATCGTCATTCTTGTGTTATGTTTGTTTGCTATTGTACTTTCAGCACGTTTTAAAGTTTCATTTTCGGTCAAATTTCTCACCAGACCGCTTATAAGTTAGCTTTGAGCATTCAAAGTAATTTATGTTGGGTATAGTAACCTAAATTAGTATTAATTGTTTTCCATTTATTGTAAGTGTTTCTGGTTCATATGGTCACTATTTTAATAGAATTAATTATTGACTACCCTTCTGTATAAGACAGGTTGATCATGAGGTCTGTGTTGACATTTTAAAATAAGTAGAATTTTGAATTTAATCTACAAGGTTTAGATTTAACAATAACAATTGGCGTTTCCGTGGTTGGTGGGGGCGTTTCTCAATTAAAAAATTGGTTTCGTTCTTTTAAAGCTGTCAGCTGAATTTAAAGACATTTTCATTATGCAGTGTGTTTTGGCCGTTCGTACGTTTATTAACATATTTTAAATAGTCTTAATTTTATTTTTTGCTACAATATGTTAATAAGCAAATATATATTTTTATATACTAGCAAATATATATTTTTACATACAAGCAAATGAGGGCTTAGTTGTTTGAATCTAACCTGAAAATTAAGTTACACAAAATTCTGTTCTTGTATTAAGTATTTAATTTGTAAATTTTTAAGATAATGAAAGAACAATTTTTATTAAATAGGTAAAAGTAGATCTAAGTGTCAACATTTAAATGTCATATTTCATGATATATATATATATATATATATAATTATTTGTATAAGAATCTACATCTATGTCACTGGAAAAATATACAGCTTAGGCTAAAGAAGAACATTTTGACCACAGTCAATTGTTTAAGTTAATCATTTTAATGTATTCAAGAGTTGTGCTTTTAATCCATAAGAGTTATCTGACTCAGATGGATTTGGATCTACATGATGGAATTTAATCTACATGCTTTAAAAGGTTTTGAAGCTCCAAAGGAAAGCTGCTATAAGATATATATATATAGTTGCTGAAAAGCAAAGTGTTCATTACATTGTAAATTTAGAGATGAGAAAAAAATTCATCTTTTGGTCGTGTGGAGTAAAATTCTCTAATTTGGGAAAAAATAAGGAAAGTTAATAGGAGTAAGAAAGTTTAATGAGATGGGTTTTTGTGGGTTACTGACATGAAAAATGTTGGAGTGTTATTTTGTTTTGTCAATAGATTACAGTATACTTCAAAAAATTAATATTTGGTGGTGTTCATAGAGATGTAAAGACTATGTAAAGGATACTTAAACTAGTAGTGGGTATCAAGGACTTTTTATGTTTTGCAGCTTAATAATGATAAAGTATTTTAATTAAAATTTAAGGAAGGAATTATGAAGGGACATGGCTGTGTTTATTGAAGATAATTATATTACCTATAATTAGAGTGAGCTTAGAATTCCACGCCAAGGTGAAAAGACTTTTCTTTCATTAAAACATGGGTTATTATTTAAATTTAGAAGACAATGAAATTTTTTCTTATGAGTATTGAGAATATCTTAATTTAGGGCAGTTGGATTATTGGAGAAGAGTTTTCAATTTGTACTTGTTATCAGGAATCATATACTCATCTTTTATTAGACTGATTTTGTCACAAATATATGACTTCTACTTTTGCATTCAGTCATTTTCTGCATCATGTTTCCTGAGATTTCTATTGCTTTGACATAGAAGAATATAGAACTTCCATCTTGTTATAGAAGTTAGTAATGATGAAAAAATGAACAATATTTTCTGATTTGTTAAAATGGAGGTTTGAACTATTTAAAGAGAATTTGTATATTACCTGTAACAATGTAACACAAACAAACTGCAAGAATTATATTCACAAATCTACCTTTAAACTTCTATTGTTGATAAAATTTTAAGTTTTAGATAAGTAAAACATTTAAGAAAAGGAAACTATATTTTTTTCTCTTTGTATATAAACACTTTATTAGATACATAATTATAAAACCATAAAGTTTTGTATATTTGTGTAGCCCAAATTCTTTTTTGAATATTATATTAATCTGTTATTTTTAATAAAATAAAATCAAATAAGCAGTGAAATGATGAGTCTTTTTTTTTTAACAAGAACATATAATGTTACATGCCCCCCCCCCCCCCAAACTTAACTTGAAATAAATTAAAACGTTATTAGAAATTCAGTTATAATTGGAAAACTGTAGAAAAGTTTTAATAAAGTTGTTTTTTTCAAACTGTGAAACTGAAGATTCCGATTGTGTCTTTTACCTTAACATAGTTTTTAACAATGATATGATCCATAACAAAAATTCGATGCTATATTTTTTTTTCTCAGTTTATTTATGTTTTATTTATTTTCCTCATTGTATAACTTTTGAATACTACTCAAATATCAATTCTATTTCTATTCAATTTAAAAAAAAATAAAAATATTTCATATTTTAAGGACCGTCCGTCAGTCAGTGCACTGAGGAGGGTCCTAACTGAATTCAATTTGTGCCCCCCAAAAATTAGAAGCACGCTATGCCTATGATCATATGGAAGGTTTCTCAGCTTGATGAAGAATTATATTTAATACTTTCAAACTATATGACATTCTTAATTTTTATTGTGGATATAATTAAATGTTCATCACATTAGTAATAACAGTTACTGTGCATTGATAAAAATATTAATTTCCAAGCATGATAAATTTGTATTTCAAATTTATTTTAGCTCATTAGAAACAGTTTATACAATTAAAATGCTTTTCTATATAAAATAAATTATTCAAAAACGGTTATTTTGGCTTATAGCAAATGCTATTAAATATTTTAAACTTTTATTTATATTTACACCATGAAATATCATTACTTTTATGCTTTTAATGAAAATATTACTCATCAAACATCATCTATTAATAATTTTTACTCGGAATATTTTGAAAGGAGTTATACTAATTGATGATAAAAAATGAACGTATTTACTGCTGTAATTTATATGAGAAATAATATTTTTGTTAACAGGTTTCATTAAATAAATGCATAATTTTGGTTATTAATTTATGAGAATTTTGTCTCATTGCTTAATTTATATTTATTATAAATAATTTTCATTTTTCTTTGTATTGTAGAGAAACGATTTGATGGCCAAATCATCGGGAGTTTCTGAAGGAGAAATTCGGGAAGGTTTCATTTGTCCTATGTGTCTTTGTGATTTGAAGACTGTAGATCAGTTACAAGATCATTTTGAATCCGTACATGCTGCAGAGGATCATGATGTTTTCCAAGCTCTCAAGGGTTTCATTGGTAAGTTTTAAAAATTTGCTATGTTTTGAATTATAAGAATTGAAATTAAGTATATGAGCTTGGATTCTTACTCCTGGGAGAAAGTATATGATCCAGATTTGCTGAGATTTTGCTTATGTATTACAAGTAAACTATGTAGAAAATACTTCCTTTTTTCTTGCATGAGGCCCGCTATAATCAGGGAGATCTTTCTTTCTCTTCCTTGAATTTTTTCCTTTCAAAACATTGTAACTGTTGTGGTTTAAATGCAATATTTTGTAAATTGTCATCATATTAGTTCATATCAGTATATTTTGTTATAATATTTATGAATTATGTATCCTTTATTTTTTCAAAGTTGAGACATAAAGTATAGATTATATGTTGCTAAATTTTCCTAATGCAAAAATATTGAACAGTTTCTTCAAAAATATTTATAGACAAGTCGAGATGTGCTACTGAAAGTGATATTTTTTTAAGTACCTTTAAATATAGTTTCTTTTACCTCTTTGCTTTATTTTTCATTTTTAGAGTGTGATATAAACTCTTTAATGGGACTTCCCTTTTTCTAAGATTCTAACTGCTATGACTATATTTTATTTTCCTTTCCGTTTTTGTCCTGTTGTAAGTATATATGCATCTATATGGATATTACAAAAATGCTGTTTAAAGGGCTTGGTCTCTGGGGACTTATGCCCCCCAAATGGTAATATTAGTATCAAGCCCTGGGGACCGATGCAGCATAAATGTTTATCTCTGGAACTGACATCATGTGATTGTGTTCAAAAAATCCTTTTTTACTTATTTTTCACTATGTATTACATATATTTTCAATTGGGAATTTTTTTTAAAAAGGTGTTTAATCTTATATTTCATAGATAAAGCTAAAAGAAAGATACTTAAACAAGATACATGGTGTGAAGATCTGGGCAAAACTACTTTTGAACCTGATAATTTTTATAACATGACTTGTGAATCCCCACAATGGCCAATGCAGGATATTGGTAAGTGTTTTTATTCCTGCATTGATTATACAGGGTTCACACCTGGAAAACTGGGATTCATCAGGGGAAATTAAATTAGTAGAACGGTGGGCTCTTGACCTCCAAAGCCTCAATTTGTAGATCCATTTCATTTTTTTCTCAATGATTGTATTCTCTTATTTTTGAATTATTTTGCTTTACATTAATTGTGAAAAATGAATATAGTATTTTTTTTTTTTTATGGAAGTGAATTATATTTTATGCATGTTGTTAATATTTTGAATTGGGTGGGATTTTTTTTGTTGAGTTAATATCTTAGGATGGATATCTTAAGCATATTTAAGTGTTAATATGAGAAAAACAATTTTTCTATTGATAAAATATTTCTATTTGTTTAATTTCAAGACTTTTGTTTTATGTAACTAGGGGCTTCGCCCCTAGGCTCGCTACGCTCGTTCCTCTGTTATGGCTAATAGCGAGATACATAGGGGTGATTCTCGGGCAATGTAACAGCTTCCATCCATTTACTGTTGTCACCCTTAATGTGAAGGGTGTTTCATCACTGCTGAATTATAAGCTTTAAAATTCAAATAAAACTTGAAAATTTAAGATATAGACTTGAAATGAGGTTTATATGAATAAGAAAGCTTTCAGCTTCCAGATGATGTAAATATTTTGATGAGACATATCTTACTTTGGGCCCCCTTATTTTTCTGCATCCATTGGTATTGCTATTGACCCCATACCCCCAGCGGTTTCGGAGGAGATAGCATGACAAGCTTTTGACAGCGGCAGTGGGAGTTGCTTTTTTTTAGAATAGAGAGATTTTACTTTTTGCGAAATTCTTAATTCTTTCAGATGATATCTGTCAAAAGCTGAGTTTTTCATGTAGCAGAATGGCAGTATCTCCCTTTCTTGTCAGTCAGTCTTTATAAATTATTTAATTATATGTTTGACAAGATGTTCTTAATTTCACCCTATTATTTAGTTACATAAATATTTTAGCATTATACAATATAGATTTGAAAATATATGTATATGATAATAAGTTATTTTCTCCTGATTCCTCTTAAAAAGTTATGCATATACTTTAATCAATAGTCACAAAATTAAGTATTGGGCAGAATAAATAGTTTTAAGCTTTGGTTTATTTTAATGTATCAAACCTGGTACATAAGTGATATGGCTAGTCTCCCCAGTTCTGACCATTCTAGGACCTTTTTAATAAAAACTGTATGCTTGCTTGTTTGTGCTTAGATTCAAACAATATTATTTTTGATTATTTTTAAATGAGCTTAGATGATTCTCTTTAATTTTGTGCTTCATTCTATTTCTTTTTTTTTAGGTCTTACTACCACCCACATTCAGTATTTCAAGAAATTACGTGATAAAAAAATTAATCGATATGTAGTAGAGACAAATAAGTTGCTTATACGACTAGACAGATTAATATGTGATATTGCTGATGATCCGGAGAAAAGAAAAGGTAAAATAGGCAGTATTTTTTGCATTTAGGAAAGTAAATTTTAAACAATTATTTTTAACTTTTAATAGATAAGAAATGATTTTATTTGTTGACTTTTCATATTTTTATGTACTAAATAAATGAAAGTGGTTGTTATATTTTAACCCTTCAGCGGGTGCGCCCATGTACAAAGTGCAACATTTTCATAATTTTTATTGGTTTGATTTTACAAGTAAGGTTTGAATGTTCAAGCAGTTTCTATTTATAGCTACACTCTTTCTAATGTAGGTCTGATTTTCTGACCCTTGTATTCCTTTCCATTCATTGTTAGTCATAATTTAATCGTGGTAATCCAGCGATTATGCTGGATTGCAATACGACAAAATTATGAGTTGATGTAGTAGATCAAATATGTAGCTATTGCACGGAATTCTGCATATCACGAAGATGGACAGTCTCATTGTTTTTTAGGTTTTTGGACATAATAGGAATCGATTTGCAAATTGTCCTTATATGCATTAAACCAGACAGTTTTGAAATAAGGCAATTGTATCTGCATTCTTTCGCCTTTAATTATAAATATATCTCAATATTATCAACATTTTATATCTTTCATAAAACACAGAATTATTCTTTTCAATTAAAAAAAAAGTTTATTACAAAAGGAATAATCAAGGTTGAAAAAGATGTTGTACTTTGTGCAATGCGTGCCTGCTGGTGTTTCAAATATTTGCATGCCCGCTGAAGGGTTAATGTTATGGAATTTTCCAGTAATTAACTTTAAATAATTATATCACTATGAAGAAATTGTATAAAATGTTGCATAACATACTTTATTGTTAACGCACATTATTCTAAGAATTGGTTGAAAAGAATGTGAAATGAAGAAATGGTAAAAATGTGACTTTTAAGATGCAACTTTCCAAGGGGCTTCTAAGTACCCAAGTGGATGTCTTATTTATGGTTAGATATCATAATGAAAAAAAATCTTTGTTTATTGGTAAATTTCTCAAGCATTATAACTGTTTCCTGTGGCTGCTGGTTTTCATGTCTTCATGATTAAATACATTAAATTGATGAAGAGGTGTGATTTTGCTTCCCCCCCTTTTCTTCTGAAAGTATAATTAAGTATAAAAAATATTGTCCAAAAATGTCATCTGCATGTAGTTTCTATTGTGCTTTTCATACTGTGTGTTGTCTTGAATTTTATGAAATTAGCTTATATTACCCATAAAGTGTCATTTTGAAGAGTTGTTTGTTTCTTGTTAAAATATATTGAAGTATTATATTGTTATACATAAATGTAGCTGACTGAATTGCTACTGTAAATGGATAACTTCCACACAGATCATGTCAAGCATGCAGAGGAAGAACATAGCTCTTTAGGCATGACCAAGCACTAAGTATAGTTGTTATACAAATCTCATTTCTGAAACTGCTCTGTCATAATTGGCCAGTGGTCACACTAAAGCTCTCACTTATTCCTAGGGTCTGAAGTGTTTTTCTACTTGTCCTCATTGCAAAGTAGAGCAGGCCACCTCATGTCATCTTTTGGCCTGTGTCCAGAGAGGACATTAGCTGTTCTTATTATTGAGAGGCTGAAGGCACATGGACTTGGTCTCATTTATTTGGACCAGTAGGAATCAGTAACAACAACAAGAACTATACAAATCTATTGTTATTCTAAATAATGTCAGAATTCTAGTCCAGTATCTCATGATAACAAAAATCAACAAAAGGAAATGTTTTTCGTGTTGAAAAGAGCAACATGACTCAAGCAATCTCTGTAAAATATTGTTTTAAAAGACATTTTCAGCACATCAAATGCTATTAAGCTCCCTTTTTTTCAAACCCCTATAGTTGTTTTAAAAGATGTATATATGTATATGAAAAAACAACATATTATTGCTTTCATTTATATTTTAATAATGCACTAACTGGTCTTTAATTATCTATCTATGTAAATTTATGTATAGAAATGTGGGATAAAACCTAGAAGTTTGATATGTGTTTATCTATACAAGTTTATATGCATATGTATTGTGTATGTTTATATATATATGGGTATGTATATTAAGCATATATGTGCTTAATATACATTAAGCTCGTATATGTATATTAAGCATATATGTGTTCATTTACTTTTTTGCATGTAATATGATTAAATGTAACACTTTGAAGATGAATATGTAGTAGTACTAGGTACTTAACTTTTTTTTTTTTTTAATGCGGAGGCATTTGTCTTGAGACATTCACATTTTGTTATTCACTGTGAAGTCTTGCTGGCTACATTATTGTGGGAGTACCATTTAGGTGAGCCAGCATTGCTCCCTATGAGTGAACATGTTAACAACCAATCCTTATTTGGGATTTGAACCCAAGTCCACTGCGTGTAAGCTCACAATGATAATCACTATACCATGTGGGTGGCAAACCATTAATATTCAAGTCATGCTGCTCTTTCAAGCATTTGCCTATATTACTGACTAGCTGAAAACCTGTACTTCGCTACAGAGTACATTCAAATTAAATACAATGGTCAATGTATGCAATTAATGCCAAAATAAATATATATATATTTATAATAAATACGATGATCAATGTACACAATTGATGTAAAAAATCCAAAAAAAATATATTTATAAAAAAATTGCTAGAGATATTTTTATAGACAAAATAATGTAGAAGAAAATATTAAAATTAAATGTAATAGGAAATATTAAAGTATATAGTACAGTTTGAGGAACATAATATCTTTTACTGTATTTTAATATTTTTTTGAATAATGTCCAATCGTCTGCTGCATTAGCAAGAAAGAAAAAAAATTTTTTTTGTCTATTTAGCTGTTATGCACGTGACGATAAATTTATTTAAAGTACCAGAAAAAGAAAATATGTGATCAGCATTTAATAAATTAAATTCTAAAAATTAATCTTTAAAAATTCACCAAAAATCAGAAAAGGGAGGTAAAGATTTGAAAAAGATCTCATTTTAAAGGAATTTTTACGATCTTCCTTGGGATATAAATTTTATAACCCCCAAATTATTATTTTAAATGCAAACTTAAAAAAAGTTACTAAAACAGTTTAAAAATTTAATTTAAAAAATCTAAGAATTTTTCAAAAATCTTTCTTAGTGCACCCCTACACTATAAGAAGAATCGCCATGCAAAATTTCAGCCCTTTAGGTCCAGCAGTTTGGTCTGTGCATTGTATGTCAGTGAGTCAGTCAGTTACAGAACTGTTTTATATATATAGATAAGGTTACCATGTAACCAACATATATTATATCATAGGATCTATACCTTCAGATTATGTAAAATATTTTTTTCATTTTCATATTTATTTTTTTTGTTTCATAGGAATTTTTCTGCCTTTATGTTTTTGCAGGTTTACAGGGTCCTTAAAAGTCCTTGAGAACAACTCATTTTTTAATAGTGTTTAGAAAAAAATCTTTATATTACACTTTGAGTCCTCAAGTTTTGAATAATATGGATTGTCAACAATTTTTGAAACAGTTACTAAATTTTACACATGTTTACAAATTTGGTGCAAGGTTGGCCACAATATGCTGTAGCTTGAATTTTTCCCATTTTTTCAAAATCACTGGGTCTATTATGACCTGTCTCTTCTCAATGACTAGATGATACAGGTATGTGATTGCTTTCTCAGTGATGCTTGAAATGAGTGTACACAAATCTTATTAAAGTAGCTGCTTTTACCACAACTTTGAGTTATTAAGTACAAGCATTTTGCAGAGATGTCAAGCACACTGGAAATGTGTGCTTGCAGCAGAATGTTTCAGAACAGTGACTTGTTCAAAAAAAAGGTCTGGAAATCAGCCTTAAAGGCCAAAATATTAGGGCATCTGTTTTAATAATAAATCAAGCAGTAAAATATTCAATATTTTTATTTTCTTTTGAGGGTAGGAATCATGTTTGACACACTTATGAAAGGGAGAATTCTGGTTAATGCCATTGTAAATTTTTACCCCCTTAGCATGTCAACTTTTTGGATGGTGTAAAACAGGTGAAGAAAAAGAGGAGGTGCATTCATTACAATTTCTTGGAGAAAGTTAACTAGAAATTTTCCTGTGTAAGTGACACAGATCCTAAAATCTAACTTAAAATCGTTTAAACCAGGGCATATTTACCTGAACTTAAAAAAAAAAAATTTTTACTTTTTAAGTCAAACAAATATGTGATGTATACATTTGTGGGAAGGAAAATACAAGTACTCTTAGAAATAAAGTATATTGAATCAATGCAAAATGAAAAGTAATTAAGTTATGTTGATGTTTTACTCTATATTTTTTGGAATTAAAATAGGACCTCAAAATAAGAACTTGGAACTTCAGATACATATATGATTATAAGGTGTCTCTGGAACTTGCTCATTTTAAATGTGCATGTAATATTTGATGAAAGCTTAATAAGTTTGTCAAGAGAGATTTTCTTTTTACAGCCCTAGTAGAAATACCAAAATTATGCATATTTTTTCCTTTATGTGTTTTAACTGAGTCTGGATGAGCTGTATTCAAAAAAAAAAAAAGTGAAGAAACAATTACTGGGCATTTATAAATAACAGATTTTGTATTTTTCAGTTTATTTGTTCATTAATAATGAAAGTGCTTTAATGTTATACATTATTATTCCAATAAAATAATATACCAAAAATACTTATAATGCAATGAAAATAGTGAAAGTGACCTGGGCATACCCTAATTTGTTGGGAAAAATAATTTTTTTAAATCAAATTTTATAAGAGTTTAAGATAATATATAAAAAATTTCTTTTCTTAAAAATTCTTGTTTTATAATAAAGAGTGAGTGGTAGAATAAAAAAATGTTTTGGTCTATTCTCAAATACATATATAGTATGGAAAGAATGATAAAAATCCTGCCAAAAGTTGCTGAATGTGTCATTAAAAGGCCAGTAAAAGCTACCTCCTTTTTATTTTCAATGTTGTAAGATCCAGGTTAAAGTTTTTCCTCTGATAATATGTACTATTTTTCTTGTGCTGCCTATGACAGGAAAAGGTAACCCTTAGATGAAAGGGCACTTATGAAAGCTTAAGTGCTTTGTGGAAGTTTTGTTTAAGAACAAAATGCTGATTTTAAGTAATAAAAGGTTTTTTAAAGGTGAATTTATCTGTTTTTATTATTTATTTAAATATTAACAATTTTTCAACTGTACTGTTTCCCCCCCCCCCTCTCTTTTGACCTATCTACTACTGCAGGTATGAAAAGTGATCTACAGATTTTTGATTGATGGAAGGTACATCAACACCCTGTTGTTTATTAAGAAATGAATGATAGGAGATTTTCTTTTGATATATTGCTTTGAATGTCTAGTGCAGGGGTGTCCAACCTTTCAGCTTTCTTGGGCCACATTGAAAGAAGACGAATTGTTTTGGGCCACACAAAAATATACCTAACGATTTGCATAACATGGTCCATTCTAAAAGCTTTTCCGCATAAATTTTCCTGGTGTATTATGCAATGGTACTTCATCAAACGAGAATTTTCAACAACAATGGCAGTCTTCTATTAATATAACAAGTCCCTCTTTTTTTCCTACCATAACTAGGGCACCATCTGTAACTATACCAGATATGTTAGCAAGAGTTAATTAGAATAGAATTGACGCTTTCTTTGTTGTTTCATATAAATCTCTCGAGGTTGTTGTGTCTTTTAACGGTACTAAAGATGCCATTTCTTCAGTTACAATAAACTCATCATTTATACCTCTAATAAAAATGGCAAATTGAGTCGTGTGAGTAGTATCAGTTTTTTCATCCATCGACAAAGAATAGAACTTAAAACTAGAATTTTTACTTTAGAAGTCGTTTTCGATATATTTCCCAAGATCGTCAATTCTTCTTGAAGTAGTTTGATAAGACAAACTGATTTTAAATATCATCTTCCTTATCAGGGCAAATTATATCTGCCATGCTTTTCATGCATTCCTTAATAAACTCACCATCAGAAAATGGTTTTGATTTTTTAACAATTAATATCATTACAAATATGAAATGTTAAATGTGTAAAAACTTCACATTTCATTTTTGTAATGAAATTAATACACAGAAATTGTATATGGAATTATGTATAGAATTACAGATAATTCAAATGATGTATTGTCGATTTGTTGAATGAACAAAGCGGGATCTGTAATGGCCACCTGCTGTCATCTCTGAGGCAGCCCGTTGATACTTTTTTTTCACTTTGAGCTTTTATCTGGGCTTCATGCGGGCCATGGGTTGGACACCCCTGGTTTAGTGTGTTGTATAAGTTTATTAGGATTCAAAATTTTATCATTACAAATATGAAAGTAGTTCTCGATGTGTTTTAAATCCTCTCTATGCCTTTAAATATTTTTCATCCATTTTTATGCAAATTGAGTTGCTAAAAATGGACCTGCTTTGATTATTGAACCATGAAAAGAATTCTATTTTATTCTAATGTCTTAAGTGTATCGATTTGTTTAAAAAAATATTGAAATGAAATTTAATTTTCTGGTTTATATTATTAACTTCTCCTAACATATAACATTTCAAAATGGATTGGATTATTGTGTCGAATTTGGAATTGTATCTTTTGAAGTGTGTATATTTTTCTGTTTTATTTTAGACTTTGAAAAGACTATTGTTCCATGGGTACCAGATAGTGATGTTCCTCTGTGCCCTGGTTGTGCAAAATCATTTGGGCTTTCCAGACGTAGACATCATTGTCGTTTATGTGGGGGTGTTATGTGCCAATCATGCTCCTTTTTCCTCAACTATGATTATGCTAGTATGTACTATTCAATATCTGATTGTAATTTACAATGCTTTTAATTAATGTGTTATTAATGCTCTTAAAAAGGACATGTAAATGAGAGACATCTTGTAAAGGCTCATTTTTCTATTTCAAGCAGTTAAGGAGAAAATTTAATATTTTGTGCTGCTTAAAATTTTTAATGAATATATGATTAAAATTTATAATGAATATGATAATATAATAACATGTTGCTTCTATGTTATCTAGGGTAACTTCCAGGTATTGAATGGTATCTGAAATAATAACACTTGTATTCTTGCAGTCACAGAATTTGTTATAAAATAAAAAATTGAATCTTTCTTTTCATGTATGAAAGATAATTACCATGTTTTTATTAACTTGCTTTCTTGTTTGTTTGTGTGTGTGTTTGTCCCTTACAAATCTTGCAATCGATTTTTAACTAACTTCCCGACTAGCTAGACATTTGAAACTTTTAGAATAGCTCAGAACACGATGACAATGCATTTTTTTAATACTTTTAGCCATCTTCAAGCAGATTTAAATTCATTTTCATTTAATTTTGTTTTGTAGACTGGTGCAGCCATCTATCGGCCGCGACGGGAACAAAAAGTTAAATGCAAGTTAACTTCCAATTAACTTCATTTTCAAGTTGATGGGATAATTCATCAAAAAAATTTTAAAAAGTATTTATTAATACATAGAATTGTCAACAGAAAATTTAAAAACATGGTACAGTGGTACCTCCAAAAAGCAGACAGTCACGGGACCAAAAGTTTTGTCCTTTATTAGGAGGTGTCCGCTACTGGGGAGGACAACCTTTTTATAAAAATGTTTTTGCACTTCTGTTTGACATTTAATTGAAAATTACGGCTGCAATTTTAATTAAAAAGGAAAAATTAATTAGGTAAAAAAAGAATAACTATTTACTACTTTACCTTTTAATTGTGTGCTTATTCTTTTATCTTGCATTAAATAATCCTAAAATACAATGCATAGGAGCTAAATTATTTTAATTACTACTGAAAAAATCTGTCAACAAAGTTTGATTTCTCTTTTTTACACAGCAAACCTGTTTTTCAAGATGAATCTTCATAGGATTTAGCTTTGTTCGTCCCTCCGAATCTTCATTGTTCAGAAAGAACTGTTTTAATTGTTCGCTGTAGTTCAGTGCTTCCGAATAATCTTTGATTTAGCAGTCTTCCACTGGCAATTCCTCATCATCATCCTCAGAAAGGGTTAGTGCTTCAGTGGTGTCCCGATGAATGAAATTGTAAACATGCAGGTTTTCTTCCTCAATGGATAAATCGTCGTCAATCTTGACATACTCTTCAATGCTGACATTTGAATCCAAATTGGCTACTGTGTAGATCCGCAAGTTCTTTTTCGCTTTTTTCAGTAGTACTGTCAATTGCCACTTCACTTTTACTAAAAAATCCCACCTTCTTAAAACATTTTAGAACGTACTCAGGTTCTACCTTTTTAAGGGCTGACTTAGTCCAGGAAATTGCATCCAAAACAGATACCGATATTGCCAACTCTTCGCTGGATTTGTAGGAGATAAGCTAAGCACATGTCTCAGAAGCAGCTTTCTGTATCGTACTTTAAAGCTGAGGATAATTTCCTGATCAAGTGACTTTAGCATCGAAGTGGTGTTAGGAGGCAAGAAAACTAAATTAACATTTTTGAGCTTTAAATCATTAGGATGGGAAGTAGCATTGTCCATGAATAGAATAATTTTTCTCTTTTGTTTTTTCATTTTGTTGCCTAACTCCACCAACCAATCGCTCATTATCTCAGCGGTCATCCACGCTTTCTTATTTGACTTCCATGAAACACTAAGTTTTTGTACATCAATATTCTTGAAACATCTAGGCTTTGTAAAGATGCATAACAATATTTTTTTAGCTTGCTTGTTAGAATAATTTTGAAATGTTTGCCAAAATAATTGAAAGTTTTTCAAAAATACCTGTTCACTATCTAGAGGGAATAACATGGATTGTCCTATATAAAAGGACTGGGACTCGTAAAAATGTCCGTTAATTAGAGGTGTCCACTATTAGGGAGTGTCCGTTAAGGGAGGTACCACTATATATAAAAAGTTCTTTTTATCTTGTAATTATTGTAACTTATATCTATAGTAGAAATTGAAAACTACCGTCTTTCATATTTAGCAAAATAGAGTAAAATAGTAAGACTTTGTTGTCACTGAAAGTCATTTTCAAAACTTTGTTGAATGAAACAGAAATATTTTGATTTCAGTTATAAATATTAATGTATTTTAAAATCAATCATTTGACAAAAATATAAGAATGAATGTTTTATGAATAAAAATGACTATTTTTCCAAAAGAATTTTCGTATGCTCTAATTATTTCTTCTTCACTAGGAAAGTTAACTGTGACTGTTGTTTCTGACGATCAACGTTTGTTACCCAAGTCAAGCCCTGTTTCACGCAGGCCAAGTAGTACTAGTTTAATGTCTGTCGTCAATATTGGTGGTGAGCATATGATAAGGATATGTAAAGATTGTCATGTTTTATTGGATCGGCATGATAAGTTGATGAAGCAAAAAAATCACAAACCCGTCGTTTTGCAGATGTATGAAGTATGTATTATTTATAATTATTATTTTATAGTTTTGAAAACATAAAAGTAATAATTCATTTTTATAACAGAGTTTGTCTTTTATTAAAATAATGAGCTACAAAGAAAATATCAATCCGCTTTCACATCAGATCAAAACTGAAATGCCAATAAAACTTATATGAAAAATTTTATCTCTTTTTGTGTGCCTTTCATGATGCAACTTTTTGATTATTTATAGTTTTCACTCATTATTTGATATTTGTTTCATTCAATGGTAACTAATATTGGCCATACCACACTTGGTGAAAATCTTTAAAAATGCATGAAATATAAATAGAACTTGAACGAGTAAAAATGGAAGTAGTGCCTTTGTGTATATTAAATTTTAAAATGTGTGTGACATTTATGGACTTTGTGAGATTGGAAATTACCATTGAAAACATAAATATAAATTGAATAAACTGTGACCGAGAATTAAAAGTGTACTTTTTGAGTCGGAGAACGTGTTTGCTAATTTTAGAAAATAATGTACATTGAATGGATTCAAACTGAGGGAGTCATTTTAATTGATCCATTTTTTTTTAAGGATCCCATTTTATCAAAGTCTCATTATCAACCAAAGGAAAATGTACATTACAAATCCTTTGGGTCTCATCATCAAATTTTCCAGTGTCATAACTCCCGATACTCATAAAATCAAATTAAATTTAAAAAACCTATAGTCAACCTCCCGCCAGAAGAGACCTGGCACTGGTTTTATGGTCTGTTTCTCGGGGATCTTCTTTTCAGAGGAAGGCAATACATTAACCGTAAAATAGATTTATGGTGCATAACGGGGTTTTTTTTATAAAAGAGAAACTCTTTGCTTTTATATCTGTTTTAATGGTGAAATAATTTTCATCCTTTTAAATTATATTTTTAATTTTATCTGATAATTGAGTACAATAATTGTATTCTTTAAATGTATGTATTGTTTATGGGTGATGTTACTCACTTTTAATAGTTCATTTATTTAATGTAATTTTAGAGATTAAAAGAATGTAAAGATGAAATTGAAAAACTTGTACCCTCCTATCTTGAAATGCTCCAGTCACTTAAGTAAGCTTGGAATGTTATTGATCTTGTTATCTTCTCAGGTTTCCTTTGTCTTAAAACTTCTTATTTCTAAATTGTTATTCAATTAAATTCTTCATTGGATTCATTTCTTTTTGAATCCATTTAAATAGGATCTTTTTTCTTCTAGAATGAATTTTACCACTAGAAATCAATCTTTTGTGAGAAACTCGATAGATCAGACTCTTTTTTTAGAAATTTTAACTTATGTTGAAAAATTAATTTTCTCAATTTAGGTGAGAGTGTAATGTGAATACAAAGTAAAATTTATTGAAAAAATAGGACTTATGTAAAGTGGTAAGACTATTTTTTTTAATGTCAGACTGAAAGAGAATGTGTTACATAAAGCAAAATTGAGCTTATAAATTCTTTTTCCAAAATTGACAAAAAAAAGCATAAAAATATAAATCATCTTGATCAAGAGAGTGAGGCAGCTACCTGAACTGAAATTATGTTGTTTGTGCTTTGTATATCCACCTCTAGTATATTGGTTCTTCAGTTTTGTGATTTGTATGACACATCAAAATTACCTGCAAAGTTAAACAAAACATCATTTTGAATGTATTTATTCTTTGGGCCCAAAACCTTACGATGCATTCTTAAACTTATATTCTTTTATTCTATAAGGGAACCTTATATCTTGTATTACATAAATAACTTTTATTTTATGGAATAAGAGCAATTTTGAAATCAAGAGGTGCATGAAGCTATGAGGATGACATTTTATGAATAGTATCTTTTTATGTTTCAGATTAACTGTGTAAAATGATTAGGATTCTATAAACTCTATTGTTGCATTAGGTTTTCTTCTCATGCGACTAGAAAGAGTCTGCTAAGCTTTCAGTTGAAAACAGTGTATAAATAGAGACATGTACATGTGTTAAGGTATTGATTATATCTAACAGTATGTATAATTATCCAGGTCTAATTTGATTTATTGATAGAAAGAAATAGTCAGGACTTTATTTTATTTTATATATTTATTATTTTGATAGAGAATAATTTACCATGTAAAATTCAATAAAATTCTGCTAAGTTCTTGTATTTTCCTATTTTTTTCTTAGAATGAATAAAAGTGATAAATGCTAATTGTATAATACAATGTTAGAATTTTTTGTCCCTAAAATGTATTCTATTGTTTTTATCAAAGTAATGCAGAAATAAAATTTATGTGTTAAATTTTTGCATTTGATCTGAGAAAAGAAATTTGTCATACGAATTTTTTTTTAATATGTCGATATAACATTCGGTATCATGTATTTCTGGCTTTTAGTTCTGGGGAAACAGATTATCAACTACAAGATGCAAAAGACCTTCATTTGAAAATATCCAAACTAGCTGAAAGAGTGGATACTCAAAGGTAATCTTTTTATTTGCTAATTTCTTTTCTTACAGTTCACGTTTCTAAATGAATGTTTATTTATTTATTACAAATGCCCTGAAGCTTGGCTATGACGCCATTAGTTCTCTTGCCTTCCAATACCTCTGAACTTTACAGTTTAAGAACGCAAGTGCAGATCAGTAGCATAAAAAATTTGATCTTGTCCGCACAAAGGACATAAGGGGGAGCTCCAAAGTTTGAGCCACTGCAAATATGCAAGCAAACAGTCATGGCCAGTAAGACGGTAGAGGGACAACCAGGCCCACTAAATACATGTAAACCACCTTAATAAGCAAAATACTTCGCTGCATTTTAATTTTTTGGTTGCACAGAGTAATAAGATCAGTCATTCTCAGAGATAGCTGTAGTTATAAACAATAGAAATAAACAAAAATTAAAAATCAAGCATAGACTGCTAAATCACTTTAACATAAAACATATCCTGCAAAGAAAACATTTTCAATAGAGGATAGCGCAGAAGCTTCATATCCCCATAATGAAAAAAGCAAATAAATAATCCAACAGAGATAGATAAAAATAATACGAATATAGACAAGAAACAAACAGAAATCAAGCACTCTGGGCATCCACGCACCAATGGCAAGATTCTGTATAAGTGCCGGAACTGAACCATAAAACAACAGAAGTAACCGACAGGTCTCGTCATCAGGGAGCCTAACCATATCAGTTACCTCAAGGGGAACTTTCTGAATAGGATGCAGGTGAGCCCAAAAAGACATCCCAAGGCCCCGAGTCCCCCAAGGAAGCAATAAGTCAAAAAGAAAATGAAAAGACAAACACAACTTACAGTATGGGCTCAACGCACCTTACATGCAAGCACACAAACAATCCTAATGCAAAGTAAAAGATGCGTACACACCCCAATTCCGTAAGTGACGGTTATGGCGAAACAGCAGCCAATTCTATCTTAAAAGTTACGCCATTGTAACATTACTATAGCACCACCCCCCATTACAGCTTAACCAAATGAAAACACAAATACTGTTATAAACATCTTTAAAAATTCCTGAGTCTAAATGCCATTTTTTTAAAACTTTTAAATTGCCGAAATTATTAGGGAAATTGTTCTTACGTAGGTTTTCCTCGAAAATGCCACATGCCTCTAAAAAATCTTCAGCGTTATTACAAATGTTATTTTTTCTGTATAGTTGTGAGTAAAAGATATAATAAATTTTATAGTTCAAGTTGCTATGGAAATTGGTAAACGTGATAACCTCAAAGTTAAAATCTAACCTTTTATCATATATCCCTATTTTTATTTCTCTATTTTGAATTTTAATTTTTAAATCCAGATAAGTCGCACAAAGATTATTATCATTAGTCCGGTTTAAAGTTAGTTCCTTTGGGTAGATTTGATTAAGAAATTCCAAATCGTTGCAATTAAAAATTATAAGGTCATCAATATATCTAAATCTGGTAACATTATTTGAGTTAAGAAATTTAGTTTCGTAAAAATGTAAGAATAGGTTGGCAAATGCACTAGAATAGCTATTACCCATAGGTATACCCTTTATCTGTTTAAAGAAACATAAGCCATTAAAGAGGTAGTTTTCAAAAATATTAAATTTACATAAATCAATCCAGTCACATTTTAATATTAAAGTACTATCTAAATAAGCATCATAAATTTCTGAACAGATAATCATTAAATTATCATGCGGAATACTGGTAAACAGGTTTTCAAAATCAAACGTGTATATGCTATCTATATTCTTACTTTTTAAAAAATGTAGAACATCCTGGTTATTATTTATAATAAAGCTATTTTAGGTAACCTTAATGTTATTTAGAATAATTTTTAAATAGATAAAGAACTTTTTACTGAACAAAGTGTTATAACAATTAGTACTACATGTAACAAACCTAAATTTAGTAGGTACTTTATGGAATTTTATGGTAGGAAACAGGTATGGGTATTTTATGCTATTAATCTTAAACTTAAATTTTTTGTTAAAAGCTAAAATCCTATTATCTATTTCTTTTTTGGTAAGGTTAATTTTTTTATAGGTATTATTTGAGTTGTATTCCCTAGAAATGAACTGCTTAAAATAATCTTTACACATAAAACCGAAGTTATTTGCAGCCTTATCAACAACCGTAATAATAAACTTATTTTTTAAACCTTTAATTTTACTGTATAGAACTTCGTTTAGAAAGAAACCCCTCTTGTCCTCCATACCATACTCTTCATAATTCCTTTTTATATCCTGTAAAATATGCACCTTCCACTCCATAAAACCTTCGATAGGCCAATTGTACTTCCTTGCTAATTTTATTATGCAGTAATCTAAATCTGTAGTGATAGAACTTATAATTTGCTTTAAATTTACCTTATTTCTTACACTAAATTTTGATCCCTTACGTAGAACTTCCTTCAACCTAACATCTTTAACAATATTAAGATCCCCTGTTACAATATGCCCCGAAGTTGGATTTACATATATTTATATATATATATTTATATAAATAATCCAACAGAGATATTTTCTTCTTGACTTATTGCTTCCTTGGGGGACTCAGGGCCTTGGGATGTCTTTTGGGCTTACCTGCATCCTATTCAGAAAGTTCCCCTTGAGGAAACTGATATGGTTAGGCTCCCTAATGATGAGACCTGTCGGTTACCTCTATGTTGTTTTATGGTTCAGTTCCGGCACTCATACAGAATCTTGCCGTTGGTGCGTGGATGCCCAGAGTGCTTGATTTCTATTTGTTTTTTGTCTATATTCGTATTATTTTTATCTATCTCTAAATTATTTATATTATTTATTTGTTTTTTTCATTATGGGGATATGAAGCTTCTGCGCTATCCTCTATTGAAAATGTTTTATGTTTTCTTTGCAGAATATGTTTTATGTTAAAGTGATTTAGCAGTCTATGCTTGAATTTTAATTCTTGTTTATTTCTATTGTTTATATTTTACATATATGTTTATATATTTATATATATATATACATATACTATATATATATATACAGTAACCACCACTTATAGTGATCAGTGGTTATAAGAATCAACCGTTTATAAGAATCAATATCGCAAAAACAAAAACAAATATATTATTTCCATGTTAAAATTTTCGTTTTAAAGAATCAATCCACCGGTTTTAAGAATCAGTTTACACTCTTCACTTTCCTTTCATTTTCCAAAAAAGCCACTTAAACCCTCAAAAGGCACGAAGTTCTTTCTTTCTTTTTTTTTAAAGAAAGATTGATAAGATGGGATGGAATATTGTCGTAAAATGCATCCCTTTATTTGTTAGGCATAACATAATAGTTTCCCCTTAAACGATTTAGCACAACACTGTCCTATTAGCTTGACCCGGGGGCATCTTTACCCGTCCGGGTCCGATTTCACTTTTCTCCACTGACAAACAAAAATAGGGACTCTTTTTTTCCCACCTCTCACATCCTGGTCGCAACTTCATGGAACCCGAAACACATAAATCTTCGGCGAAGTGTCCACAATCACTTAGGCAAACGTGACATTAGTAGATTCAGCACGTTATCAAATCATGAAACGTAAGCTAGAAGGTGAATCTTCGTCTGAGACTTTTAGTATTGAAAGAGGTATAAACAGCCTCCTGAAAACTTCATTATGTCAAACTACCATAGAAAACTTTTTCTTGCTCCCTTCCTGTAGTTGAAATGTTAAAACTGTTAAGCAAGTATGTTGTAACAAATATTGGATTTTTTTCTTCTCTTACTATAATGTGTATCTACTTAGAGGTCTAAAAATTAAGTTGTATTTTAAAAATTATAAAAAATAATTAAAAAAAAGATATTTAAGGTAAATTAAAGAGTATTTTATGGTAAATTATCTCATATATGTATATATAGGTGTGTGTGTGCCTGTCCAAAAACCTCAATTTCGGCTATAAGAATCAACCGCTTATAAGAATCAAAAACAGTAATAACAAACGTGATTCTTTTAAGCGGAAATCACTGTATTTATATATATATATATTTATATAAATAATCCAACAGAGATATTTTCTTCTTGACTTATTGCTTCCTTGGGGGACTCGAGGCCTTGGGATGTCTTTTGTGCTTACCTGCATCCTATTCAGAAAAATCCCCTTGAGGTAACTGATATGGTTAGGCTCCCTGATGATGAGACCTGTTGGTTACCTTTGTTGTTTTATGGTTCAGTTCCGGCACTTATACAGAATCTTGCCGTTGGTGCGTGGATGCTCAGAGTGCTTGATTTCTGTTTGTTTCTTGTCTATATTCATATTATTTTTATCTATCTCTGTTGGATTATTTATAGCTGTAGTTATGTAGAAAACAGAATATCAAATCTGTCAGTCCAAAAGTTCTCACAAAAGGCTACATTATGAATGCACTGGATGGGGCAAGAGGATCGAAAGGCTGTAGAAATCAACTTAGCATAGTGTAGATCAGGGGTGTCAAACTCGCAGTCCACGATGAACATATTTGCAGCCCGGCCAATATATTGGCACACAATAATATATAATAAAATAACCGACGCAGAATTATAAGATAGGAAGAATTTGCTAAATGTTTTTTAATGATACTCTTTATTTGCTATTATTAAACAAAATGCATATATTTATGTTGAATATACTGTAATTAGGTAAATAAAACTACATTTCTATTAATATTGATTTTTTTTGCTGCCCACCTATAGTTAAACCTTGTTTGTTTGGCCCAAGGTAGCCTTTGAGTTTGACACCCCTGGTGTAGATGCTGGTCTTTTGAGTGGCTAGACAGAATAGTGGTAGCTGATCAATCTATCACTCAGAAATAAAATAGACAAAACTGGGTTTTCATAACTGCATACAGTAAGAGAACCCATTAAAATTTTAAAATTTCAACTTTTATCAAAAAGACCTGTGATAGTGTACTATTCAGCAAGCACGGCATATGCAGAATTAAAAAATAATAATTAAAAAAATTAAATAAATAAATAATAAATAAAAAAAAGAGTGGATTCAGCTATTTTTTATTATACAATTTCTGCAGTTTTGTATTTTTATTTTGGATTTATTAAAAATTTTGGACAGTTAATATTATTGTATGGATGACATGTTGTCTATTAAAAAATACTGCATCTAAAATGTATATATCTTATAATTGAATCGGCAGTTTGAAGAAGGGAAAAAATCCAAAATACGTTCTTTTGTTATTTATCCAAAATAACTTTTTTATTATTTTTTCTTCACTAAACTTTAATATAAAATTCTTACCCGCTATTCCAGTGCCTTTTACAGCTTACAAGGAGCTTCTATATGTAAATAACAGTATGGTGAAAAAAAAAGAAAAGGAATTTCAGTTTTATGGTGCTTGTTCCCGTCTCTAACTACAGGTTCAATTGTAAGGTTTATATGTAACACAATAGCAATTTGAAAGTTTATTATAGAATAGTTGAGTAAATTTTTCTGAAGAAAATTTCAATTTCAATCTAGCTTGCATTAAAAGTGATTGTGTATTTTTGAAGACTGTAACATTTACTTTGTCTTCATGAATTGATATAAAAATGAATGGAGTGTATGAGATTCGTTTGATTACGAAAATTGATTTCCATGATGTTGGTATTTTGTAATATTATTTTTCTAATAATCTTAGTTATCATAAGGATGACAGTTAGGTTGCTGGTATTCAGTACCAGGGTTTGTCCTGCTGTTGGCATGAATATTTGAAGCTGTTCTGGTCACTCTAACAAAAGATAAACATAGTACTCTCAACCAACCACTCCGTATTATAAATGCTTCTACCACTAACAATTTTTGCTTTTTTACTTCAAGGGTAAATGGGTTAGCTTCATGGCATCTACAGCTATGTAAATATTTAACATACTTTAAATTTCTGGCTATAGATGAAGTTTGTGCTTGTAAATTTTAATTACTTTCTACACTCTTTAATCTTGTATTATGGTGTACATTTTCTTCCAGCAAAAGGATTCTTAAGTTGGAAGTTAGCCCTGAAGAAAATACTAGCCACACTCTTCAGTTGCAAAGTGGTATACGCATGGCAGCTTCACAATTCTTGAGAAATGTGGTATTAGGTCTTCCTACGCCCCCTTCTCAGGAAGACATTGCTCATTATCAAGTAGTTCGACAGGAACAAATGCAGCGCCGGATAGAATTCGAAAAACTCTCTAAGCGAAAAGAAACCAGCCAAAGTCCATCTCCAGTGGCCACTCCAAAACAACCCTTGTCTGACCCCGTGTCTCCGGATAGAGGCTGGTGTGTCAGCACCGACAGAGTTCAGGAAGATGAAGACCCGATGCTTCAGCAAATTAAGATTATAAATAAATACATCCAGCAAGCTAGAATGGATCACAAATATGATGAAGTGAGGATGCTCGAAAATAACTTGAAGGAGTTGCAATTAGAGTACTCCAAACAGAAAAATGCATCTTAGTGATTGTGTGATAGTTAGAAGCTTCTGTGGATGATCTTTGTACCTCGAATCCATTTTGATTGTCACTTTGTCACTGCACTAATTTGAATAAGAATCATGCATTTCCTGAAGAGAGTATCATTGAATAGGTGACTGTGTTCAGAGCTGCTAAAATAATGATGCAGAAATTTCACAGCTTAAGACATGTTTGAAGTGATTCTGTTGCTGTTCAGTGTTTGTTGCTACTTGTGTGAATGTGTCATCTTCCTTTATACAGACATTTACTTACACACACACACACACACACACACATATATATATATATATGTGTGTATGTGTGTGTGTATGTATGTATGTATTTGTGTACAAGCTGGAGTGAATGTTTTTATGTAACTGCATTTCACAAAATGTTTCTCACAGATGTATTTATTGCAAGTAGTCCTTGACTTTTATGCAGGTTGCTCTTTTGTATTTTCATTTGATTTTTCACTTCTTCGGCACCAAATAATGAAACTAAATTTTTACAAAGTACCAAAACACATGCAAAAATATATAAATGTTCTCGTCTCAAAGAAATTTGAATCCAAAAAATTAAATTTTATGTGTTTCTTTATTTAATTAGATTTATGACTTTTAAACACAACCAAAATGCACTTACTACTAAGAAGCTTGAAATATAGGCGTATTTTGTGTAACCTAGAAATATGTTCAAGTATGAGATTAGATATAAGGCACAAGACTATTACTTGTTCATGTCATGTCAAAAAACATATTAAAATGAAATGGTTAACATTAACATCAATTTCATGTTTTAGTTATATATTTTTTTATAATGCATTTTCCATGAAACAACTGTTATATAAAATGTATCAAATGAAAAGTCGTCCCTCAGGTGTCAATATCTCTCATTCATTCAGTTAACTTGAATTGAAACTTTTTTGATATTTTGCACAGACAAATTTTCCTTCCGACATATAATTATGCAATTTAGCTTTTGGGAAATTCAGCATTTCTATATATTCTCAGCATCCTGAAGTCAAACATTTTTCATCTAGTCTCCATAGTACTAGACACTATTTTTTAAGTGATGTTTAGAAAACAAAAATGAATCATAATCACTCAGAGAAAAGCTAGTACTATAAACAGCGTGAATTACTTCAAGATTAAGAGTTAAGATCCAGTGTACTTATGTTTCCTAAAAAAGCTAAATCATTCTTTTCTAAAAAAGGTTTATATATATATATATTATTAGCTTTAATCCATTATCTGATTCCAATCAGTATAAGTGATAATAGCTATAGAAGAGTACAAATGAAATTACCATTTATATGATTTGACAGTTATGAAATATGAACTATTTGAATAGGCAGTTTTGCATTTATTAGTATGAAAATTTGAATCTAAATGTAAAATTTCTGATAGGCTCTCAAAATAATTTTTTTTAAAGTTGAAATTTAGTTAATTAAAATTAAATTGCTATCCATTTTGGGGGGATTAGGAAAAGAAATTTTAGTTTTGAGCCATTCTATTCATTAAAAAGCAGTCGAGTATATAAATCTGTTGTTTATTCTCCCATAAGAAACTATGTGGTGTAGAATGAAAAATCTGTCTGCAAGGCAACTATATGAAGAAGAGAAGCATTCACTCTAACTGTAAAAGCATCTTTCTTCTTGAGAGGCAGATCTAGGCAGTCTGCTAACAGACTTAAATGGTCATTATGCCTACTGTGTGCAGGCAGCTCACCTATCTACTTTCTAATGCAGAGTAACATAGAACTGATCATTCCAACTATGTTTATGAGGGGCTATTCATTTTAGATAGAAAATAGGTCATTTTTAACATTCAGATTAGAATAATGAAAAATACAAATCAATTTTCTATTTTCAGTCTAAACCTCTGTAAAAAAAGAAGCATGATAAAAATTTCCGATTTTGATACTATATTTAATTGTGTATCTGTACATCTTTATGGGTCAATGAATCAACAAGTAATTAGAAATCTAGCATTACAACTATACAGATACGTAATATTTTTAAATATTAAAAAATCAAATATCCACATGTTTTTAGTAAAGTTTAGTGGTATTTTTAGTGTGACACTTGGTTGAATGACTTTTCTACATTTAAAACATCATTTTCCATTTTATCTTGTTTTATAATAAAATCATTGGATTTAGGGAAAGAAAATTGAATATTTCAGTTTTTATTTGAGATCATAGATTTTAATACTGTCAAAGGCTATGATACTTGCCCAACATAAATTTTTTTCTCCAATTTTATGTACTTAATTTATCATTAATTGGCAATATTTACTGGCAGCAAATATGGGATTTATGTTCTTGAATAATGAATTTTTTCTTAATATACTGTGGCTGTCACATATGAATTGATCAACAAATACCCACAGTGACATGCTGAGGAGTCAGAATTTCGATATTTTTCAAAAAATAAAGTCACATATAAATATCTTAATAATGCTCACTTTTGTTTAAGGAAACAAGTTTATTTTTGTTTCATTTAATATGTAAATCATTGTGTGCAAGATTAAGATTGTCCACAGAAGTGATATAAAATGTAAGTATTCTTTGTAAAGATTTGTCATTTGTATATAATGGTTTTATGTACACAATTTTGAAATTTTATATTATGACTCTTGTATTTTTTTTCCTGAAATTTATGCGCCGAATTGTGAACATATTTGTTAAGTGTTAAATGTTATAGATTGTGACATTTATATATACTTATTCATACTGCTACAGAATGTGACATTTTATCTGAAACATATTGGTGTTAAATATGGGTTACAACATTTTCAAAATTTAAATTATTTTGCTTTGTTATACATGAATGAAATATTGTTTATTTAGTTGTGCCTCATTTATTTTTTTTAACACATGCACTTTCAATTAATATTTTATTACATTTCAAATTTAAACAAGTATAAGAATGATTAACCATTGATTTTGTACACTGTATTTAACAAGGCAGAGCTTTAAATATAAATTGTTATCAAACTTTTAAAAGGTAGGTTATCTTGTCATCAAAAAACAAATTCTTTTATGAGAACAAAAATATCTCTATTGTTAATAATCAAAAAGATATTTATTGTTCATAATTATAAATTAAACTGAATTTGAATTCCAAAAGCAAATTCAGCCTTCTTTGGCTCTTCAAATTAGAATTGAGTTTATTGTATAGTAATTTATATGAATATCTTAAGGTTTTGTACTCCCTGTTTCATTTCACAAGTGTGGATGCAGTATTTCCTATTATTCTTTTACAGTGGAACCTCGCATAACGAGCATAATTCCTTCTAGAATCTTACTTGTAATGCGAAACACTCGTTAAGCGAAACAATTTTTCCCATATAAATTAATGCAAAATACAATAATGCATTCCATGCCAAAAAATACTCAAAATTTTTTACATGTAACATTTATTATTTAAAGAAAATTACTTATACAGTGGCTCCCAAAAGTGTTCGTACACTTACGATTTTCAATGAAATAGGGGTCTATCCTTTGATTAAAATGAATATTTCAGAATGGGTCTTTAATAATAAGATCTATAATCTATTATTAACAAAACTACATGAAATATTTTGAAAACATAGTAAAACTTTATTTTTAAGAAACCAATAATCCAAAAGTAACAAAATCTTTATCTCACAAAAGTCATCGTACACTTGTAAAAAATCTCTACATATTAGTAAATATTCTAATTCTTCGTTAAATTAACATTTAGTAGGATATCCTTTAGCATCCACAACAGCATTTAACGTCTGGGAATAGATTGCTTTAGTTCTTTTGTAATTTTTGCATTAATGTTCATCCATTCTTCCATCATAATTGTTTTTAGTTCGCTTTTCGTGTGAATGTCGTGATTTCGTACTCGAACCTCCAGTTCTCTCCAAATATGTTCTATTGGGTTTAAATCTAGCGATTGAGTTGGTGTTTTCAAAACTTGTGGACAATTATAGAGACACCAGATGCGAACGTTGAGAGCCGTGTGCTTAGGATCGTTATCTTGATAAAAAGCAAAGTTGTTTCCAATACCCAAATTTTGAGCTGATAATTTTAAATTGTGTCTTAAAATATTTATAAAAACAGCATGATTCATTATGCAATCAATAAATACCAAATTTCCTAGTCCTAATGCTGACAAACACCCCCACTCAAGGATACCTCCACCGGCATGCCTAACTGTTCCTACTAAGTTCTTGGGATTAAGTTCCTCATTTTTTTCTTCTCCATACAATTATACCCCCATCAGCACCAAAAATGTTCATCGGCAAATAAGACATTATTCCAATAGGTTTGGGGATTATTTATCATTGATAGTGCGAAGGGAAGCCTAAATTTTCTGTTTTTCTCACTCACAAAAATTTTTCTATGGGCAGAACGCCCATGTAATCCAGCTGTTCTCAGAACTCGTCAAAAAATTTCAGGTGAAATTGAAGTAGAAAATGTTTCATTGAATTCTGCAGAATCTTTTACAGCACTCAAACGTGAATTTTTCACAAATTTTCTAATTATAAATCTCTGATCACGTTTTGTTAACTTTGCCGGATGGCCTTTTCTACCTTGTTTTCGATCCAATTTTCTTTTTTAAAGCGTTTTTTCACATACTGCACAGTAGAATGGGATAAATTAAGTAATTTAGCAATATTCCGAACTGATTTACCTCTACTATGATGAAAAATAATCAATTTTCGAATGCTGTTTGTTGTTTCTTTACGACTACGAGCCATTTTTAAATAATAAATATAATATTACGGAGTGGGCAAGCTAAAATTAAAGCCAAATGATATTTTAAATACCACCACAATTCAAAAATAAAAATAAAGCGCCAGACGATAATTTTAATTATGAATTTATCCGAAAATATTTCAGTGTACGATGACTTTTGTGAGATAGTTTTTGTTACTTTTTGATTACTGGTTTCTTAAAAATAAAGTTTTACTATGTTTCAAAATATTTCATGTAGTTTTGTTAAGAATAGATTATAGATCTTATTATTAAATACCCATTCTGAAATATTCATTTTAATTAATGGATAGACCCCTATTCCATTGAAAATCGTAAGTGTACGAACACTTTTGGGAGCCACTGTACATAAGGAGCAAAATCATCCATATATAGTTTATTATTTATGAATTTGTGACACACCTCTAATTTTTTTACTAGAAAGCTATCTAGCGACATTAGTTTTTCTCGGCACTTCAAAATTTGGTGAAAATGTGTTACCGCATTATCATTGAATAAATTTAAACCGCGCATAGACACCGTCTTATTAAGGTGATGCTTTTCAACGTGCGATGCAACAGTTACCCATGCTTTCATCAGTTCTTTTATTGCGCCAGAAGAATACTCTGCTTCTTTGTCTTTCTCCTCTACAGCTTCTTGCTGTGAAAGACACTGCAATTCTATAAACTGTTCAGTGGTCAGCTCTTGGTTGTGCTCTTCCACAAGCTCATCAATATCATTGTTATCCATCTCCAGTCACATGATATTGGCTTCTCGAACCATCAATGACTACCCTCTATACTTCTTTTTCGGTCGTTGATGATCCTGGCATGTTCTTAACGAGGTCTGCGAAAATAACTTTCCCTTTCTGACAAATGATGTTTTCGTTGATAGTATCAGCTTGTAATTTGCTTTTTGTTTATCCATATGAGAAGCAACCATTCAATATCGTCAAGAATATGTAACCGTTGTGTAAATATTCTTGTCACTCCCTTTGAAGCACCTATCTACACTGGTGTAAGAAATTAAGAGAATTTGCAGACTTGGTCGATTATCTCTAGAACTACTGTACCGATTTTAATGAAATTTGATATGTACATACCTTAATACAATACAAAATAAATTACCATTCAATAATTGTAATACACACGCATGATCGTGTGTAACACTCGTTGGAGTCAGCAGGTATGAAACAGCGGTTGCAGAATAAACAAAAAAATGGGTTAATAGGGGGTATGGTCCCCTCTTACAGATATACAGGTCTCGCAGCGTGATTTCATACTTGAAATAAGGCAGTTTTGTTAGGGAAAAATCCCGATTAGCTTTCCTCTTCTTCCCCTAACCTTCCAGCCACGTAGAAAGAGCGATGTATTTACATCATTTCCCACCTCCACAGCAATGTGTAAGCATAGTCAGACGCCAGTTGCGTCATGCCAGCCTAATGACGTCATTCACCCAACGATGACGCCATACCATCAGCTAAGAATGACGTCAACTCACATTACGTAAAATTAGCATAATTAACTTTGCTATTCTCCTGCCACGAGGGAGCGCGGCGGTCAACGCCGGTATAAATACCCAGCCCGATCACAGACGGTGTGTGTGAGTGATAGTTGCTGGGAAGCGATGAGATGATCTAGCACGACTCAGCGCAGCTCGTTTTTGAAAGCCAGGCTCTACCGAGAACCCGTTTTTGAAGGCGGCGACCAACTTGCCAGCCGTGCACCGATGCTCTAGTCGTCTCGGCCTTGCATGCCCGCAGGTAGCCACGGGATGGTTTTTGTGCCAGGAAGGCACTATCTACTTTACGTATTTTTTTTTACGATGGTAAAACTTTGCCTCGACCAACCGTGAGTTAACCCTTTTTACTTTTCTCTACACCTCGGTAAGAGTACCACAAAGCCAACTTTTTAAGAATAACACTACGAGCTGTGTAGTGCGTCTGTAAACGAGACACTTTAATGTCGCACTATTTCTTTTCAACTAAATAAATGTATTTTTTATTTTACTTAGACCTTCGTACGTTTTTTTAACATCTTGCATATCACACAACAAGCTAGCTAGCGTTGCTCTGACTATATCTAAAGATTAAGAGTCCAACCTTCCCTGCTAGTCAGTACGACTCTGCACTCTTAGCTATCAGTAAAGTTTGGGGCATTCCTGCCCCCAAATCTTAACTATTTTTTGGTTGGGAGAGCCGCCAGGTTCTAGCGGCTCAATTCCGTAACATTTTGGTTATGGGCTGCAGGCCCTAAAGTTAATTTGTAAACAACTATTTTTTTTTAACTTGAGGGTGACTTTGATCTAAAATAGCAGAGCACAACGCGAAAGCTTGGTGATATGTGAGCTGATAAGCGTCGAAGGTATAAACAACAGGTAAAGGCCCTGAATTTATGAAATTCTATATTTGGGGGGGGCCTATTTGTATATATGTATAATATTTAGTGTTTTACATACTGTCTTGCATTTTTTTTATATATACTTATATATATATTTACATATTGTACCTGTAACTTAAAACATGGCCTCTTTACAACCCCATATGGCTATAGATAAATTGACCGAGGAAAATTTCCATACCTGGGTAGCAGATATTAAATTTGTTCTAATATCTCTTAATGCGTGGGACATTGTGAATGACCACGAAACTAAACCGATTGCAAGTGCGGAAAATTTAGCTGAGGTAAGGGACTTTGAAAGAAGAACCCGACTCGCTTTATCTACAATCTTTTTAAACTTATCCCCTGCTTTTAAGTCGGTCGTGGAACATTGTACCACCCCCCAGGACACATGGTCAACCCTAAATAGGCATTTTCAGCCTGACAGTCGTAGTCGGCATATGCAGTTATTTACCGAACTGGTTAATTGTAAGCCCTACGCTAGCGAGAAAATTAACATGTTTGCGGCACGAATCCGCAAGTTAAACGAAAGCCTAAAGGGAATAAATCAAGAAATAAACGAGACTTACCTCTGTTTCCAGCTAATCCGGTACTTACCATCGGAGTTTGATCACTTAGTGCAAACTATACTTCGTTGGAAAGATGCGGAATTTAAATTTGAAGCCATTCTAACTGAACTAGTCGCCGAAGAAACCCGAATTAGCGTACAGAAACAAGATAAGCTTGAAAACGCTACTTGCGAAACGCAGAACACCTTTTCGGGTCGGCATAATTCTCGAAATTGGAATAAAGCCAATTTCCGACCGAAAACTCCATCGAGAAGCCCTTCTCCCAACAAACAAGTTCATTTTGGGAAATACCCAAGTGGGAAATCACCGGGGCGTAGAAAATCTAAACGCTCGTTCCTTTGAAACTCACCAAATAATGAAAAACCCCAGAGCCATTATACTGTTGAAGCCCTATTTACATCTCACAGTAATCCAGGTGACTGGGTCGTCGACTCTGCGGCAACCCATCACTTTTGTAAGGATAAATTCCTATTTGATGGACTCCTTGAGGATGTAAATGATAGGAGCCTAGCAGTTGCTACTAGGGGAAAGCCTATCCCTATCAAACAAAGAGGGCCAGTCGACCTACTTTGTAAGGGCGAGAAACGCGCCATTACGCTTATGCGTGCATTGTATGTACCATCTTTAAGGCGCAATATAGTTTCATTACCTTTACTTGACGAAGATGGATTTACTTTTGAAGGGGGAAATGGACAACTCCACGTTTACGACAAAGATGGAAAAGGTTATTTCACAGCTCGCAAACAGGGGGGAATTTTTTATGCAAAACAACAGCTAACCCCAGAACAAGCTGCGAGAAAGAAAGCTTACCAACACGAGAAAGAAACTCAATCGAAGAAAGGTAAGGCTTACGAAACTACAGCTAAAAAGAAACGAATTACCCTAAGCAAAAGTAATGAAAAACCTGCCAGTGCTTTGAGCAGATGGCACCGTAGAATGGGCCATATGAACCCTGAACTAATCAGCCAGTCTTTTACAAATAAAAGTGTCAGGGGTGCTCAGGAGGTAAAATCATCCAAACTTTTTTGCGAGGATTGCAGGTTAAATAAAGCTAAACGGGTGACATTTAAACCAATCGGCCAAACTAGGTCATCAAAACCACTAGAACTTTTACATCTAGATTTGTGGGGACCCGCTTCAACGACGGGATATGCAGGAGAGAGGTATTTTTTGAGTATCACCGATGATCACTCAAGGAAAATCGCCCTGTATCCGATTAAAGATAAGACAGCTACTTTTCCCACCTTTTTAAATCATGTGAAACGCGCCGAAAGATTCCTTTCAACTAAGCTCAAAGCTATCAGAACTGACAATGGTAAGGAGTTTGACAACTCACAATTCCAAGAGTATTGCCGTACGAATGGTGTGGCCCACGAATTTACAGATATTTATTCGCCTGAAATGAATGGAGTAGCAGAGAGGTTGAACCAGACAATAGGAAATACCCTCCGCACGATCCTAAATTCAAGTAAGGTTCCAGTAAAATTTTGGCCAGAAGCCGTCCGCTATGCGGCCTACAATTGGAATAGAGTGTGCCGTAGAAACCAGACGAAAACACCGTTTGAAAAATACGGAAAGTTCAAACCCTCCATTAGTCACCTTAAACCATTCGGGTCAGTTTGTTTTGTGGGTGTGCCGAAGCAACACCGAACCAAATTTGATCCCAGAGCTAATAAGGGAGTTCTTGTAGGCTACGCATGTAGGATTAAAGGGTACAGAGTGTTGTTCCCAGAAACTGGGCGAATAGTCGAAACCCGGAATGTTAGCTTTGCTGAAGATGAACTAAATTTTTATCAATTGAAAGCTAAGCAGACTAACAATGGAGCAGTGCTGGGCGGCCATCCAGAAACTACCATATACTCACTTCACAACCCGGAGCTTGAGACAGTGGTAATCCCACATATGGATTCGCGCCGAGTACATACCCGGAGTTCCCAGGAGGATCCCAGACCAGGCCCTAGTTATGCAGTTCAAACAGATGAAGCAAGTGAAGACGAATCAGACAGAGAACTATACACCCAAACACCTAGACTCCGAGTCGCTAAGTGGACAAGGGAAACCGTTCCGAGACCAGACGGAAAGCGGACCGATATATATTATCGCGAAGTTAAAAGGCAAGGGGGCAAGAGCCACATATTGCGAAGCCTCAAAGAACTCAAGCAATATTGTAAAAAGCATAAAATTGAGTACCAGCCTGAATACTTCAACTTTAGCGGTAAGAATAAGAGGACGGGCCCTGTTCCAACTCCTCAGCGACAGATGATTGATGATGATAGCGATCTGGAATCTGAAAGTCAGACGGAAAATGAAGAAATCAACGACTTTTCCGCCTATGACACTTCCGAAAGTGACATTGACACAGCATGACTAGAAACTGTAGTCATCCCGAAAACCTTTAAACAAGCGTTCAAAAGTAAAGAATCTAAGCTATGGAAGAAAGCGATGGAAGAAGAATTAAAAGTGTTAAGTGAAAGAGGTGCATGGAGCCTAGTACCGCCACATTCAAAGTACAAGCCTCTCGGTTGTCGTTGGGTTTTTACAACCAAAACCGATGAGCATGGAAATGTGGTAAGATACAAATCTAGCATCTAGCTATATCTACATACTAGCAATAACTGTTTCTATTTTTCCGTACTGTGTCTATACTTTAATATATTTACTAGTACGTTGTTTTTGACAAGCAAATTGTAATCCATTTTAACATATTTCTAAAGTTTTATGCTATTTAAACATCGGAGGGTATGTTATACGCAAATGTTTTTTTCGCATGATTGTGTGTATGAAAGTGGGCCCACGAATGTTTTGAATTTTTGTCTGGAAAAATACTGCATGTGTATACTTTGCCCTACCTGTTGATGAATTGTATTGTATATTATTTTCCTATTGAATATTGCATATTGAATTGTATTGCATAATTGTTAAGGATTATAAGCTATTTTTATAGAACATGTCAACAGAATATATATGTTATTGTATGTTTATACAAGCGACTTACCCTTATTGTTTTTGCAAAACATGTGACTTAACCACGTGCATGTGGTGGTGCTCATTTCTGTAAAGGGGGGGCAGTTGTTAGGGAAAAATCCCGATTAGCTTTCCTCTTCTTCCCCTAACCTTCCAGCCACGTAGAAAGAGCGATGTATTTACATCATTTCCCACCTCCACAGCAATGTGTAAGCATCGTCAGACGCCAGTTGCGTCATGCCAGCCTAATGACGTCATTCACCCAACGATGACGCCATACCATCAGCTAAGAATGACGTCAACTCACATTATGTAAAATTAGCATAATTAACTTTGCTATTCTCCTGCCACGAGGGAGCGCGGCGGTCAACGCCGGTATAAATACCCAGCCCGATCACAGACGGTGTGTGTGAGTGATAGTTGCTGGGAAGCGATGAGATGATCTAGCACGACTCAGCGCAGCTCGTTTTTGAAAGCCAGGCTCTACAGAGAACCCGTTTTTGGAGGCGGCGACCAACTTGCCAGCCTTGCATGCCCGCAGGTAGCCACGGGATGGTTTTTGTGCCAGGAAGGCACTATCTACTTTACGTATTTTTTTTTACGATGGTAAAACTTTGCCTCGACCAACCGTGAGTTAACCCTTTTTACTTTTCTCTACACCTCGGTAAGAGTACCACAAAGCCAACTTTTTAAGAATAACACTACGAGCTGTGTAGTGCGTCTGTAAACGAGACACTTTAATGTCGCACTATTTCTTTTCAACTAAATAAATGTATTTTTTATTTTACTTAGACCTTCGTACGTTTTTTTAACATCTTGCATATCACACAACAAGCTAGCTAGCGTTGCTCTGACTATATCTAAAGATTAAGAGTCCAACCTTCCCTGCTAGTCAGTACGACTCTGCACTCTTAGCTATCAGTAAAGTTTGGGGCATTCCTGCCCCCAAATCTTAACTATTTTTGGGTTGGGAGAGCCGCCAGGTTCTAGCGGCTCAATTCCGTAACAAGTTTGTCATTTCCTGTGGCAATTGGTCCCACTCGTTCAGCAACGCTGTTTTCATTCCCTGGATGGTTCTCGGAGGGGGGTTACGAGTTGCAATTGCCCTCCCCAGAGCGTCCCAGACATGCTCTATAGGGTTAAGGTCTGGAGATCTGGCTGGCCAATCCCTCCGGCGAATATCCTCACTCTCTAGAAATTCGTCGACCAGAAGAGCTCTATGTGGCCTCACGTTATCGTCCATTAAAATGAACTCTGGGCCAACTGCACCCCTAAAAAGGTCAACATAGGGCTCCAAGACCTCATCCCTATACCTCACACCAGTCACAGTGCCTCTTTCAAAGACATGGACAGGTGTGCGGCCATCCAACATGCCTGCCCAGACCATTAAACCTCCTTCGCCATAATGGTCGATTTCGCGGACACTGGAGGGTAGGTAGCGGGTCCCTGGTTCTCTCCATATGAACGTACGGTGAGAATCAGTGTTTAGGCTGAACCGGGACTCATCAGTGGAGAGAACGGTCGCCCATTTATCCATACTCCAATCTCTATGCTCTCTGAACCATGATAAACAGATTCTCCTGTTTGTAGAAGTGAGCGGGACGCAAAGAGCAGGTCTTCTTGCAAACAACCCTGTCTCATGAAGTCTTTTGAAAACAGTCACCCTTGATACACGGGTTCCTGTGGCTGCATACAAGTCACGAGAGAGATGAGAAGTTGTAGCACTCCTGTTACGCCTCATCATAATCGACAAATGGCGATCTTCTCTGGCCATTGTGGCTCTTGGACGACCTTGCCCAGGCTTTCTCTCGATGGATCCGGTATCCTGGAACTGTTTCCATAAGTTACACACGACGCTGGGCATTAAATTGAACTCCCTACAAATTTGGACTTGAGATTGGCCTGCTTCTAGCCTCCCCACAATTCACCACCTCATTCCATCATCTTAACATTGGTGGTTACTCATTTTTACTGTTACAATTTGAAATTAACTGATTGATGCAAAATAACACCATCTATTAACCTATTTTTTTGTTTATTCTGCAACCGCTCTTTCATACCTTCCGACTACAATGAGTGTTACGCACGATCATGCGTGTGTATTACAATTATTGAATGGTTATTTATTTTGTATTGTATCAATGTATGTACATATCAAATTTCATTAAAATCGGTACAGTAGTTCTAGAGATAATCGACCAAGTCTGCAAATTCTCTTAATTTCTTACACCAGTGTACCTTAATCTTGTTCTCCTTCTTGAGGATGGTGAAAATCATTGATATAGACCGATTGTATGTGCGTGCTAGATCAGCCACATTCACATCTTGATTTCGCTTTTCCACAATTTCTCATTTCTATGGTTATTTTTTTCTCCTATACCTGCCTTCTTGTGGTTTATTCATTGGTTACATTTTTGCAAGGGTTTTTCAATTTTATATGGTTATTTTTTTCTCCTATACCTGCCTTCTTGTGGTTTATTCATTGGTTACATTTTTGCAAGGGTTTTTCAATTTTACACAATGTCGAAACACAAGTTTGGAAAATATGTAATCACAAACGGCACTAACATGCTAACACAACGAATCCTAAACACAGAATGATGTCAGACTGATGTAGCACTGGCAATGAAAGTTCCAGTACACGTGCACAGGCGAGTGATGTGAAGAGGGGACTTCTTTCTACATCACTCGTTATGCGAAATGTCGCTCATTAAGGAAGCCATCTTTTTATAATCTATTTTGTTTGTTATGTGAAATACTCGTTATGAGAAGTAAAACATAGCATAGAATCTCCTTTTGTCACAGTAAGGAAGTCCAAGGCTGTAAGGATTTTATCCCAACCAAACTATCTAAATATTCCTTAATGTGTGGATGACGCTTGGTTAAGCCACAAGAAACAATTTCTCATAACCTGCAAAAAGTAATTTCAACTTTGGAATTTTTATTATGCTCTCGCCAATAGCGAGAAATGTATACTAAGGGCAAAACCTAGGTCCAATGGCTATGGGGTATGCTGGAAATGTCAATTATTTCATATTTTTCTGCATTACGATGTAGTGGACCAAGTAGGAAAACTTCACAGTTTCCGTATCAAGAATTTAAATGATAACTATAATAATGAAGAATTAATGTTCGATTGGACACTTAGGATCCTCTTTTGCAAGGATCTACATTTTACACCTCATGAACTCCAATGCTAATTATGGCACTTGAACTCAAAGCTATTAATGGCCTTGTCATCTATTACAAATATAATAAAGTATATTTTATTCTTTTATTATTCAAATTTTTGGAAAGTCACAAAAAAAGTTGGGTGATTTGAAAAATACATTTAAATTTTGAAGTCAAAGTGAACTCCCTTTTCCTCTCATATTCTTTCATTCAAAGAATATTTTTACCTTAACTACTTCCTGGTCTCAAAATAAAGGTGGTCATGTTCTTCACATTAGGCATGTGTTTCTCTCATACAAATGAAGTGGACAGCACTTATGAAACAGCATATTAACAATTCTATGCTTCTATTAATTGAGTTTTCTTATCTTTGAACCATACACAAAATTGTAAACTCTAATGCCAATGTATGAAAAGATTTTTCAGTGTATTTGTGAAACACTCAATGATGCTATTGAGAAGCATGTCAGCTGGACTTGATCAACCAAGTTCTAAATTCATGCTGAAAACTTGAATAAAGAAATGTCACTATTACAGTCCCTCACTCAGGTCTATGTAGTCATCTTTAGTTAAGGGCTAACAATGGTCATTCATGTCTCTGAATACAGATGTATTATTCATTTTCAATATGCCAATATTACATCACGTAGAAATGTATATATAGTCCAAAAATTGTATGTTCATATGTTTATATAATTATAGACAGTTTAAAAAATACAGAAAACAAAATTATGGGTTTATTGGTATATACATAGTTTTCAAACAATATAATGTATTACAAAATTTTTATGGATATGAAAATAAATATGAATAAGATTAGAAAAAATTCTATGTTCTTCAAAAGCAAAATTTACAAATTGAAAAAAAAAAAATGGTATGTATATCAGAAATGGATAAAAACAACCACACACCTAATTCCTATTCATTTAGCTTAAATAGTCTAGACTGGCTCTTGCTCGTTCCATCTCGTGTAAAAATGCATAAAATTCCGACAGTTGAAGCTCTAAAAGAAAAGATTGCGCTCATTATGTACAGTCATTTTGATTGTTAAAAATTATAGTTTGTAAAGAAAAGGCAATTTATTAAATCTCAGCTACAGCATTTAGAATAAAGCAATACAAGCTTGCACATGCCTCAACTTTTAATTATCTTAGGTTCTAAATTGGTAAGAAATTTAGACCTTTGGAGAACACATACAAAATAGATCTGCTTTACAAGCATACAATTAGAACAAATCAAAGTTTTAAATCTGAAATAGAAATGACTAAATGGATTTTTTCTTACCAAAACAAACTGTTTTAGTCCTTCCATTGCCTTGATCAACTTCAAGTTTCATTTGCAAGAAAACATTCCCAAGTGTATTAAGCTGATTACTTGCACATGTTACTAAGGGGGGAAAAAAATAGAGTTCAATGGAAATTTTAACATACATATTTTTTTAAACTTCTCTATGTACTACAGAAGCATTTTAAAATATTAATTTCAGATTTCTTTTATATTTGCTACGGTTAAATTATTAAAAAAAATATGAATGTTATGTACTCATTTAATTTCTCTATATTCTTCAACTGCTAAATTATTCAAATTATGAATACTGTTTCCTAGAAGATACTTAAATGAAAGGAAAAAAAAGCAACAAAGTCTGTATGTCATTTTTTTCTTATTTATACTTTAGTTCTATAGCTGTGCATTGACAAAGTTTCTATAAAACTGCAATCATACTTTTTCATGCAAAGTTAAAAATGTTATAAATGGAGATTTAATGGAATTAAACAAGAAGGTTTTTACACTACTATATACATACACTCAAAAATTTCAAACTAAAATTCGATTAAAATAAAATAGTTACCACCAAATTTCCATTCCATATCTAGAAGAGGATTTATTGGGATTGTATCAACTGGAGTAACCTGTATTAAGGAAGATGATATTTTTTCCCACTAGATAAAAAATGTATACAATCATTAAAATCCCTCCAAAACACTGATGATACATCAGTAAAAATAATATAGTCTGAGAAATAGTAACTAAATATAAAAGTATCCATTATAATCTATATATATAAAACAGTTCCGTAACTGACTCACTGACTGACTGACATACAACACACAGGCCAAACCGCTGGACCTAAAGGGCTGAAATTTTGCATGGCGATTCTTCTTAAAGTGTAGTGGTGCACTAAGAAAGATTTTTGAAAAATTCTTCTTAGATTTTTTAAAATTAAATTTTTAAGCTGTTTTAGTAACTTTTTTTAAGTTTGCATTTAAAATAATAATTTGAGGGTTATAAAATTTATATCACGAGAAAGATCCTAAAAATTCCTTTAAAATGAGATCTTTTTCGAATCTTTACCTCTATTTTCTGATTTTTGGTGAATGTTTAAAGATTAATTTTTAGAATTTAATTTATTAAATGCTGATCACGTGATTTCTTTTTCTGGTACTTTAAATAAATTTATCGTCATGTGCATAACAACTAAATGGACAAAAAAATTTTTTTTTTTTCTTGCTAATGCGGCAGACGATTGGACATATTAAAATACAGTAAAAGATATATTCCTTAAACTGTACTATATTAACTGTACTATGTTCTTTAGTATTCTATTAGGTTTAATTTTAATATTTTCTTCTACATTATTTTGTTCATAAAAATATCCGTTCCGTTTTTTAATAAATAATTTTTTTTATTTATTTATTTTTTTTTTTTACATCAATTGTATACATTGATTGTCGTATTTATCATAAATATATATATATATATATATATATTTTTTTTTTGGCATTAGTCGCATACATTGACCGTTGTATTTAATTTGAATGTACTCCGTAGTGAAGTGTGGGTCTTCAGCTAGTTATACATAAGAATCTACATAAAATTTTTTGTTAGTATTAATATTTTTTTCAAAGATAAACAGAAAATTTTTTTCATAACAAATGTAGACAGAACTGATATACAATGAGGAATCAGAAAAATAAAATTTTATTACTACATGGGGTGAAAAGTCCCAGGACTCGCCACTAAATGATATCTGCAGTGAAATAACCATATAATGTTCTGTTAGTACTAACCTTCAAAAAACTGCTATCAAAGTTTCATGACATGTCGGCCATTTATTTACGAGTTGTGGTCATGTAAGTGACGCTACTTTTTATTTTCTGTTAAAAATGGATCAAAAAGAATTTTGCATCTTAATTAAACATTGCTTTTTAATGAAAAAAAAAAAATACCGTCCAGACCCAAGAATGGCTCGAAAAGCATTACAGCCCATCTGCTCCGTCGAAAACAACCATTTGTGCATGGTTTAGTGAGTTTAAAAGTGGTCGTACAAACACCGATGCTGCTGCATGTTCTGGATGTCCAATTGGGGCAAAATCTCCAGAGAACATCAAAAAGTCCACTCTATGGTTTTGGATGACCGCAAAGTGAAAGTAAATGAGATAGCTGACATTGTAAAGATATCAGCAGAACAGGTGAGGCATATTATGCATGAGCATTTAAATATGAAAAAGCTTTATGTAAGATGGGTGCCACGTTTACTAATAATCAACCAAAAACAGCAATGTGTCGATAATTCAGAGCGAGCTTTGGAGCTATTAAAGTGTAATCCAAACGAGTTTTCCCGCTGATTCAAAACAAAGCATGAAACGTTGATCCATTACTACACACCTGAGTTAAAAAGGCAGCCTGCAGAGTGGTTTGAGGCTGGCCAAAGCTGCCCAAAGTGATAAAAAAAGCTGCAACAATCGGCTGCAAAGGTCTTCGCCAGTATTTTTTGGGGATGCACACGGCATAATATTCATCGACTATCTTGAAAAAGGAAAAACAATCACAGGAGAGTATTGTGCAGCATTAATGGATTGCTTGAAGAACGAAATCAAGAAAAAAAGTGCTGTTTCACCAAGACAATGCACCAGCTCACACATCAATGGAAGTGAGGGTAAAATTGAATGAATTAAAATGCGAATTGCCCCACTATCCTCCATATTCTCCAGATCTGGCCTCCAGCAACTATTATTTGTTTTCTAACTTGAAGAGATGGCTCCAGGGGAAGAGATTTTCATCAAATGAAGACGTCAAATGTGAAAATTGTGCACATTTTGAAGCCTTTGACAAATTGTACTATATGAAAGGTATTCAAATGTTAGAGGACCATTGGATCACTCTTGAAGGAAACTATGTTGAAGAATAAAATCAATTTTTGACAAAAATTTTTTTTCATTGCTAGTCCCGGGACTTCTCACCCCATGAAGTATATGTTATACCATCACCAAGCTTAGTGTATAATTTGCAAAAAGTTTATAAATAAAATTATAACAATAAACTCATAGGAATACATACCTGTTTGGAGAACACACCAATTTGATCTTCAGTCATTCCTATAGATCAGAAATGGCATTATGGTAAAACATCGTATGAAAATTAATACGAAAGATAAGTAAAAGGGTTCACAATTTTCTGATGTGAAAAAATATTTTTTGTTAACTGTAGAATAATAATAAAAGATCTTATTATTTATACCCAAACAAAATAAATTGATTAGAAGCACTATTTCTCCAAATGAACAAACTTAAAAAAAAAATTTTATTAAAGCAATAGCAGTTGGACATACACCTATACATTATTATATGCCACTAAAATACAACAAGCACACAGAAGAAACAAAACACAAAACAAAATGGCATATAGAAATCTTGGAGCAGAAACAACAGTCTAACTGGGCTGATATCCTCATCAGTTCTCTGGGTTCCCAATATCTGCCATAAAGACAGTTATTTGATAAGTGGCTAATGCTGTGCATCCATAGGCACTAACAAAAACAGATGCGTCAGATGTCCACTGTCAAGTTTGGCGATTTTGTGTATGGCATGATAACCATGTGATTTTGGCGAGATTTTGTTTTTTGTGGCAACCCAGTTTGAATGGTTATTTAGTGGTGTGAGCTTGTGGCCATTGCTTGTTTATTACGTGGTTTATTATAGTGGCAATGTATCAGTGGCAAAATATCAGATGTATTTTGGATAGTATTAGATGTAGATTTTCGAGATATTGGCATACTGTTGGGGTTGTAAGGGATATAAAGTGGGAGGACTTTAAAATTTCTGTTAAAAGCATTGAATAATGTTTTGTATTTTTTTAGGCTATTTCTGCTGTGCCTTTTTTCTTGCACATGTGTCATTGCTATTTGGTAATCCAGCAAATTTATTGGCTAAATGAAGTTTTTAGCAGTTTATTTGCAATTAACTGTTTAAATGGTTAATTTAGATGTGGTTTGAGGGACTTACATGTTGGTTGTTTTATGCATTTCTATATTTGGGTTTTTGAAAACGTTGTGGTTGATTTAAAATGTGGCGGTTTGGAATACATTTGTAATACGTCTGAGTAAGTTAATGATATTTTCTTTTCACGAAATTGGATTCATCAATTTCTTCCCTTCCAAGGTAAATGTTATTTTGTGTCTTGTAGCAAAATGAGTGACATGATTGAATTGAGGTTGTTGTTTAGGATGTATTTTAAGGAAAACAGGTATGTAATAGGTTTTTGTATGGAGAATTGGTGTATACGCTTACAAATCAGCCGCTGGGGATTTCTGTAACATTTTTGGAAGTTTAATACAGCCAGCAGAAGATATGTTTGTTGCTGCTTGAAACCAGTGGGTAAGAATTTCTGTAATGTTATGGAAGTTTAATACAGCCATCGGAAGATATGTTTGTTACTGCTTCAAACCAGTGGGTGAGGATTTCTGAAATGTTTGTGGAAGTTTAATATAGCCAGCGGTAAGTTTGTCTTCAACTTATTTTTTATTTCTTGGGTGCTACTGATGTTTTTGTTTACATTTCACACTTTAAGCCTAACATGTCTGTGGAAACAGGAAAAGCTGGCACCAAAATTTTTTGGCATCAACTTATTGTCTAGGGGAGTGCGTCTGACATATCTGTTCTAAACAGACTAACAATTTAGATTCTGGTCAATCTATTTTTTTCTCAAATACTCAACTTACCTAATTTTCTCAGTTCATCAAGAAGTTGAGCTAATGGTTTACCCCTTTTAACCGCATCTAATGGTTGCAAAATAGAAAAATATATAAATTTAACTACAGCACGAAAAAGATTCTGTACATTTCTGAATGGAAACAATAAATAAACAGATTTTTATAACACTTTTGCTTTAAATAACTATTGATATATACTTAATATGATAAAATATTATTAAATGTATTTAAAAAAAAACTTTTATATAAACTTCATGTAAGTATCAGAAGATTATTATAATTATTATTTTATCAATATGTATGTATCCTTTAAGACAAAACTTTTATTTTAACCAAATCATGAATTTCCTTAACACTTCAACAACAAAACTATTCATTTAGAAAGGCTAGAATATGGTCATAAGCCTTTTCTACCAAATCAGCCAATAAATATTTCATTCATCTAACCCTTAACCTGCAAATCATTGCTAGTTTACTTGGGCTTTTTAAATATTGTTTTCAGCTGAAATTTGGGACTTAGAATTATTTTTAATAGTAATAATTGAAACATTTAAAGATATGTTACACTGGCAAAAATATGTATTAAAACATAATTTTAGGAAGAGTTTTGACTGAACAATATTTTAAAAAATTGAGGAATAAAATACTGTATGCTGATGACATCTAAAACTTAAATGTTTTCTCAACTGTGTTTATAGAAAAGTTTTTCAAATATTTTTCCATCAGGTTGGAATGAATACAACTAAAATGTTTCTGAACAGAGTGGATAATGTGTCCTAGCTTGTATAGCTTAAATGTTGATAATTTAAATGTAAGCTAGCACTATCCATAATTTATTTCCCCCCAATGCGGCAGACGGTTTCTTGGACAATATCCTTGCCACCATAGTACACCACAGTTTTGCTAGCTATTTTATTATGGGGGCACCATATAGGCTGACTAGCATTATGATGCAATGCCGGGATTTGATCCGAGAAATCCATAAATTATAATTTATAATAATTTTAATGCTAAAATAATTATTTTAATATTTCATCAGTTCATAGATTTTGAAATTATCAAAGATCATTGCACTAGAATGCTATTTTATTTCGCATTACATACATATTGATTTAATATATCATAAAATGCTATTTGTTATTTAGAAAGCCCTTAGAAAAACACTATAATTATTGAAAAATTATAGTAAATTACAACTGAAAATATTTCGAAGAAAATATATAGCAGCATCTAGTTGGAAAAAAGGTAAGATGCAAAATGTAAAAGATCTTTTTTTTTTTTTTTTTTTTTTTTTTTTTTTTTTTTTTTTTTTTTTTTTTTGGGGGGGGGGGGGGGGGGGGGAGAAAAGCAGAAAATTATTAAAATTATCAATTTGCTAATCTTAAGCCTTTCAACAAAAAAGGATAAATAATAGTATCCTCTTAGAATAATTACTAACACAAAAGTTATAAAACAAATTGTTATGCTAATTGAGGGCCCGTAATGTATAATATACAGTCGAACCTCCATATATCGAAGTAGCAAAATGCCGGAAAAAAATTCGATATATAGAAATTTCGATATATAGAATTGATCTTAGTTTTATCATAATTCTCCTAAAACATTAAAATTAAAGCTAATTATCGTATAAGAAACTCCATTTTCAATTTATATGCGAATAACATTAAATGAAAGTTAATAACTAAAGAATAAATTAATGTGAATGATTTATTGCGTACTATATACCTTTAAAAAAACAGTAATCTAGTTACTGGTTACAATAATCACAGTTACATTCTTTAAAAAAAAACTACGAATATCTTGCTGAACAGCCAGTTTTGGTGAAAGTTCATCAAAGAAATGCTCGTATTTATTCAGTCCATTAAAATCTTCATCAGGGATGTTTTCCCCGAATTGAAGTCTGCGAAGTATTGTTTCAAACGCCAAAAATTGGGAGATTTTATTCTAAAGTGGAATAAAATCTCCCAATATGTCGTGAAAAATATTTCGATATATAGAAACAGTTTTTCTATGTAATGAACATGGAGATTTGCTAAGAGTTCGATATATAGAAAATTTCGATATAGGGAAGTTCGATATATGGAGGTTCGACTGTATAATCACACTTCAGTAAAAATATGTAAGGATTTTGAAAACAGGTGGCTTAGGTTCAGTGTTTGGTGGGCTGGTGAAAGATTTAAATCTTAAAATATTTATAATAAAAATGCATATTACCTCAGCCGGCTGTATTTTAACTATAAAAAAAAGAGGAGAGGTTGAAAAGGGAAAGAAAGGGAATATAGACAGGAATAGACAGAGGCATGCCTTCCAATGCAGTCGGCGGATGGTTCATCTCTCGAAGTGGCGCTGAACAAGGCGGGCATCTTCAGTCACGGCGGAGACTGCAACAACAGTCAAGCGTAGCAGACAGCAGGGAGAGTGTTTTTTTCGAGAAGCGTCAACTCCCACGCAAAACTCTTTTTTCTCCAAGACACCTCTGCTGCCGTACTCGGGCAACGAAAAGGAGTTCCCGTGCGCGCCGAATATTGTTATGCTAATTGAGGGCCCGTAATGTGCAATATATAATCGCACTTCAGTAAAAATATATAAGGTGATGGCTTAGGTTCAGTGTTTAGTGGGCTGGTGAAAGATTTAAATCTTAATATATTAAAATAGAAATGTAATTATCCTTTTTTTTCTTAGTCCCGTAAAATCCTACATTTCTCTAACTAACTCCTGTCCTGCGGTTGCTATGCAGTAATTCAATACATCTTGTTTTGCCATTTCGGTTCAGGCGTGAGTTGCTTGATCCCCACGTGAGCGGGAAGGCAATAATATCGAAACCAGCCCAAAGGAATGTTGATAATTCCCACAGAAGCGCAGGCTCACGGCACACCTTTCAGGAGCACCGGTCCTGCACGCAGATGGATACAGCGCTGGGTGCAGGCAACATTCCCAGCGAAAAATATTTAAATGAAAAAAGAAAAGCTAATAAAAAGCCAAGTTTTGTGCAGAGAAAAAAATAATATAACTGTCAACAACAAGTTGGGTAAACAATGCTCCCAGTTTTAACGTGTGTCATAACCTGGGGCTTTGGTGCACACGGGAACTCCTTTTCGTCGCCCAGCTACGGCAGCAGAGGTTTCTTGGAGAAAAAAGAGTTTTGCGTGGGAGTTGACGCTTCTCGAAAAAAAAACACTCTCCCTGCTGTCTGCTATGCTTGACTGTTGTTGCGGTCTCCGCCGTGACTGAAGATGCCCTCCTAGTTCAGCGCCACTTCGAGAGATGAACCATCCACCGACTGCATTGGAAGGCATGCCTCTGTCTATTCCTGTCTATATTCCCTTTCTTTCCCTTTTCAACCTCTCCTTTTTTTTAAAGTTAAAATACAGCCGGCTGAGGTAATATGCATTTTTATTATAAATATTTTTTTGAGCTCATTTAAGTTAATAAGGAGTAATAATGCATCACCAGCCACCTCTAGTGTAAAATGTATGATGTAATATTTCAATTGTAAAAAAATGTAAATTAATGAGGCATTGTTAAAGATTGTAATTGATATTTTAATATGTGTTTAAATTTAATAAAGTGTTGTTGCCTCTAACCTTGAATTCTGTCGTTTTGAGTAGGTTTTTTTGTCATATCACCATTTTAACATTTTAGCCTGTCTATTTTTTTTAAAGTAAGGAATGCTATATGATCGCTCTCCTTTACACTATGTGTAGAGTGGTTAACCTTAATAGTAAATTAAAATATAACAATGGTAACTAACCCAAATAAGAACCATAACATGTTTGAATATTACAAATTACCTTTACAACTCTGAAACAGCAAGTTGGTAGAAGATTCAATTTCTGAAATTTCAACATTAGACTTCTTACAAAATGCTTTGTACTGTTCAGATAAATCAGATGCCTGGAAAAAATAAAAATCTATGAATATCTTTAGGGCATAGTGGCAGATAAAATAATTTGAAACCAATAAAAAATTAAACAGGATTTCTATATTAAGTTCATATTAAATATTATGCACAATACAATAGGTACAATAACCGTTGAACAGAAACAGAACTGCTATGTCAGTTCATATTTTTCTACTACATACTCTTCCATAATTATGGCTACTATCTTTCAACATAAATATGAAGAGATAGTTTGAATGAATGTGATAATGAATATACACACTTGAATTTAAAATTTTAAATCCTTGTTTTTTATACTTATATGATTAAATTAAATACAGAAGCACTCACATATATGTTGCTGTAAACTAAAATTATAATTGCTGCATATTTCTATACGAGACTCCCACAAAACATTATTTATAGATGACAGTCATTCCATTTTCCCCTCTAATCTGTTAAAAAATTATGAGATTAAACAAGAGAAATCACTACTTACCTGAGTCTTCTGAGAAATACTTTTTAAACTAACATCTAACAATTCCATAAAAGCCTAGAAATGAGATACCCAATGGATATTAGAATAATTTTTAGTGAATTACATTTTCAGATGAACTAACTGATATGAAATGACACATTAATAAAGCTTTATTGATCAAATCATTTAGAAACTTACATTTTTCAATAAGCTGATACATTTCAAAATTATGTATTCATTACAACTTTATAAACTATACACGTAATTACTCTAAATAATTCTGTATACATTTTATTATAATCTTCAACATGAATGTTTCTTATCCTTAGTCACACATAACAACTTAGTTATAAAACCAATGTTTTATAACAATTTATTAAAACCAATATGCAGTGGCTCCCAAATGTGTTCGTACACTTACGATTTTCAATGAAATAGGGGTCTATCCATTGATTAAAATGAATATTTCAGAATGGGTATTTAATAATAAGATCTATAATCTATTCTTAACAAGACTACATGAAATATTTTGAAAACATAGTAAAACTTTATTTAAAGAAACCAATAATCCAAAAGTAACAAAAGCTTTATCTCACAAAAGTCATCGTACACTTGTAAAAAATCTCTACATATTAGCAAATATTCTAATTTTTCGTTAAATTAATATTTAGTAGGATATTCTTTAGCATCCACAACAGCTTTTAAATGTCTGGGAATAGATTGCTTTAGTTCTTTTGTAATTTTTTCATCAATGTTCATCCATTCTTCCATCATAATTGTTTTTAGTTCGCTTTTCGTGTGAATGTCGTGTTTTCGTACTCGAACTTCCAGTTCTCTCTAAATATGTTCTATTGGGTTTAAATCTGGCGATTGAGGTGGTGTTTTCAAAACTTGTGGACAATTATAGAGACACCAGATGCAAACGTTGAGAGCCGTGTGCTTAGGATCGTTATCTTGATAAAAAATAAGTTGTTTCCAATACCCAAATTTTGACCTGATAATTTTAAATTGTCTCTTAAAATATTTATAAAAACAGCATTCATTATGCCATCAATAAATACCAAATTTCCAAGTCCTGATACTGACATGCACCCCCACACAAGGATACCTCCACCGGCATGCTTAACTGTTCCTACTAAGTTCTTGGGATTAAGTTCCTCATTTCTTTCTTCTCCATACAATTATATGCCCATCAGCACCAAAAATGTTCATTGGCAAATAAGACATTATTCCAATAGGTTTGGGGCTTATTTATCATTGATAGTGTGAAGGGAAGCCTAAATTTTCTGTTTTTCTCACTCACAAAAAATTTTCTATGGGCAGAACGCCCATGTAATCCAGCTGTTCTGAGAACTCGTCAAAAAATTTCAGATGAAATTGAAGTAGAAAATGTTTCATCGAATTCTGCAGAAACTTTTACAGCACTCAAACGTGAATTTTTCATAAATTTTCTAATTATAAATCTCTGATCATGTTTTGTTAACTTTGCTGGACGTACTTTTCTTACCTTGTTTTCGATCCAATTTTCTTTTTTAAAGCGTTTTTTCACATACTGCACAGTAGAATGGGATAAATTAAGTAATTTAGCAATATTCTGAACTGATTTACCACTACTATGATGAAAAATAATCAATTTTTGAATGCTGTTTGTTGTTTCTTTACAACTACGAGCCAATTTTAAATAATAAATAGAATATTACGGAGTAGGCAAGCAAAAATGAAAGCCAAACGATATTTTAAATGCCACCAGAATTCAAAAATAAAAATAAAGCGCCAGACGATAATTTTAATTATGAATTTATCCGAAAATATTTCAGTGTACAATGACTTTTGTGAGATAAAGTTTTTGTTACTTTTTGATTACTGGTTTCTTAAAAATAAAGTTTTACTATGTTTTCAAAATATTTCATGCAGTTTTGTTAAGAATAGATTATAGATCTTATTATTAAATACCCATTCTGAAATATTCATTTTAATCAATGGATAGACCCCTATTTCATTGAAAATCGTAAGTGTACAAACACTTTTGGAAGCCACTGTATGTCCTATAATTAAAAATTTGAGCTAAAAAATCTGCAGAAGAGCATGTGAATCCCTGAGGCAGTAAAAATACTGTTTTCTATTTCTATTTCATTGAAAGAGATATTTTCAAAACATTTATTATATTATAAACATATTTTGTTTATCAGGATCATTTTTCTGTGAACTGTTCAGAGTTAGAAAGGTTGAACGTCTATTGTTTGAGATATTGTGGTTCACTTTGGCTATTACTCAGATTTAATATTTAAATAGAAATCTTAAAATTTGATTCAAAATACTGATGACTTGAATTAGATAGCTTATTTGATAGGTATTTTATGATAACTCTCATTGATTATGTGCTTGATTTTCAAAAATAAAGGATGAGATTTCAAAATACTGAATTAAGTTTGAAAACATTAGTGGAATGAGATTAGTGAGTGACACCAGAATACTTATTTTAATACAAATTGTTTAATCATGTATTTTTTATCTGAATATTATACTATGCTATACTATGATAATAAGGGTTCTAAGCAAGATTAAAAAAGAGAAAAAATACAAGAACAAGCAGATCACAGCTACTAAATATAATGAATTATTTAATTTTATTTTCACATATTTTTTGGTTAACATTAATAACTTTATAAAACCTGATTTATAATACAAGTTTCACAGCTTGCATTTACACTTACCTCATGACTTAATTTCTGCAATACTTGCAGGTCAGACATACTCAGTTTTGTTAATAAATCTATAAATATACAAAAGCAATGAATTTATATGTTCATATTTACCAGAAATCTGTTTGCAGTTAGATGGAGAACATGATCTCGTTTGCAACGTGTATTAACAAATATTGCCAAATGACAAACAAATTGATAAGGGTGTAAAATTTATTAATTTATTTTTTACCAATGCAAGTAGATGGTTACCTGGACATTATCCTTACCATCATATCACACCGTGGTGTTGCTGGCCACTTTTCTGGGAGCACAGTATAGATGGACAAGCATTAGCCCCTTAAGGGCCGGTCTCGTAATTTAGAACCCAGTCAAGTGATGAGACCGGAACACTTGACCCCGCATCTCCAGACGTAACTTTGAGGACATTGCAGCCATGACATATTTCACATGCCCAGGCCACCATTAGTGAACACGGCGGTGGATTTGTCAGCGACCAGCATCGAACCAGAGACGTAGATCACTGGCTCGCTGCACCCAGGTTGTTAAACATTACCATGCCCATCAATATATGAGTAAATCTGTATATTAATATAAAGTCTGGTAGTAATATAGAGTTCAGATGATATATTTTATAACTATTATTTCAGTTAAGGCATGCGGGGAAATTTATAGAATTCAATTAGTATTGGAAAAAATGGATAAACTTAATCATTTGAAAAAAATTCTACATAATTTTCATTTTTTTGTATAATGGATGTTAAAGAGCCAATTATTTTTTTCATTTTGTAGGTATATTAACATGTCAGTGCTTTTAACCTGTTCTTCAGTGAATTACATACAAAATGCATGTAGCCTTGTCTAAATTTATGATTTTTATGTAAATATACATACACACACACACACACATATATATATACAGTATTTGATATATATAAATCAAATACTAAATTTTGCTTTAAAAATATCATTTTTGTTCTTTTTGCCATCCAACATGCCAAAGAAATTTTGCCGGGTACATAAAATTTTGAACTAGGCATTTAAATATTTCCGAATAATCATTTTATCACAGCTTAGTTAAAAGGCAATTAGAGTATGTGTGATGATAGTGCAAAAAAATACTTTTCAGTTATCATGGTTACCAAGCCCTTAAAATAATTCTTTTGAATCATTTAAAGAAAAAAGACAAATTTGATCATATTCTCCAGTTACAATCAGAAATTCTAATAGTAAAAATATTAGCGAAATACAATTTATGGCTTTTGTCTTTTGATAACATTTTGAATTAGCTAATCATTTAGTGTCTGTATAATGCCCTCAACAAAATACAATATCCAAAACATAAAAATATTTTATATTTCATACAAAGCTATGGAATTTAACCTTTTGTTCAATAGTTTGAAAAAACAATTTCTTCTATTCAATATATCTTTAAAAGTTAGAATAATTCTAACGAACTAGATTTTAAAAAACTTCTTAATTTTGGGGTAGGGTGAAGTGGGGTACGACAGACCACAAAATCATAAAGTTCCACTTTGAATCTAAATAAGATTTTAACAAGTTGTTGTATTTGTATGAAAATTTGCATACACACTTTTGGTTATGTTCTACATTTATAGTTTTATTTCTTAAAAAATCTATTCACAACTTTTTTTGCCGTAAATATTTAAAAGTGTTTGTGTTTTGCGTTCTCACTTGCTCCTGCACTTGGGGCAAGTAAGAAAGTGGGTTCGAATAAAGAATAGTTGCTTATAGCAAAATAAGTAATGCAAGGGAAGGAATAGATATTTCATGCTGAACAAAAGACTTTATTAATTTTTTTTTACATTCCTTCATTGTGGAGGTATTTGTTGTTTCTCCAGCTAGAAAACATATGTTGGGAAGAAAAAACTATTTATATGGCTGTTATAACACAAAGGTAGGTTTTTTTTCAGTATATGGAGCAAGTTCTCACTTGTCCCAACAAAAAATTTTTAAGGGACAAGTAAAAACCCTGCAATACTGAAGTAATATTGCAAAAAAATGTTTTATATATTTTATCTGTATTCTTTGTTTCTTAATGAAGTGGGTATTTTCAAAATAACTGTGTTTAAATTAGTCAGTTATGATTTTTTTTAGGGGGGGGGGGGGCTAGTACTCAAACTTGGGTACCTTAGTTAAAATGCAAGGGTTTGGTAGGTATAAAAATTTTCCATTTTATAATATTTTCCTGTAAATAAAAACTATACATGACAATAGAGCAAGAATTTTCCTACAAAGTACACTTGACATTTTTTTAAAAAGTTAAATTTTTTAGGGTTTTATGCCCGCATTCTCACTTACCCCACTTCACTCAATAGATAAATATCAAATTTATTAAGCTACTACATGAAATAATAAAAGAAAAATGACCAAAATATCCTTAAAAGTTGTTTTAATATAAAATACATATAAACGAGAATTAATTTTAACTATAAACTATCCCCAAAAGAAACTCTGAATATTGTCTCCGAGATCAGCTTTCTAGAATTAACAAGAGAGTAAATTAAAGTTTGCACATAGAGTACTGGAACAAATTTATATCCATAGAATTATGAATTTTTATTTTCAGTTACAACCTTCCTTAGAATTACAGTATTACAGTTTCAGTGACTGCATTCATAACTTCAATCGACGTTAAAACGTATTTTGAGAAACATTTAAAAAGTATATATATAATAGGGAAGTTATCTTGCTTGCTTCAGAAAATTTATCATTTTTCATATACACTTGTGTATTTATACCGGCTAAGCAAAATAGACCTAAAATAGAAAACAACATTCAAGAGGTAGTGAAACAAGATATACTGACAAAACATACAGGTAGAACCTATATTCACTTCTTATGAAGACACTTCACACTAAAAGATCCCTCCTATACAGCAATAAACAGCTTAAAATCTTAACATTAAAATTAGGCATTGCAGTTTTTCACTTAAATTTATGCAAGAGACGAATTATCATCGATGAATTTCTTTATAATGACATAGATTTTAATTGAAAACAACAAATACAACCCCTAGATCTTTAAAAGTAAAGGTGGATTTATTACAGCCATTATCACCATCATTAACATAATTCGAAAATATTGATATTGAAAAACAGGAAAATTCAAACAGATAGAAGAAGAGTAAACAAATTTACTTTTTAGCACCGAGATTGATTAAAATGAGAGGTGCTATTTTTCTATTAGCAGTATCATTTACTTACCTATGTTTGCCCCAACACCAGCCGTTTGTTAACAAACCAAAACAAACATTGACACTTGACACTGCGCCCGCCCCTCATACAGCCTGCTGCCAATAACAAATAGAAAAAAAATTATCAGATTAAATGAACCATAGAGGAACATATTTTTCACGGGTCTCGTGCTATGATATTAATCATATCCGTATCCGAACTTTAGTTCATAAACAAAAATGGAAGTATTTTGAATGAGTTGTGAATAAAATTGCGTGTTATTAAATCTAAAAATCATTTTAATTTAGAATATCTTTCATTACGGAAGAACTCTCGTTTACTTTTTAATTCTTAATCTTCCTGTAAGATGTATACATTACTGTTTCGTGTTGTGAAAAATTTACCTCGTCAGGTATCTATACTTATCTAAAAATAATGAAAATAATAATTCTAATGTTTTAAATTCCAGATGGATTGTGTATTAAAATTCAGTAAAAGCGATTCGAAGCAAATTTTTCGTTTGTTTTTTTCAGCCACCAAATAATTGTGCAATAAATTAGTTTAATTCGCTCTAACATATTAATAACATGTTATTTAATGTTTATCGCCATCCTCTGTTTTAATAAATATAGTATGCTGTTCTTAGATTTATATTCATGTAACAGAATCATCCTTAATTGAAGTCGTTCTTGTCTTGAGACAGACTGTATTTTAGAAAAGTTAATATTTTAATATTACCAAGTGTCTGTCATCAGGCATTTATTTTCCTAGATATTGGTAATTCTTAAAGAGGATTGAGGCAAAAAATATGGTACTTTCCCATTATACCAACCTGTCACTAACCTCTTGGCAAGGAAGAACAGTTCTCATATGCTTGCAGAGATCAGGGTTGGATCTCTGGAACATCTTACAAATTGCAGACACAACCACAACATGACTAATAAAGCAACTTTATTTAAGTGTATGTAAGAAGTGGACAGAAATGTACATGGAAATTAAATTTAAAGATTTATTTTCTGATGTAGCTTTGCCCTTTACTTACATACACTTATAGAAATAAAATGAATTAAAACCTTAAATTTCATGTAAATGAAATTTAAGGTTTTAATTCATAAGTATCTTTGAGATATGCTCTTCAGATCTTCCAGGACTTAATATTATGATAAGGAGGGTGGACAGATTAATTTATTGTTAATCCAATCCATCTATGTATTCGGAATTTTGGTAACTTACAAAAAATTAAGCTTGTCCTGTGATATCATGATTGGTCTCGCTGTAATTCATTCAAATTTTCAACTTATAGAAAGTAATTATGATGAAAAATTGTTTCAAGATTATCATATTAATTATAGTAGTAATTTTTTAGAAAGTTATTATTATTATTGTCTGTGTAATTTCAATTTGAATTCATGATTTTTACTTAACTTGTTTTAAAGTTTTATGTTATCTATAATTTTTCTTCTTTTATAGTCAAATGTTTTTACAAATGCAAGGTATGCTACCAACCCCCAAATGCCCGAAGTATGGGTTGCAGCTGCAAAAAAAGTTTTAAAAGGGAAAGATCCATTAGAAGTTCTAGGATGGCATACTGCTGAAGTAAGATAAAAAGATATTTTTTTCTTCATTGCTCTTTTCCATCATTATATTTTTTCCTAAGTTTGGAATTATCCTTTTTTTTTAAATGCACTGTAAAACCATTGAAATTTTGAATTTTTGTGATTAATTTATCTCTATTTTGTTTTTCTAACAAAACAAACTTACTGTAATTTTAAATTAAGATCTAATAATGTAAATATTTTTCAACTTGTTGAGCAATTTCCTTTTTATGCTGTTATTTGTTTATTTAATCTTTTCCAAATTCTCAAAAAATGAACTTTGATTTTTTAGCATTGCCATCTTAAAACCATCATTCTATGTCACATCTCTTAACTGAACCAGGGATTATTATTAGTCATGATATATTTATAGCCTAATTTAACAAAGTAAAGCTGTAAATTTTGCCTGTAAGTCATTGTGTGGGAAGAGTGATTATATCTTCAATAGGGAATTTGCGTTAGTGATATCTATTATATTTTGATTACATTGTAGTTTCAGTTGAATATTTTTTGGAACTAGTTTGTTCTGTTCAAGGGAAATTTAGACTTTTGATATACAAGAATTGCATTTAGCAGAAAAAATATTTTTCATTTTGTTTACTCATGAACACTGTCGTTTATTAGATGCTGTTACTATAATGATGATATTGCTTAAATGGAATTTTTGCAGGTTTAGACTCTTTGTTTGGAATTTCGTTAGTTATAGGAGGATATGATTAGAATATAATCAGGTCTGAGTCATTTGATCTGATTATAAGTAGTTTGGAAATTTAATAAAGTTTTTTTCCTCTTAGGTGTATCAGTTGAGAAATTTTAGGTTTTTTTAGATCACTAGGGGCTTTGCCCCTAGGCTCGCTACACTCTCTCCTCTGTTAGGGTCAAGGTCAATGTATATTGAGTTTGTTGGAGTGCCATGGTCTTACGACTTTACCTCCAGTAGCAAGATATGTACATCAGAAAATATGTGCTCAGCAGTAAAATAAAAATATAAAAATCAAGCCCTCTTCAGATAACTAAAATAAGAAATATAATAAGAATTAAAAGAATAAAATTCAAATATTTAGAATAATTAGTAAAAATTAGGGTCCACCGGGATCGAACCAGGAGCTATCGCATACGAGCAGCGTGCTCTAGCACAGTGCCAATCATGGCACAGCAAGTTGAAGGAATAAGTTGCTAATAGCGAGATACATAGGGGTGATTCTCGGGCAATGTAACAGCTTCCATGCATTTAGTGTTGTCACCCTTATGCGAAGGGGAATCACTGTTGAATCATCACTGTTTTAGCTTTAAAATTCAATTAAAAATCGAAAATTTAAGATATTGACTTGAAATAAGGTTTATATGAATAAGAAAGCTTTCAGCTTCCAGATGATGTAAATATTTTCTTTGTAAGATAAAAACCCGAGGAGCATTGATATTATATCCACATTGGGGACGATATTTCTCGAAAAACTGTTTCATTTTTTGATGAAAATATTAGTCTGTTTTAAAATATTTTTAAACAAATGAGGTCTAGTTTGAAAGAGAAATGTCTGTAGTCTTAGATTGTAAAAAGATAAAAATTCTACGATCATTTTTTGACAAGTTATTGTAATCTGAAGATGAAAAAGTCAATATTTTCCCACAAAACATAAAATTTAAAAAAAACTTAAAGTCTGACGAAGATGAGACATGTCTTACTTTGTTCCCCACACTTTTCTGCCTCTATTGGTATCGGTCTCAACCCCATACCCCCAGCGGTTTCGGAGGAGATAGCGTGACAAGCTTTTGACAGTGGCGACGATGGCAGTTACTTTTTTTTAGAATAGAGAGATATGAGTGTACCTTTGTTTTTCCTGCTTTACTGTAATAATCATAGTGTTAGTCTAGTGTGTTTGAAATTTCTTTCATTGTGGTTAATCAAACATGAATGTGCATCTAATATAAGTCAAAATTATACAGCTAAAATATGTCAAAGTGTTTTACCTCCAAATTCCTGCTAATGTTAAGCAAAAGTAAAATTTAAGATAGTTCGGTTGTTTAAAATGGATTTTCAGTCTTTTTATCTATATTAGATAGGGGGGAAAAAACTACCACAAGGCTTGTATCATTTTATAAGGGCTCTAGTGAGCAAAAGGAAGATCTAACTCTTTTTCTTAGACCATCTCATTTATGGATCTGAGCTGAGCTATGTATTTATGAAACAAAGTCAAATAGGGTTATCATTCACACTATGATAACCCCGCTTCTGATCTCTCTCAGAATCTAATTCATTGCATGATACTCTCTTGGATATATGTGGAAGAATTCAAAGAAAGGGAAGTTTCATTGCATAATTAAAAGAGTATGCAAATAAATTTGTCTCTCAGTGTTTTTAAAATTTATTCGTAATGATACAGTGAAATTTTCATGTATAGGTTTTTTTTTAGATGGAATTTATTTCGCTCTTTCAGATTTTATATCAGATGTTTCCACAATATATAGGTTGCTGAATTCTTTTTATCTATATGCTATAATTTTAACTTGATTTTTTAAAAATAGTTTCATAATTTCACTATGTGGATTTATTAATATGTTAATTTTAGGCTGAAAAGAAATTTTTCTGAAATAATTATGGATAAATATTCGATTCTAAATTTTGAAGGTCTTAAAAATTACTCTTAAAGTTGAAAATTTTTCATTATTGTATTGTTTTGTGGGAATGAGATTATCCTTGAATTAATAAGAGCTTGCATTTTGTGTATAGGGAATACTTGTGAAACCTATTTATACTAAAGAGGATATTAAAGATATTGCTGATGAGCTGCCGGGAAAATATCCATATACTCGGGGTCCCTATCCCACTATGTACTCCCAAAGACCGTGGACTATTCGTCAGGTAATTATTTGAAAAATGTCTTTGAAAGGAATTAAGTGTTGACAGTTTATTCATATTACTCAACTTGATATGGGTCATTCTCTGAAAAGTGGCTGTTTTCTTTTAAAAAAATTTCCTAAATAAAATTGCCTCAAATATCTCAAAATTTAGCCTGCAAGTACATTTGTGCTATATTTATCAAAAAATTATATGATCCAAACTGTACCAGTTAGATCTTCTGGGATTTTAATTATTGAATAAATGAAGGAATGATGCTGTGTGTGAGGGAATGACAGATCACTATTAAAATTGACTCTTTTCATATAACAAACTAATTTTGATGTAATTAATAGTAGGCAAGAATAATACATTATTTTCATAATGGTTTATTTAATTATAGTAAAAATTTTATCCATAACTAGGCACATGTATAATTATTTATCCAGAAATTTATATTGGCTTTCTCTGCTGTTGCAAGGTGTAGGCTGGGGCAGTTTATATTTTATATCTATCAAGCTGTAAGTATGAATGTTTGTGACGGCCATGTATATCTGTTGTTTCTTGTTGAAACTATGACATTTATAGTGAAAATTTCGAAGTGTACTAATAGGATCTGTCCAGGATACAGCGTTTTATCATAATTCTGTTTCTCTTTCAAAACTGTTAAATGTTACTACATTATCTTTACAAATGATATATTTTCTTAATAAATATTGGAATACTATTTGAATTCTTGCTACATGTTGGCTGTTGCACATCATCCGTATCTGATATTTCCTGTTTTCTTTTTTTATGTAATTCACATGGCATCATATTATTTACTGGTTTGACTTCCGCTTTTCTCAGTTTTTTAAAAATATTTTAGTCTCTCCGTTTCTTTTAATTTTGCAAGCAACACTGGATCTGATTTATTTTTCTCTCATCTAATTCCTATTCTTTTTTTTAAGCCTTAATTCTTCCTTATATAGTTTCCCCATAGTAGTTTTATTATTCTTAAAAAAACCGAGAAAAACAATTAGCACTGTCATGCCTTCAATATATAGTTAATTTTTTTACACTATTTTAATTGAAAAAATAAAGATAGAGCATTAAAATTTAGCAGATTTGATGTTTATTTAAATTAGTACAATAACTTAAGTTTATTTTTAACTTCTAGTAAAATAATAAAAATTGAAATGGATTAACTTTACCTACTGAAATTAAAAATCTTATGAATTTTTAATATGTATTTTATTGCATTAGATTATTCTTATAGATCATTCCCTCACATATTAAAATTATGAGAGAATGATGAAATTCTTATGAAGCCACTTTGTAGAAAAATTATTAAGCTTAGGTATATTTTTAGCTAACTGAATATCTTTTTAAACACATTTCCATTAATATAATAACAGAAAAAAGAAATTTTATATGCTTTTATTAAATTTATAATAGATGAGGGAATGATAGGTAATAAAAATATTTACTTTGATCTAATACTTGAAAGTCATGTGCTAGCTATTAAAGAATGTTGTTCAGTGAAAAATTAGATGGTTGTTTTACTTTACTTCTATACAAAGTATCCTAGACCTATATAATGCATGTTCTGCCATCTACTGAGTAAATAGGGGCAGATTTATAGTTATGTGAGGGAATGATGTCAGATACTAGGGACAACAATAAAAAGTGCCCTAATTTCTTTCATTACATAAAATTTAAATATAATTATGTGGCTAAATATTTATTTAAGTATCTTTAATGGATTTTATAAAAATACATTATAAACATACATGCTTTAATGGCAGTGGTACCATTTTCTTTCTTACAAGTGTGATTGAGGACATAGTGAGGGAATGATATTTGCTTTAAAAAAATATTTTTTATATCTTATTTCAGTTTCGATAAGCAAGTAATCACAGTTTATGTGTGTCCCTGATTAATATTGATATATTAAATCACTTTTTCTTTTTGTAATTTTAAAAATACGTCCTGAAGACCACTGGGACAAGAAACTGCCACTTTTCTGAGAATGACCCATATATCTGATTTTATAGTGAAGTTTCAAGTTTACAGAATTCTCTGGAAGAGTGTTACTAATTCAAGACAAAACATTATGATTTGGATGATCTATTGACAATTCTTGTTTTTAAATGTTCCTCTACTGTCTAACTTTGTAAAATAGTTTTACTTTATTTTCATATAAGAATCCATCTAATTTGAATTAGACAAAGTCATTATCATTAAAAATGCATAATGTAAGAATTAGTAATTGGCTGAATAAATGCTTTTGCTTACTAAATCAACTGAAATAAACTATTTTGTGTTAATCATGACTTAAAGCTTCTAGTTTAGAAAGTTGAACATACTCTTTGCTTGCATATCTGTATTGTGTAGGAGTTCTGTAATTTTGAATAAGGTATAATTTCTAGATATTGACAAGTTTTATACCTCTCATGGACAATTCTTTTTAGACCTTGTAAGTATAAAGTAGAAAATTTTCAACCTTGCTTACTCAGTAATTTATTTGAAAACTAATTCTACTTCCATACTCGAGGCAAATTTTTCTTTGAATTCTAAAACTCCCAAGAAGCAAATGGAAGAGATTCTAATAGTTCACAAGGCAACACATTATAAAACCTGTTAGTGGAATCAGTTTTGTCAAACATATCAACTTTCATGAGTTTGAAGGATTGTTCAACATAGTTTTTTGCACGTTACTTAGATGAGAGAGGGAAAAAAATCTTTCAAACCAGGGTGCTATTCTAATTAAATTTGTAGGAGAAAATTTTTTAAAAATTGCATTCATTGTGTCATGTTTAAAGTGTTTTATTATAGCTCTCTATAAAATTTAAAACTCTCACAATCATTCAATGCTTAAATACTCTTCAATAGAACCTGACATTCTAGTTGGAACAAAATTCTAGACTTAATATAAATATATATTAAAGGAACTCTAGAGCTGAACAAAGTTCCTATGTAAGTGGGATCTTTGGTTCATAATCATTTCCCACTCGCTACATATTCGAGACAAAATATATTAATAGTGCTATCGATTATGAAAAAGGCAATATGGAAGTATATATATATATATATATGGGCTTGTGGCGGCCCAGTGGTACAGCGCGCTGGTTTTCGGTGCTGAGGGTGCTCAGATCGAGTCCCAGCGTTGCGCCACGAAAAATGCCTCCATTCGTGTCGTCCCTTCATAGGGGGTAATGCTGTCCGCCTATATGGTGCCCCCACAATAAAATGGACAGTAAAACTGCGGCGTAGTAAAGGCCAATGTTTGAATACAAGTGCCTCCGCATTGGATAAAAAAAAATAAAAAATATATATATATATATATATATATATTATTGCTTCTACATAATTTGTGTGAGTCATTCCTAAAATTTAATCATATTATTACTGTAATTCTGCATCACGATTTGTTTCTAAAATGTATTTTAATTTCATATTTATTTTAGTATGCTGGATTCAGTACTGTGGAAGAAAGTAATACTTTTTATAAAGAAAATATCAAAATGGGACAGCAAGGCCTTTCTGTAGCTTTCGATCTTGCTACTCACTGTGGTTATGATTCTGATAACTCCAGAGTTTTGGGAGATGTTGGAATGGCTGGTGTAGCAGTCGATTCCGTTGAAGATATGAAAGCTTTATTTGATGGCATTCCTTTGGATAAAATATCTGTTTCAATGACCATGAATGGAGCTGTCATACCTGTTTTAGCCATGTTCATTGTCGCAGGAGAAGAACAAGTAAGTCATTCTTTAAAAGTGGTTTGGCTTTATACTTTCAGTCAGACTTAAGATGGTAAGCTCCATCTTAAGTCTGATTTTTAATGATGATGTATTGAGTGAAAGCATGTTATAAAAGAGGAAATTATATTATTGTTTCTTGTTTTCAGGGTGTTAAAAAGGAACTTCTGGCTGGTACTATTCAAAATGATATTTTGAAAGAGTTTATGGTCCGAAATACATATATATATCCACCTGACCATTCAATGAGAATTATTGGAGATATTTTTGCTTATGTATCTAAAGTTAGTATGTAAAATGTTAAACGTTCATTATTTTATTGATTTTAACCAATATTCATGTTCATTTTAATGAATTTTCATGTACTCTTTTATTCATATATTCCCAAGCCATTATAATCATGAAAAAAAATTATGAATAAAAACTCTGTTTAATAACTATTAAAAACCTGTTTCCTCAAATAATGTTTAAAAAAAAATCAATTATATACATTCTTCATTAAAAAAAATAATTTTTTTAAAATTTTATTTCCTGTTTTTAGAATATGCCCAAATTTAATTCAATATCCATATCTGGGTACCACATACAAGAAGCTGGTGCTAATGCAACTCTTGAACTTGCTTTCACAATTGCAGATGGTCTTGAATATTGCAGAACAGGTAAAATATGATCTATAAACTAATTTGTTATTTTTCACACTCTTACAATATTTTATGCAGTATTTTTTTAAAAATCTTGATATATCTATAATTGGACATCTTCATGGGCCTAGGCTAGATTTATGCTCCATCCATAGGTTAGAGGCATGCATTCATATATTTTACTATCAGTAATGAAGGACAGGATTAGTTCTAATTTCCCTTTTTTTTACTTAGACTGTATTGCATATTGCTAACTTTACAACTCATAATTACCTGGAAAAATATTTGTAAAATAAATTTTCTTTTTATGATTTGAAACATTTAAATTAAAAAATGTTGACATGTTATTAAAAACACAGGATGTCCCAAAAAGATTATGATGTCCTCAAAAATTTATTTTAAAAAAAGAATAGGCCTACAGCAAAACTAGTTACAACAATAGATAGAATAACCCAAAAAGTTTTTTCTACAGCATGTTTCTGATCGTAGATGGTACTGCACAATACGTAAATTATTATTAAAGAATTCAGTTTTCAAAATGGTGGATCCTATGAAGAAAGCTCAATGTGTCGAGTGGTTTACCAAAACAAAATCCTATACTCAAACACAAAGAAATTATCGAACAAAGTACGGGGAAATGCCACCATCTCGTTCAAGCATTCGTGAGTGGTATCACAAATTTCTGACAACGGGAAGTATGAGTCATAAAAAGGGATATGGTCACCCTAGCACTAGTGAAGAATGCGTGGAACGAGTACGTGAAACATTTTCTCAGAGCCCTTCAAAATCAATCCGAAAAGCATCCCAAGAGCTAAACATGGCAAGATCCACAATACACAGAGTGCTTTATAAACGGTTATGACTTTCAGTCTACAAAGTTCAGATTCTGCATGTGTTAAATCTGGATGATTATTCAAAACGTTTCAAATTTGCAGTTGATATGCTGCATTGTATGGAGACCAATAAACTTTTCTGAATGGATTATTGTTTTTTGACAAATAAACGTTTCATGTATTCAGAGTGGTAAATAAACAAAACATTCAATTTTGGGGCTCAGAACAGCCATACACCATACGTGAAATCGAACGGAGCAGGGAAAAGGTAAATGTTGGTGTGGACTGCTTTACGATTGCATCATTGGGCCTTTTTTTTCTTGGGACTGATACCTCAAGTACCTATTTAGATATGTTCAAGATTTATGCATTTCCACAACTGCAAGAACTTCAACCAAATATCATTTTCCAACAGGATGGTACGCCTCCTGATTGGGGATTGATAATCTATTTGTCTCTGAATAATTCATTCCCACAGTGTTGGATTGGCAGGGATGGCCCCCATAGCATGGCCGCCCTGGTCTCCTGACATTACTCCACTGGACTTTTTCTTTTGGGGTTATGTAAAAGATGCTGTGTACCGAACAAAAGTTAACAATGTCATGGAATTGAAACAAAAGATCCAAACAGCTGTAGCTACTGTTGATGAAATGTTCGTGAATTGAACTGGAATATCATCTTGATATTGTTTGTGCTACGAAAGGATCTCATGTGGAACTTTACTAAAGTAGTAGAAAAAAACTTTTTCAGTTGTTCTATCTTTTGTTGTAACTAGTTTTGCCGTAGGCCTATTCTTTAATGTAAAATAAATTTTTGATCTTTTTGGGACACCCTGTACTTTATGTTGGAGATTCCTTGAGTGTAAAATGTAAGTTACTATGATATGAGGATGTTTATATTGTCGCAGGAAGTGCTTATTTCTGCCAAGCAAATGAGTAGAATCTTAATTAATTTGTCTACATATTTTTTTTTAATGTATTTAGTCATATTTGTACTTGGAATGTTACATGTGAAGATTAAATATCCTTAAGATACAGTATTAATAATAATAGTTTAAACTTATCTATAATAGGGACAAAACACAATATTATTAACTGGTAACAATAAAGTTGTTAGAAATACATTTATTAACATTCTTTAAGAATCTATAGATTTTATGTGTATTCCTAGGGTAGTGTCTTAAGTGATAAGTAATTATATGAGCTTGGTTTTTAATTTTTGATTTATGCAGGTCACCATTGTCCTTTGTAAGTGTGTGTGTGTATATTTATGTAACTGCATATATTTGAATGCTGTAATAATCATTTTGATTATAGATACTTATATGCCTGTATGACTGCAGGAAAATTACAAAGCTTACTGGAAAAAAATATATTTTTTTAATATGAAAAGCTTAGTTATGGATTTTCAGTTATTGCTAGTTTTTTTTGGTGGTAGAATTTATGTACTAAGAAGTTTGTAAATGTTGATAAAACTTAGAAATATGTGTAATCATCCTAGGAATTAATAATAGTATTTTTTATTTCCCCTCTATTTGTAGAGAGTAAACTTAAACTATATAACTGTTGAAATGCTGAATTAAATAATTTCTTTAATAATGGCATCTCATAATATTTTAAACAAAAATTCACCAAAAAGCTCTTAAAATTTTAGTTAGGGAAATCATAGGAAATTTAAGATGGCATAGCATCTTTTTAAAATTTAATTGAATTATTTTTAAAAGTTTTAGTCTTTCAATGGCCAAATGGATGGAAGGCAGATGGCATTTGCTACCAGAGTCTGTGGGTTCTTGGCGTGGGCATTTGTAGCTATTTGGAATTGGCTTTAAGCAGTACGTCCCAGTCTTAGCTCTCATGTAGCAAAATATGACAGTAGTGCTCCAAACCAAAACCAATGGCTAGAGGACGAGACATCAGAACTTGCTTTGGGAATTTGAGAATTGCAGGTGGGTTTTTTAGCTCTTTGGAGTTGGCCTTAATTTGTAGGTAGGTCTATTTTAACCTAGTGTTGCCAAACATGAACCTAATGCTCCAAACCAATCAACATTCCAATATCTGGAAATTTTAATCTTGTTAAATATATGAAAATATTCATCATGTATTCATTAAATATCAATTTATTTTTCTTGTCTTGCATTCTATTCTCATGATAAATTTATTTGTTTGTAATGGAAGACTTAATTGTCAAGTATCATTTTGTGGTATAAATATATTTATGGGGAAAATAATTTTTAGCTTCTGAATATATTTTGTTGTAGTGATTTCTCTCTTTTGTGAGCAAATCTGTGGGAAAGGTTTTACGTTTTATTTATTAGTGTATCCTGTATTATTATTCAAAATATCACTTTATAGTTTTAAATGAATTACAAGTGCTTGTATGTTGATTTATTATGGGAAATATTTTAGGATTAAAAGCTGGCTTAACTATTGATGATTTTGCACCTCGTTTGTCATTCTTTTGGGGAATTGGTATGAACTTCTACATGGTAAAGTATTTAACCTATCTTGTATCTGTAAACTGCATTTTTGAATCAAGTGATATAAGTTTTAATTTATCTTACTGAACAGTTTTTCTGTCTCATGCTTGCTGATATCATTTATTGTACAGTTCTAAACTGATCAGCCCTCTGGACTCTCTGTTTATTAATATTTCAAAGTTAGATGAAGTATTTTATTTTCTTAGAGTGATCAGTCATAGCAGTTGTTTTAGTAGATTGTACACATACTAGAGCTTTACTGTGTTCATTTTTAAGTTTGTCATCTACAAAAAAAAAAAAAGAAATTTGATTGCACTCTTAGAACTTACTTTGACTGCTTACAAAGAACTGGACAATGTAAGGAATGAATTTTGTGCTGCCATGTCTATCAATAAAATAGCTAAAAATCTGAGAGTAAATTTATTTGATTTAGGATTTAACAAATAAATTTACTCTCAGTTTGGAATAATTAGAAATGAAATTATTGAATACTGACAGTCATTTTTCAGAACAGATTTTGATCTAAAATTAGAAAGCAATTGTTTTGAAGTTGAAATTAATATGTAAATGTTGAACAGACAGGAAGTAGCAGCACATTGTTTTTCAAACATTTTATTTTATTTGAAAAAAACAATTACATATACAGCAAATCTGGTAGCTCATGTGCGTCCTCTAATGGTGAGCAAAAAAATTGCAATAGAGATTAAAGAAATATTTTGCTCTCTAAAATAAGTATTTATTAATGTCTGATTTTTAGGATAAGTTTATGTCTAAAATTTTATTTGCTGTTCCCTATGGAGCAAATGTAAGCTCTCTAGTTTTGGTTAATTTTAGAATATTTTTGGATCGCAAAAGTCTGGCAGTAGCAGATATAGTGTCTATCCTTGAAATATCCCTTGCAGAAAAATTCAAAAACATGCGACTAAGAACTTTAGAAGTGAAATTCAGATTAAATTTTTTTTAGATTCATAGACTGAGAAAAATATTTATGAAATATCAAAATATTTTTTTGTTATTTTGTGTATTCTTTGAAACATTAAAACAGGCAGCTGATTTTTAGTAATGCTTTTAAAAATAAAAGTAATATTTGTGCATAGCATTAGAATTTTTCAAATAATAGAAAATTTAAATTTTATCAGTATAATTATTTGACTTTACATTAGAGCTTTTATTACTATCAAAATATTTCAGAAAAATATATTAGCAATGAAATGAGTCACAAATAACATCGGTACTTACGTATTATAGCTGAAGCTTGGCAGCCTTTAACCCTTGGCGTAATATCTGCTCGCCAACACCTAACTTCACAGTGGCAACCTATTTCCTGCCTGGAAATTATAAACAACATTTCGAGCAGAAGCATGTTAAAATAATACAAATGTGTGGAAAACGTGGTTACTCCCAAGCTCTACGTGCCCAATAAGATTTTTATTATTAAATACAAATTTTAAGGGGGTTAAAAAGGGCATAACCCCCTGCCCCCTCTAAAAACACCCATTGTATCTTTGGAACCATAGGGCCTAGGAAGTTGATATTTCGTATGGTGGTTCCCCATAATCCCAGGTGCCTTCTAAGAAATCCTTTTTTGAAAACTGTAAATTTTAAGGGGGTTAAAAAGAGCTTAAACCCCTGCCCCCCTCTAAAAACACCCATTGTATCTTTAGAACCATAGGGCCTAGGAAGTTGAAATTTCGTATGGTGGTTCCTCATAATCCCTAGGTGCCTTCTAAGAAATATTTTTTTGGAAACTGAATTTTAAGGGGTTAAAAAGACCTTAACTCCCTGCCCCCACTCTAAAAACACCCACTGTATCTTTGGAACCATAGGGCCTAGGAAGTTGAAATTTCGTATGGTGGTTCCCCATAATCCCTAGGTGACTTCTAAGAAATCTTTTTTTTGGAAACTGTAAATTTTAAGGGGCTTAAAAAGAGCTTAACCCCCTGCCCCCTCTAAAAACACCCACTTTATCTCTGGAACCACAAGGCCTAGGAAGCTGAAATTTCCTATTGTGGTTCCTCTTAAGCTCCAGTTGCATACCAATAAATCATTTTGAACGCTCGAAATTTAAGGGGCTTTGCCCCTTAAATTTCGGATTTAAAGTTCGAATAAAACTCGAATTTAAAGTTCGGATTTTAAGGGGTTTAGCCCCCCTCCCCCTAAAAAACCCACTGTATCTCTGGAAACATAAGGCCTAGGAAGCTGAAATTTCGTATGGTGGTTCCTCTTAAGCCGTAGGGGCACACCTATAAATATATTTTTAAAGTTCGGATTTTAAGGGGTTTAGCCCCCCCTCCCCCTAAATAACCCACTGTATCTCTGGAACCATAAAGCCTAGGAAGCTGAAATTTTGTATGGTGGTTCCTCTTAAGCCATAGAGGCACATCTATAAATATCTTTTTTATAAAGTTCGGATTTTAAGAGGTTTAGCCCCCCTTCCCTCTAAAAAAAACCACTGTATCTCTGGAACCATAAGGCCTGGGAAGCTGAAATTTGTTTGTTTGGTTTCCCTTAAGCCCTAGGTGCACACTAATAATTTTTTTAGTTCAAATTTTAAGGGGTTTAGTGCCCCCCCCCCCCAAAAAAAATAATAAATAAACCCACTGTATCTCTGGAATCATAAAGCCTGGGAATCTGAAATTTGGTTGGTTGGTTTCCCTTAAGCCCTAGGTGCACACCAATAAATCATTTTTTTTTTTAAAGTTCAAATTTTAATGGGTTTAGCCCTCCCCCCCCCCAAAAAAAAGAAACCCACGGTATCTCTGGAACCATAAGGCCTGGGATGCTGAAATTTGGTTGGTTGGTTCGTTTTCCTTAAGCCCTAGGTGCACACCAATAATTTTTTCCTTTTTTAGTTCAAATTTTAAGGGGTTTAGCCCCCCCTCCCCCCCAAAAAAAGAAATAAACCCACTGTATCTCTGGAACCATAAGGCCTGGAAGCTGAAATTTTTGTTGATTGGTTTTCCTTGAGCCCTAGGTGCACACCAATAAATCTTTTTTTACATTCAAACTTTAAGGGGTTTAGTCTCCCCCCCCCCCCCAAAAAAAAAAAAAAAATCCCACTGTATCTCTGGAACAATAAGGCCGAAGAAGTTGAAATTTTGCATGGTGTTTTCTCTTAGGCTCTAGGTGCTGGCCAAGAAAGATGTTTAACAAGCAACTTTTTATGAGGTTGTAAAGTGGTTTTAAATCCCCAAAATAAAAATGAAATATCCAAAACTCGTATTTAAATTCGGATCACTGTTGTTAAATTCTGCGATGAACTCCTTATGAGAAATGACCCCACCTTACTGCTAAAGTTAATTGAAATTAAATTAACCAAATGACATAATTCATGGCACTCGTGTAATCTGTGGCGAAGCACGTGTATGAAATATACGAAAGCAGTTATTAAACATGCATCAACATTTTGAGCAGCAGCATGTTTAAAAAAGTATTTGGAAAACACATGGAAAAGTTTAAAAAAAAATAAGCAGCTGAAGAACATGATTTCGCTATAGATGATTTTAGATCTAATTAAAAATTTCATATTAAAGACAAAATAGGAATACACTCTTAGACAAAAAAAAAAAAAGCGACGCGCCAAGAAGGGGTAATGCAAATGAGACACAAATTGATATGCATACAGGTTTTGACGGAAAATGCAAATATTTAAAGCTTGGCAATCGGGATTTTAAAGTAATGTTTGTTAACATTTGTATTTTTTTAACATGCTGTTGCTCGAAATGTTGTTTATAACATTCGGGCACCGAAATCTTTTATAAAACTTTGACGAAGAACCCAACTTTTATAAAAGTTATCTTTTATCAAAGTTGAGGTATTACACTGTCATATTTCTCGTCAAACTTCTTTTATAAAAGATCTTTGTCAAATAATTTTCATAACCTAAAAAAATAAAGAAAATCTTCAAAACGAAACTTATAACGGGAGCGAAAAGCAATGAATGGCGAAAACAATACTATCAACAAGGATGGGGCGCATAATTGGCGCTTTATTGCCGCTTTTTCGCCAAACCGCAAAGCTTCAGCTATAATACACAAGTACCATAACATCTAAACACTAACTCCAGGAAAATCTGTAATATATATAATGTTGATTATGTAAGTGTGTATGGTTTTTACTCATATATTTGAATATCTGCATTAAATATGTAAAACGGAATACTTATCCTTGATGAGGTCATTTCAGAAATCAGTGTTTACTTTCCATAATGATACTTGAATTTTGGCTGTTTGTAGGAAAAGATTTGTGTTCCTTGGCATTTTTATGGGTGGAAATTCATAGAAAGGCTGGAACAATAGATATCAAATTATACATAATTGATGCTCGTCTACCAGGGCTAACTAATGCTATTAATTAGATAACTTTTAAAAATTGTTATACATAACTGTAGATTTCTTGTGAAATATTTATTTTAAAAACTTAGCATTAATTTTTAAATTTTTGTATGGATACTTTTAAAATGAATGTTTCATAATTTAAAATAGGAAATAGCTAAGATGAGGGCTGCTCGTCGTTTATGGGCAGAGTTACTAAAAGAGAAATTTGCTCCTAAAGACAACAAGTCCCTCATGTTACGTACGCATTGCCAAACATCTGGATGGTCATTAACAGAACAGGTGGGTTTACAAACACTATTACTCCTCTTTTGATATGGATTATTTAAGAAAGGGGGTAAATCTGTCATTAATAAAATGGGTAAGTAGGATTTTTAAATGCTCCTAATACTTGTTCAAAGTTTGATATCAGGTATTTCATTTTTAAATAATTCTTGTAATGACACATTTTATTTAGAGTGATATTTATTAACCATCTCAAATAGTATGAATATATATATAATTTATGAAATAGTATTAGTTATGTGATCTATATAATTATGTTAAAAGGAGATTGTAATATGTTTTTATTTTGAAACATATGTTTTAAAGCATTGTTAATATAACAGTTTTGAAATAAGAATAACTCTTTAGTTGCTTTCCAGTTCTTTATATATATATATATATATATATATATATATATAGATGCTTTTAAACATATAAAAAATGTTACATAACTTCATTAATTATTTTGTTTTAAAAAAAGTTTTACACCTACTTAATATAATAATAATGTTCAATCACTTCTAATATTTATATCTATGTTATTTGAATCTGAGAGGTATGTAAAGAATGAAATTTTGATGTTAATTTAACTTAATCATCTCTTAATTTGCTTTCGTTAACTAGGCTTCTCAGTGAAGTAACTGTACATAATAGTAACATTCCATGTATGCATTTGTGTATGAACACTATTTATTATAATTTAAGTTCTTGCATAGTCTTTATGCGTGTTTAAACTTAATTTATTTAAAGTCATGAAGATCCTAAATTCATGACATAGATAAATTTTTCCCTGGTGGATTCAGTTCATATTATGTTACTAGTTGGTACCCGTCAAAACATGATGGCTAGATACTAAATAAATGTACTAATACACAAATTAAACTCATCATTGACAGATGTTGAAATTCATAATAATGTGCAGAAACCAATTAATGTGTTTAAGCGGCCTCGTGCTTAGTGAGCATCTAAAGCCAGATTTAAAAATGTCACTGAGCATGCACAGAAAGCAAATTTTTTAAATTGTAAATTATCGCTCATTAAACAGCATGAAATAAACAATTTCCATCATGTTTAATCTTATATTTCACAAACATAATTATCATACAAATAAAAATGGCAAAGAGAGATCTAGAGAGATCCTCGGAACAAACATGTTTATCATTAAAACATGTCATTGAGCATGCGCAGAAACATTGAGTTTCTAAAGCCAGATTTAAACATGCCACTGAGTATATGCAGAAATCAATTTTTGATCATAAATTATCGCTAATTAATGGAAATTGCGGTTACAAAAACCAAATTTGACAGATCTATAGATTGCAATCTTTCGTTTAAGACCAAAATGAAGAAAATGGATGCAGTAGTTTTCTCTCATGGGCTGCCCAAAAAGTCGGCTTAGCAACTTAAATATATAGATGTTACTTATAGCTAGCTAGTTGTGAAATGAGATTTGATTTCTTGAATGTATTAACATTTCTGCTGGGAGAATTAATGAATTTGCTTTCTTCTGTTATTTGCATTGACATAAAGTTGACAGACTTTTTTGTTTGATTACCTAAGGTTTCAGTGTCCCTATAACATATTTTAGGATCCCTATAACAACATTATTCGAACTGCTGTAGAAGCTATGGCAGCCGTATTTGGTGGCACACAATCACTTCATACTAATTCTTTTGATGAAGCTCTCGCTTTACCAACAAAGTTTAGTGCAAGAATTGCTAGAAATACTCAAATTATTCTTCAGGAAGAAACAGGAATACCTCATGTGAGTATTTAGTAGAAAATTTTGTTATTTATGCTGCCTTACATGCAGTTTGATGTTTATAAAATGAATGTTATTTTTATGCATATTACAGAAATTAAAGTTGTGTTTTACTGTCGTTTATGTTAATGATGGTAATTTTGATTCTTTATTATGGAAGCTCAGACCTGCTAACTTTCCGGATTTACTCCGGCAATGCCGGATTTTTAATGCATGTTCCGGGTTTTCAGAATGGACACTATCATTACCGGATTCTGAAACATAAAAAAATAATGCTGGTTTTAACAATCCCTCACAGTAATGCAGAGGGTGAGAGGATTTTTAGTTACATAACAAAAATATTTACTCAGTTCAGGTCATCTATGTCAAGGGAAACCTTAGAAAATTTGCTAATATGCAAATCGAACCCACAAGGACACTGTTATGAAGAACAATTTCACAATGAATTTTTAAAAAGAGCAAAATCAGCTACAGTAAATACTGCAAAAATTCCAAGATTTTCTGCAACTAACTAAAACAAACGTTATAAAGAAATAGAAGTACTTAAAATATAGACTTCTGGGATCCCTGCTAGTGTAAATAAGATGTACATTAAAATGCATGATTACAAATTCCAAGTATATAACTTTTGTTTAATATTATAATTTCAAGATGATCTGAACAGTAAGGAAATATTTTGAACTATGTAATATTATTAAAGAGATCCTATAAACTATAAGTAAGTATACATTATAATTCTTTTATTATAAATTTTTACTATACTGTTTTGTGTTATGTCAATTATTTTATGTACAGTAGATTACTGCAGGATTTTGCTCTTACTGAGGTTGGCAGGTCTGGAAGCTCAATACAGGGTTCATTTTTATTTATATCAAAGGATGGGATTTTTCCATTCCTTGAATTGTTTGAAATTGATTTCCTTTTAAATGAAAACTGGCTATCTTTTAGACTAAGATTTTATGCTTATATTGCATCAATAAGTTTTACTTTTGTGTATATATCAAGTAACTACGATGTTCATGAGTTATTTTAGTCAATTGCATAACTGATATATTTTATGAAATAATCTATGATCATCCAAAACTCTTATATGTAAAGTAAAAAAATGATACTCTTAAAAATTTAGTTTAAAAAAAAGTCTGATGCACTAAGTTGAGTTTAATGTTTGAAAAACTAAATATCTCCATAACACTGTATACTAAATCAGCTATCGACTTGAAACATTATTCTACTGTTTTATGACATTAAGACATATGTTACTGAAGTAATGTTACAAAAGAAGAAGAAATAAGTTTTTAAGTAATGAAGAGACAGAAGATTGTACCTTTAAAAATCTGAAAGGAATGGGATTTGCCCTTTTATAGATGTGTAAATTAAAATTGTCATAACTATGAGAAGAATGATTTTTGCTCTTCTTTTGTAGGAATGAAATCTTTAGTTGCTGATTTTCATTGCTATTTATTATTTGAGAACTGTTGCCAGTGTTTAATAGTGTATCATTTAAAATAAATTGGTTGGAGTGTCTAGTGCCTTTTTAAAGTTTAGCTGTAGCTCTCTTGGATGTTAATATTAAAAAAGTGCATATGAATGAGACATTTTCTGTATACAAGGGCAAATGATTGAATCCTAAGCATAAAACATACTTAATGTATTTTAAATGAAGTATGTTTTCAAGAAATTTTGTGTTGCTATGGTACTTTTCTTAAGAAAAAATATTTTTCTTTTTCTGTATGTATGCCATATTGTAGGTGATAGATCCATGGGGTGGATCCTATATGATGGAATCACTCACCAGGGAAGTTTATGAAGAGTCAAGAAAAGTAATAGAGGAGGTAAGAAATATAGAAAATGGTTATTTAAATAAACAGATAAGGCAGTAATGCAGTAAGCTTAATGAATCGTGTTATATTGATAATTATCTTTTCTTTTATGGAGTACTTTGTAAAATTGTTAGTACATATGGTTTTAGTGTGTGAGATTTTTCTTTGAATTGGGGAATCTTTTTTTATGTGTTTAACCTAAAAGAATTACCAATGCGATCTATCTTTGAAACTTGCATATTCAACTTGCTAATTTAGCATGAATAAATTAAAAGATTTAGATCAGTCAAGCATGAATGGAAGGAAAATAAATCATCCGTTTTTCCATTCAATTGCAATATATTGATTTTTGCGATAATGATCTCGCTTTACTTGGCCTATAGCATTATGGAGAGTAATAACTTATGAATCTAAGCCAACTCCAAAAATGGGCTTTTTTAATACCTATATAGTGACTGACACATTCCAGTCAGTCCAACCCACAATCTGTGTCACCTATCGTAGAATGTGCTTGCTAACATAAACCTGTTTGATTTTGTTGTAGAAATAGAAAATAGTTTAAGGTTTATTTAGACTTTCTTTAAAGGGCTAATAACACCATTAAAATATTGTTTTTTTTCCCCCTGTAATAATAATGGTACAAAACATGTATGTATAGAAAACAATTGAATTCAAGCTTATCTCCTATGTATGTTATTAATATTTAAAGGAAATTTAATTTTTTAAGAGAATTTTTATGAAAAAAAACTTGTGTACCATTCTTGTAAAGCAAAATGGAGATGTTGTATAAAAGTGTTTCATTTTAAATAGGTTGAAGAAATGGGTGGAATGGTAAAGGCAGTGGTTAGTGGTATGCCCAAGCTTAGGATTGAAGAATGTGCTGCCAAACGACAAGCGAGGATTGATAGTGGGAAAGGTAATTTATTTTATATGGTAATAACTTTTGCCTTGATTAGATAAGCCTTTTAGAAATGTAGTCGGTGTATTGCAACATTCATAATAGAGAGGGGTCATACTCCAATCCAACTCACCAACAAAATTTCAAATGCTTAAAAGTCTTTTTCATTAGGAATTGCTTGGCAATAGAGTGCTGTAGTGATGTGTAAGCATGTATCTTTAGCCTGCAATGGATCCGTGTAGTCCATATTAGGTGATTGATTACTGAAAAAAGCCCCCAAAATGAAATAAATTGATTGTTAGAGTTGGGCTTAGGTTTGCACTCTTACTTTGATAAACAATTTCAACTTTCAGAGATTCTAGAGCAAAATGTAAACAAAGTATTGTCATGCTGTACAACAATTTTGTATGCAGAATGTGTTTTATCTGTTGCATCCACAACTGCTTTTATTGGATAGTCCTTGAAATTCATGATTCCTCTGTCAATGCTGTATATTCTTTCGATAGTATTTCGTTGCCTATTTTGGGTTGGGATGATGTTTACTTGAGAGGAGAGAAGATGTGTGAGGAATAGCTTGTCTTGGCTTCTGTATTTTGTCCCTTTGTAAAGTTCTTTCTCTATGGACAAATTTCTATTGAATGTCCATTTTCCATTTTATTTGGCTCACAAGTGTCATTTTACTAAACAAATTTGTTGATTATATGTTGGACGTCAACCGACTTTATAAAATGAGTGAATTTTCAAAAATGACCAGGCTCTTGAGTATACTGGATTAACTGAAAACATAATTGTTTTCTTGTCTTTTTAAGAAATGTGTGCATGTCAACTTGGTTTCCCATAACTCTTACTTATCTGAAAGAGTTACCATTTTTGCGGAATGTCCACATACTTGAAAATTCTAGAGCTGTACTAGAATCTACTTTAGCTTTAGTATTAGAGATTTTAGAATGTACTTCAAAGTCAAAAGACATAGATAAGTATGGGTAACAGGTAAAGAGATTGGAAAATGAGCCCTAAAAGCCAAAAAAAATTTGTCAATTAGTATTAATGATAAAGCAATATGGAATTATGTTGTATTGCTTTTTCCTGCTGGATGAAATCATTTTACCACCACCAATGAGATAAGAAAATCCCCTTGGTATCATTTTGAATTGTGTTAACTCCCACTGCTCTGGAAAGCTATGTTTAAAAAATAACAACAAAAACGCATAGGGTTTTAATGGGCTGGTTAAAGAAATTCCTTGATGATGCCAGGGAAATAACCTTTTGACCTTAGTAAGTCAGTGGGAAAAAACTGTTATGTTGGTTTTAGAAATAAAAATTCTGAATGAATGCTAGTTTTAAAAAAATGTCGAACTGTGGAGTGATGTTTTGCATTTTTTTATTTTATTAGTTATCCTCCCTTCATAAATGAAAGCATATGACCTCAAATATTTATTATAAGCAGTCCTCGAGATCCATAAATGTATAATGTGAGGAAACCCCAGAGTATGAGAAATATTCATAATTTCAGAAGTTCTAACACATACTCATTCTATCTGTCATTCCAACTCTAAGCCATACACATATAGTGGTGAAATAATGTGAACTGTTAGTGGCTCATGTGCTTGAGAAACCCTCTTCATGATCTAGAATGAGATAGTGAAAGTGTGCTGTTCATAACTTTTGAGGCAGTAGACTATCTTTAAAAATTTTTAAGTAGTTCATATCTAGTAGAAAACACTGGAGGAAATGAATTTGATATTTTTGTTGCGTGATAAGATGGCTCTTAAACTGAAAAGCATAGGAAAGTATTTATCCATAGTGAATGAAAAAAGTCTAATTATTCAACAACAGACCTGCCAACTTTCGGGGTTTACCCCGGCAATGCTGGATTTTTAATCCATCTTCCGGGTTTCTGGAATGGACACTATTATTACCGGATTTTTAGTTACATAACAAAACTATCTACTCAGTTCAGGTCATCTATGGCAAGGGAAACCTTAGAAAATTTGCTAATATGCAAAATGAACCCACAAGACACTGTTATTAAGAACAATTTGACAATGAATTTTTAAAAAGAGCAAAATCAGCTACAGTAAATGCTACAAAAATTCCAAGATTTTCTGCAATTAATTAAAACAAACATTATAAAGAAATAGAAGTACTCGAAATATAGACTGCTTGGGTCCCTGCTAGCGTAAATAGGATGTACATTAAAATGTATGATTACAGATTTCAAATATATAACTTTTGTTTAATATTATAATTTCAAGATGTGCTGAACAGTAAGGAAATATTTTGAACTATGTAATATTAGTAAAGAGATCCTATAAACTATAAGTAAGTATATGTTATGATTTTTTACTATATTGTTTTATGTTATGTCGATTATTTTATACACGGTAGAATATTGCAGGATTTTGCTCTTACTGAGGTCGGCAGGTCTGCAACAATAATGCAGAAGGAGTTTTAGTGAATACATTTGGTAACAACAAATTTATTTTAAATTCATAAGGTTATAGTTAGCTTAAGAGAGTAGTATACTGAAACTTATAAAATGTTAATTAATGAACTTATTTATTTTAAATTCATATGCTTATAGTTAGATTGAGAATATTATACTAAAACTTATAAAACGTTCATTAATGAATAATTATATGAATTTGTGTCATAAATAGAAAAGTCTGTAAGAAAAGGGTATCTCATTCTATTGCCTTTCTTTGTTTCACATTTTTATCATGTATTATCCGATGAATATATCAAATTTCGAATGAAACTATTTTGTTTTTTAAAGTAATGCAAATATATCTTTTAATTAAGCTGTATTCATGCACATTGTTTATTTCACTCAATGGGTATGAAATTTTCTTTATTCCATTTTATCATATGTGTTGAATATTGGACATTTTTATTTTTGCGTTATTTATTTTTTCCCGTGATTTACTGGGTTTTGTTTGCTTTATATTTATAGAGACCATAGTCGGTGTGAATAAATATCAGAAAGATAAGGAAGATCCTATTGATGTACTAGTCATTGATAATTCGAAAGTCTGTTCACTGCAGATTGAAAAACTGAAGAAAATTAAAGCTACTAGGGATGCTAAAACTGTAATTTCATTGAATTTTTCTCCATTATTCACATGAATCAATTTTGTGCTGGCACAATTATTATTATTTTATGATCATGACATAAAATAGGAGGAACAGTTTAAAAATGTGCTTAGTAAATGAGTGCTATAAATCGACAAACAATTCATTATAATTATATTTTATAATGTTTAAATATTGTGCTTTTCAAAAATAATTGAAGTTATTCAAAGAAGATAAACTTAATTGTCAAAATAAACTAGTTTAACTAATTTATGAATAGAATTTTTTTTTTTAAATTATTGACTTAATATTAACGTGCTCAGAGCTCAACTGCTGTATTTGATTGATATAGAAAATGACATATTAATTTTTTATGAAATGTCTATGGCTGAATTCATTCTAAATCTTTTCGGATTTGTTAGTCATTTAGTATGAAAAATTTGTACCATACACTATTTTTTTTTTTTTAAAGAATGAATATAAATTTTTCACTCTTTGTGCCTTTTTTTCACAATTTTGCTCATTTTGATCCCAGTGAATAAAGGTAAAAAACTATAAAATCATACTTTATACCCTCAAACATATGTTATAATGATACCCTGTTCTGCTGTTTTTGACACAGTTTCTTTTGATTTTACACAGTTAAAAAAATTACCTCATCAAAATCCCAATTTGATTTCAATTTGAAGGAAAATATTTCCATTAACCACAATTTTCCATGGAATATTTTGGGAATTCCCCTTGTTTTTTGTCTTGGAAATATTAAAGGTATTCTGTTTGTTGATAAAATTCAGTCAATCAAAGTTGAAGTGTTTTTATATTCTCTGTTTTTTTATATTGATAATTATAGTAGCATAATAAAACATAACATTTAAAGATGATAATAAGAAAGGTAAGCCTTATTTTTTTTTGTCCCTGATTTATTTGTATCTTTTTTTAGATATGTGATACAAATTTTTTTAATCTTAAGAAAAATGTCAAATACTACAACTCCAAAACTCAAAAGGAAAGGTATTTTTTTTGGAAATTTTACGTAGCCTACAAAAGGGAGAAGGATCAATGTTGTAAAGCAGGATTTCAGATCTGAGTGAAGTAACAGTAAGGGCTATTAAAAGTAATAGTCCAGATATACAGTGTCTTTTTTTTTACATGGAGTTGTCTGAAAGATATGATCTTTTGTAAAACATAAGATTTTAAATTAGCATTGATCAAATATTGATGCATTTTGGTCCAATATTGCTGTGCATTTTAAATTATTAAAATATTAACAATTATGTGCTTTAATGAGAGAATACTCATGATAAAAAGGATTTATTATGAATTTCACCTGAGTGCTCTGTCAGCCCATTTTTGTACAGTACGTTACAGAACTATAAAGACCTGTCATTACTATAAAAAAAAAAAATAGTGTAAGATTTTGGGAAATTTTTCATGCATGATGATATCAGCCAAATAGAATACAATTTTCAGCATTTTAAGAATTTTATCTGCAGCTGGTATGGATCCAATATCCATTGTGATATAATATTTTGTATAAATAATTTACAGTTTTTGGTACTTTGCTTTACTCAATTTTTGACATATTTTCATGTACTTCTGTAAAAATAAAGGCTCACAATCAATCTTCCCCCCCCCCTATTTTTTTAAACAAATTAATAAAAATATTGGGAGGATTGTATGCTTATAATAAATGTTATTTTCAGTCATTTTTCATTTCTTTTGTTAATGATATATTAAAATATGAGTGTCAATCCATAATATTTCATTGAAATTTGCAGTCATAAAAATAAGCAAAATGACATATTTTTTATTATTAATATTTTAAAATTTAGTTAAAAGTAAATAATTGCTTGCAAAGTCAGATTTCTTTGTATTCCTATATTTTTGGAATATACGTATATGGAATAATGAATTCAGGCATATTAGTTATATCTCACTTAGTCTTCATTTGCTTTTATTCTGTGTATACTGTATATTAATCTGCTAATTGATTAATTTTATTGATTGGTATTCTAAGATTCAAGATCTTATATATGTTTTGTCAAATAACCTTTCTCCCTATTTCTTGTTCACATGCACTATCATGTTAACTACATTACTATATGAATGATGTTAATACTGTTTCACATGTGTTGTTGTAATGGCTATTTTTTACAATGAAATATTTTGTAATTCTAGAATGTACTCTTTGTTTTTCATATTTCATGTACTTTACATGATCATCTATGGTAGGTATCGGAAGCAAGTTTCTATTTTTAACCCATGTAAAGTAATTCTAAATAAATATGAAAATTTTCAGTAATGAAGTTTCTTAAAATGTATACAAGTATTTAATAAATAGCTAATAATTTAAATAAAATATAACTATCTTAACTTTGATTTTTGAACTAGAATTTTCTTCGAAATTATCTAAAAAACGTAGAGAAGTCAGTGAACCCCCCCTCCCGTGCTATTTCAGTTCTCTAAAGAAAATGAGTTTAAATTAACATATCTTTTGGAAGAAATATGCATTTACTAGAGCTAGTTTTGATCTGCATATGTGTATACATGTCATGTATGTCACCATAGTTTGTTTTGAGGTTTATCTTGTTGATTAAAATGTTCATTTCATCCAAAAAGCTAATGGAATAATAAATGATAATATGAAAAAAAATTTTGAAGAAATAGTAATTCTCAGTTTGATTTTATTGATTTTATAATGTTTATAAGCTTGATGTTTCATTAACAGACACTGCCATTACTATTACTTAAGATATTTAATTAAGATAATTTATTAAGAGTTAATTAAGATATTTTAATACCAATGCTGTTGCTTAAAACATGTAGATATTTCAAATAACAGCCTGTTGCCATCCTATATGTGGTAAGAAGTTCCTTTAATAACAAAAGTAATTAGGAAAACTAACCATAGGTTTGAAGGATTTCTTGGTCTTTTAAAATTAATTAAAGAAAAAAAGAATACCAAATAGCTTTCGTTATTGCTTAGAAATACCTCATATGTGAGGATACATTTTATTTGTATTACGTCCATAGTAGGTTGCACAGAAAAGTATTATTAACTTTAAAATTGTTGCTATGTATGTCTTCTAATGCATACCTTCTAATGATTCATTAATGTACATTTTAATGTTTTCTGTAGTGTTAACAGAATGGGAGCCTTTCAGAATATTCTCCTATTTGTTTTAAATGATGGAATTTACTTTTCTTAGGTGCAAGATGCTCTCAATGCCATAACTGAATGTGCCAAAACTGGAGAAGGTAATTTATTAGGGCTTGCTGTGGATGCTGCAAAAGCAAGAGCTACGGTTGGAGAGATTACTCAAGCAATGGAAGCTGTAAGTGAAAGAGTTTGGTAGGATTCAAAGTATTTCTTTAACATTTAATACAGAATACATTAGATACCCCATTCTGTTTAAAAAGTTTCATCCAACAAGCGCTTTTATTTTTCAGTCCATTTTAGATCAGATTTATTTTTTTTAAATCTGTTATATCTGTTATGTTTTTTAAATCTACTATATAAAATATTCAGTGACTGACTAGACATAACATCATGCACCTTCTGGAAGACACAGCAGCTTCTTTATTCATTTTTATTGTACATTTTAAAAAGTGTTGTGTTTGTGTCTTAACATATATGTTTGTGTTTAAACAGTTCAATGAGATGAAATAGGCTCAAGGAACTTTTTTAAAAATAGTTACACACTACTCCTGATTATGTGTGTTCATGAAGGCGCCCTATTGGATTTGATATGTTCAATGTTAATCAATGGAGAAGTCTTTTTGCATTATTGTTGATCTGGAATTTTTTTTTTCTATTTTGTTGTACTCCATAATAAAGACATTTTTGACTGGGGTATCTTTTTCATTCTTCAAAAGAAATGCTAATAATATTTTTTATTGGAACGATTAGGGGGGGGGGGGGGGGTATAGTGTGTTTTAAGTTTGGCAGGCAAATTGTCTAAGATGAATAAGACAGCGTAATAAAAAATTTCTTTCTCCATTGCAGAGAACAATATTAAAATATGTATATGTATAAAACAGTTCCGTAACTGACTGACTGACATACAACGCACAGACCAAACCGCTGGACCTAAAGGGCTGAAATGTTGCATGGCAATTCTTCTTATGGTGTAGGGATGTACTAAGAAAGATTTTTAAAAAATTCTTCATAGATTTTTTTTAATTAAATTTTTAAGCTGTTTTAGAAACTTTTTTTAAGTTTGCATTTAAAATAATAATTTGAGGGTTATGAAATTTATATCACGAGAAAGATCCTAAAAATTCCTATAAAATGACATCTTTTACGAATCTTTACCTCCATTTTCTGATTTTTGGTGAATTTTTAAAAATTAATTTATAGAATTTAATTTATTAAATGCTGATCACGTGATTTCTTTTTCTGGTACTTTAAATAAATTTATCGTCATGTGATAATAACGAAATAGGCAAAAAAAAATTATTTATTTTTCTTGCTAATGCGGCAGACGATTGGACATTATCAAAAAAATATTAAAATACAGTAAAAGATATGTTCCTCAAACTGTACTATATTAACTGTACTATATTCTTTAGTATGTCCTATTAGATTTAATTTGAATATGTTCTTCTACATTATTTTGTCTTTAAAAATATCGCTTACGATTTTTTTATAAATATATATATGTATTTTACATCAATTGTATAAATTGATCGTCGTATTTATTATAAATATATGTTTATTTTTTTGGCATTGATTGCATACATTGACCATTGTATTTAATTTGAATGTACTTGAAAACCCGCACTTCGCTACCAACTAGTATATAAATATATATATATATATCTTTCAATCCCAGTCAACAATAATTGGAGAAATGTTCTCTTTAAATGAACATTGAGCTGGGCCAATCCAGCAGCCCTAAGTTATGGGGGTTGCCTATTGTGAGTATGTGAATGTGTAGCTGGGGAAATGGTAAGATAGGAAAGATGAGTGAGTGGTTGTATACTGGAACTAAAGAGTAAGTATTTGGCAGCATTATAGCATGTGTTTGAATTTCTGTTGAAACTGAAACATGAAACGGGTATGAGAGTAGTGTAGTTATTGTAAAACATAGACATTATATCTTAATTGAATGGACACCTATTTCAAAAATAATATAGCTTGACTAGCCTTTTTAAATATTTAATAAACTTATAAAAATGATATTTTGTCAGCTAACTTTATTCAGTTGGCTGTACAGTTTTAATCACTGATTATAAACCTAAATAATTCCTGTATAACTTACACACTCTCTCTCTCTCTCTCTCTCGCTGTATATAGCGCTCACTCCTTTCAACAACGTCATATCTCAAAAAACATGATTTTTCAGGAGAGTGATTTGAAAGTTTAAAAGTATTGAAAATAAATTTTAATTCTGTCGTCTAGCTGCTAAATATTAAGCGGTGAGATATGACGATCTTGCAGGGATATACTACTCTTTCAGGGCATTCTGAAAACAAGCATAACTAAAAATTGCCGATTTTTGAGATATGATGTTGTTGAAAGGAGTGAGCTAGCTATATATATATATATATATATATATATATATATATATATATATATATATATAGATATATATATATAGATAGATAGATAGATAGATAGATAGATATTCTCCCAAATGTATGTCAAAAACTTTTGAATTTATTTGATAAATTTTCCTCAAATAAAACATTTTTAAAATGGAAGTAAAGAAATAAATATATAATTATCTATACAACTATTTCATAATAAGGAATTGCTTTGTTATTTCAATTATTTATAAGGGAAAAAAATGTTAAATTGGCTCAGTTTGCTATTCATTATCTCACATGAAATCATCATCAGCATGACTTAACCTTTTAACTGTCAAGTTATTTTGATGATTTTGGTACGGAAAATATCAATTTTTTTTTATTGCTAAAATCAAATGTTTAATACAAAATAGCTGACATAAACTGCCATTTACTGAATAACGAAAAAATTCACCTCCCAAGATATGTGCCATCTATTGAATAAAGCTCAAATTAACTTGTCCTAAGATAGATTTGGGTTTGACAATAGATAAAAAATCTACCCCGAGACTATCTTGAGCATGACATTTCGGAACGCAAGTGCCGCGCCCTAGACTATTTTGGGCACAACTGTTAAAAGGTTAATCAGTTTATGCTGTTTTATCCAAACCACCCTATCCTTGGTATTGTTATATCAGTTGGAAATATATAAATAACCTTTTGGGGAAACCGTAATAGGTTTAAACATTTCACTGAAGTTGTGGCATATTTGTTTTTAAATTAAAAGCCTATATCCATGCAATCTGAAAATGTGAATACTTTATTAAATATATTTAATTTGAAACTTTAATGTCTAAACACAAGAGCACTCTATGAAGTCATATTTGACTCCCATAGCATGGTAGTTATCTGTTTAGATTAATACAGGTGAAAGATTTTTTTACATGTTTTTATTAACTCACTTTCTTGTTTGTTTGTCCAGTACAAATCTTGCAATCAATTTTTAACTAACTTCCCGACTAGCTAGACAGTTGAAACTTTTAGAATAGCTCAGAACATGATGACAATGCATTCTTTTGATACTTTTAGCCATCTTTAAGCAGGATTTAATTCATTTTCAGTTCATTTTGTTTTGTAGACTGGTGTAGCCATCTATCAGCTGGGACGGGAACGAAAAGTTAAACGCAAGTTCACTTCCAATTAACTTCATTTCTTTCAAGTTGATGGGATAATTCATCAAAATAAAATAGTATTTATTAATACATAGAATTGTCAAGTTTATAGGATTCAACAGAAAATTTAAAAACATGGTATATAAAAAGTTATTTTTATCTTGTAATTACTAAACTTATAGTTTGCACGTGCTAGGTCATGCTGAAGGAATAAATATGTCCTATTGAAAGCATGTGAAATACCTGTTTATACCTCACTCTTTTATAATTATTTAAATAACTTTCTCATTACTTCGAATTAAAAATGAGAGGTTGATTTGGTTTTTGTTCCTACAGTATCCTAAATATTTTAGGTGTTTGGCCGACACGTTGCTGCTGATCGATTAGTGTCTGGTGCTTATAAATCTGAATATGGAGATTCTGAAGAAATTGAAGCAGTAAGACAGAGAGTAGAGGTAAAATATGTGTACATTAAAGGGTAGCATTTTTTCTGTGATGCATTTAAAAAAAAGGTAATAGATTTTTTTCAATAGGTGTTTCTTGAGGAAGAAGGTAGAAGGCCTCGAGTGTTAGTTGCTAAAATGGGACAAGACGGACATGATCGAGGAGCTAAAGTCATTGCTACTGGCTTTGCTGACCTTGGATTCGACATTGATGTTGGACCCCTGTTTAGGGTTTGTAATTTTTTAGTAAATAGTTTATGTATTGAAATCATGAAATAATAAAGTGAATTTACAATTGATTGAATTGACTGTATCACCTTGTACAGCCATTACTTCAGTTAGCAGCTGTAATCCATTTAACTAGTTTGCCTGAACTCAACTTGGACAAACAGTCTGCTAAAATTTTGCTATTCTCAAACTCTGTCCCAGCATGCTTCAGATTTTTCTTGCATTGCCAAAATTTTATTAAAAAACTTTATATCTGCTTCTTGGCAGCTAAACACCTGAACTTCTATTTACATATAGATATCATTTTGGAAGGTTTTTTGTATTGATATTCAATCTTATATTTTATTTATTTTTTGCCATTATAGAAATTGATAGCTAAATAATGAATACATAATATTATTTTTATTGCAATTTTATTTTCAATCTGCTCTTCTCATTACTTTTACTTGTTATTTTGTGAATAAACTACAAGAAAGATATTTTACTTTGCACAGTAATTATATCCTCTCACCTAAATATAATTTTCATGAATGGTAGAATTTTTTCTTGCCTTTCTGTGGAAACATATAACTTCATAGAGTTCAAAACATAATTTACAATACTTTGTTACTTTTTAAAAAACTTTAAAATTCATATTAGTTGCATGTAAAAATGAAAAATCCTGACTTTTTTTAACCCTATTTTGAGGGGGAGGGGGAATCCAGCAGTTAAGTAGTTAATTTATTTGAACCATTAGCAGGGGGATTTGATTTTTTGGCCTTGTCATCTGTTTTAAGATAGGGTAAAAGGTGTGAATAACATTATCCTAAGTTGATCAACGGATGGACCTTGAAATATGATTTGTTTACATTTCAAAATTAGTAAGTTGTGAGTAGAATGTCTTTTTAGAAGATTTAGTATATATTGAGGAAAAGTGTTTATATTTGATAACATCTTTCAAGGTTCTTGAAAATTCTTACTTTTGTTGTGCTTCTGTTTTTAGCAAAGTGCTTAACAGGCCCTTTGCCGAAAATAAATGCATTGCAAGTTTTATGGTGTATGGATATAAAATGTTATGACTGTGATATAACGGATGAAATCAAGAGAGTTATGACACTAACCACTATACAATGTATATGGCTGCAGTTGATATATTTTATTAAATTAAAGTGTCTACCAAAGAAAATTTTGAATGTGTCTTAATGATGAAATTAAACTAAAATGTACTGAGTTTTGGCTTAAACAAAAATATTTCACTATTTCCTAACTTATAAAATTGACGTTGACATACCAATGAAATTTGGCTTTTAAAACGTATTATATTCTAATAACATAGTAAAATTTATATGTTAGATTACAGTTATATTTTAAGACATTTCTATTAATTGTACTCAAACCTTCATTATGATCCATATTTTTAGACACCTGATGAAGTTGCCCAACAGGCTGTTGATGCGGATGTGCATGCAGTAGGTGTTAGTAGTCTGGCTGCAGCTCACAAAACATTGGTACCCCAACTTGCTAAAGCTTTAAAAGATCAAAATAGAGAGTAAGACCTTTTCTTTCAGAAGCAAAACTACTCCCGTTACTAACACTATATTAGTAACCAATTTATTGTATAAATGAAATATGTTATTACATATGTAGATATCTATATCAATTATATAATCATTTTAAGTTATTTACAATGCATTATATAAATTATATAATATTTATATGAATTATATAAAAGGTTAGGGATTATTAAATTTGTATTCCAAGTCATTGAGTTTATATATATATATATATATATATATTTTATATATATATAATTTATGACTTGGAATAGACACAAACATACATACATACATATATATATTTACACATGTGTGTTTGATTTGGCCATTTGTTGACAAAAGAAATGTTGAATATAAAAATTGCTTGTGTGCATCTTTGCCATTTCTGGACTCATCTATATTTTACTAGTTACACCATTTGGCACTCAGCTTATGTACCTGCATTTTATTAACAACTGTGGTGACTGTCAAAACAGAAAATTCTGGTCCTCTCACTTCTTAATGCCTATGCAACTTCTTCATGCCTTGACAATTAGTTCCCAGTCTTCATTCAGTAACCTCAGGCAATGTATCTTGTGAAAGATGATAAATTTATGTTGTATTTTTGATTTGTGTCCTTACTTGTAGTGTGCTCGAAATGTAAATGTATTTCACGAGTCTGCAGCTCCGTCACTTCCCTAAATTTGGAAAAATCCAAGCATTGAGATATTCAACATTTATTTAGAAAACTAAGATGAGATTTTATTATAGTTGTCTGCTATAAAAATGTTTCTTCTACTTGATTCCTCTTTTTGTAATTTTTGTCAATCATTTAAAAATATACCTGCACTCTATATTCATATTAAATAGAGAGTAAATGTACAAATTCATTATTCATTCAACATTAATTGGGGAGATTATGAAAATAAAAACCAGTGAGTTAAGGACATTTCATATATAATGTAGTATCTAAGATTTCGGTTGCATACAGTAATTTGTTTAAATAACATAATGCAACTGCAAACTCTAAATAGTTATAATGACATTCCTTAAAGTTGTTGATTCTTTTTCTTTCTGTACATCTAGACTTGCAGTTTTTTTCCAGTTGTGTTTGAATTAACTAGCACAGATATATTTCCTTATTTGAGTCAAGTTTTCCCAGTTGTATACATCTTTCATCCCTTTGAGTCTTTAATTATAGACCAAAGATGTAAAAAGTCCTTAAGCTGTCAACTCATGGAACCACAAGTTAATTAATTTTTTTGGTTCCATTTTGGATCAAGCGTGATGAGATAGGTTAGGAGAGTGGGTAATACTCACTCCACCTTCGTGTTTCAAGGTTCCAGGCTGACCTAAATATAACGTGGCAATGTTCTTGGCAACCAGACCTTTCCTATCAATTTGTTCCCATTGTAATGAAAGTAGTAATACTTATTAGTTGATCATTTTATTTAGAATATTAGTTTTTATCAGTTTGCAGTTGAAATTTTACAAATACTTTTAACTTGAATGTCATTATACAGCCATTCTTCATAGGTTTTAATTAAATATCAGGTGTTTCTCATTAAATCCTTTGTTATCAGGTGCCATTTACATTGTTAAATTATTATTGCCTTTGACATTTCGCTTGCATGTTTGGTATTTCCTGTATTCAAGTTTTTAAACAAAATGAATTTCGCATCCCATGCGAAAATACTGCTTCCAGAAAAATCAAATTAAGAAACATGAATGCATTATCTTCAGAAAGATGAAAAATATTGACCTTATGTCTTTAAAATTGCTTCATTTTCATGTTATGAAAAGAGTTGTCTTTTTTCCAGTATTTAGGTTTTGTTAAATAAATTAAGATTAATTTTCTTTATGGTACTGAAAGCATGTTTAATAAATTGCACAAATCCTATTTATGAAGTAATGGCCATTAATACATATTTCTATCTCTGTAGTGATATCTTGATTTTTGTCGGTGGTGTCATTCCTCCTCAAGATTATGATTTCTTATACAAGGCTGGAGCAGCTGCAATATTTGGACCTGGTAATATTGCTTATTATACTGAATAAGTTTGCTCAATTATCCATACTTTTGTCCCTTTGTTAGTTACTAAATTTCATCACTCATTGAATGAATTAAATCTCTCACAGGTACTAAAATTCCTGATTGTGCCTTGAAAGTTGTTGAACTGATATCAAGGTCTATTAATGAAAAAGAAAAACAAAGAGCTAAGTAAAAAAAAAATCTGACTATGAATCTCAGCAAAACAGATTTTTAATATTTTGTATGAATGTTATACTTATGTTGTTGTATACTCTGTTTGTGATATATATGGTTATATCTTTCATATTTTTATGCATTTATGTAAATAAAAAGAAATACAGTATTTTCAAGACTTTATTTGCAATTCAGAACGAACACACACACACATACACACACACAAAATGCTGCAAAAGCACTTTTAGCATAATACAAAGCTTAAGGCAGTATATTTTTTTTAAAACAGACAATAACAAATATATAAATAATATAAAATTGTGTCAATTTGAGTCAATTCAAACTGTGTCAATTTCTTTTAATATTAAACTTTATATGTACAATGTTGCCTGAAAAATACTGTCAGAGAGAGTAACTTTTTAGTTTGAAAAAGAGCTCAATAACTTAACACTGTTTTTGTCCATGATGCAAAAACATTATGTAAATTGCAAATACCAGAGACAATATGTGGAGAAATGCAAGTAATGTTTCCAAAAAGTTCAAGAAATTTCTTTAAAATTTAGAGCCAGATTCAGAAACAGGTTGAATTTCCTGTTCTTCAGTATTTTCTTCAGGTAAATCATCAACAATATTCTTGGTAGGAGAAGCTTGTGGTTGTAACTCAATAGTACAATTTGGTTTATTATCTGAATCATTTAAACACCAGCCAGCATTTTCAGATTTAATATAATTTTCAAACTCTTCTTCCTGGGAAAAAAAAAATGTTACCATACAGAATAAATACATAATAGATTTCATGGACATTTTTTAATGAAAAGATAAAATATAACAACTCTTAGTCTTTAATTCAAAATATTTAGCCTCCTAATTTCTTGAATGACTTTATTATATAATTATACAGGTGCCAAAAGGTTTTTTATAACTGCTGTGTATTCTTCATTAACTAATGTTCTACTTAAATCCCTGTAAAATAGTTTATTTTCCAATGTTTAGCCATATTTTCCACTCTTTTTTAGGACTTATAAGAATCATTTTTAGAAAACTTAACACCTGTCTGAATGTCATTTTTTACTTTTCTTTTCAAGAAAAACATAGAAGCATGACATTTTGTAGAGTTTTCCTTGATTTGTCTATAAACAATATATAAAACTTTTATGACATAAAGCACAAAAGAGACCTCAAATATTAAAGATCCTATTTAAACTGACAGGGCTAACGTGACCTAATATCACAAAATTCATTGCTATTTCAAGCATTGCCTATTAATGACTATGATACGGTTTCTGCCACAAGTATTAGCAAATTATAAAGCTTCATAGCCCTGTTAAGCAAATACTTATATTTTATTGCCTTTTTAAAACTAATTTTCAAAACAAAAAAATTATCACTACACACGACAAATTTTATAACCACGTTGCCCTCCCCAAGCTTAATATACGTAGGTAGGCTGAAAAGTAATGCACACATGCTTGTAGAGCACGAACGAAATGACCTTCAAAACAGCGCCAAGTGGCATTTGGAAGTTCCATCCCTCCTCAATACGCATGCGCAGGTTTGAAATCGTTGTGTTCATCCTGTGTATTTTGAAAAGCGGTAGTATGGAGACGTATTCTAGTGCTATGTCAACGGCGAGTTATACAGCACGCTGTTATCGAATTTTTAACAGCTGAAAAAGTGAGTCCTACTGAGATTCATCGTCGTTTAAAGGCTGTTTAAGGTGACGATGCTGTTGATAGGGGTACTGTAAATCGATGGGTAATAAAATTTCGTGGTTTTGAGCCTGGAAAAGCCATAATTGTTGATGAAACACAACAGACATCTGATCACTGCCACAGATGATGAACATCGCCGATTTGATTCAAAATGACCGGCGAATCACTCAAAAGCGTATCGCAAACCATAATGGAGTATCCAAGGAATGTGTCTGCTTCATTATAGAACGATTGGAATACCGTAAAATCTGTGCTCGATGGGTACCACGCCGTCTCACAGGCGAGAACAGCGTCGGACTGGAGAAGCTCTGCGAAACCTAAAGTTTGAACCGATTCCACACCCTCCTTATTCCCCCAATCTTGCGCCTTGCAATTTTTATTTTTTTTCCTCTACTCAAGAGAGACCTAAAGGGTAATCAGTACACCTCGGACGATGTGGGGAAGGCAGCTGTCAAGTCGTGGACTCGAGAAAAGTCTGAAGAATTTTTCAGTGACGGAATGAGGAAACTTGTTACATGTTGGGAGAAATCTGTTAGCCTTAACGGTGACTATGTTGAAAAATAAATATATGATTTTGAAGCTTAAGAATTGTACTTTAATGTTCTTTTTGCCCGATCTCGCTATTTCTTTTTGTTCGCGCTCTACAAGCATGTGTGCATTACTTTTCAGCCTACCCTCGTACTTCTCACTTAGGAAATGAACAAACACCAAACAGCATGTTTCTGATCACTGACAACTGTTAGCAGCAATATGGGACAAAGAACCCCCAATAAAGTCCTCAGTCTAAATTCAGTTGGCATCTGCATCAACAGCATCTGAAAAGAAGTGATGGAAAGCAAACTTGCTCTCAATTTACATTTGCTCAATCAAAAAAGCCATTTTTATGAGTGGGTGGTTCCAAGGATTAAATTTTTTTTAAATTGAGGAATTACAAGAACCTAAAAAATAAGTACTTTTAACGACCCTGTACACTTAGTTTCTAATTTGCATCTGTGAAGTAGCAATCTTCGAATATTTGTTTCTCTTTACACCAAGTAAACCTTTTGTGACTGTCACCAGAATTTTCTTTCATTTGTTTTTTCTGTAGTCTTCTGTTTCTCATTGCCAATGACACATTAGAAACAACATTTTTCAGTGTATTCCACAGTTTCTCTAACTTAATATATAGAATCATTACTTTTATTTTTGAATTAAAAGGAAATTTGAAATATTTTTACTAGATTGTTTTTAGTGTCAATATGAAATATAATCAAAGAATTAAAGTAATTTTATTCCATGGAACACAGTATCATAAATTTTTCTTTTGACAGTGCAAAAAAATTCCCTTTTCTTTTAAACTCATTTTGTGTAAGATGTGAGAAAGTAGCAGTTTCCCATTATTAATAAAAACAGAAGAAATCTTTCAGTAACTAGGAAGGAATACTCATGACAGTAAGTGATCAATTTTGTGGTTACTTGAAGACTTATTTACTATTTATATAATTTTTCTACTTATTTACTATTTATATAATGTTTGAAAAAAATTTGAAATACTGCTAATTCACTGTTAATCATTTCAAAAATTTTGTTTCATTTCCGGACAAAACAATCAAGAAAATAGGATAGTTTGAATCCTTCAATATAAAATTTTCTTAAGTATGACATAGGAAATTTATCTTTAGTTTTGATAGTTATATAGACAGTGATATAAAATATTAAATGACAAGTGATAGCAGAAGAAATGACACACTACCTCTTTAGCCATTCTTTCATATTGATCCAATTCATATTGGAACTTTGGGGATGTAATACCAAGGAACCATGCTAAATTTTCGCCCAGGTAATCACACACTAGGGAAAGCAAAGAACAGAGTGACAGAAATTACATTTAAATAATAATAATTTTTAAAAAAACCACAAAAAAATTGAAAAAATTTACCTGTCAGTGCACGAGATCCTACCCACCACATCAAATAACCAAAATATGGCATCCAAGACAGTGTTTTCTAGAGAATAAAAATCAAAATAATACTCATTTGTATTGTCTATATATATATATAGGTTATAAAACAAGATATTACTAAAAATAGTCTGACATTTCTACATTTGGCATGAACTAAGAGAAAATGCAAAAATATGTAGTAATGCTTATATTTAAATCAAATGTCTTCTACATTTAATGATAAGTTTCCCTTAGGTATTTTCAGAAGGGTGCAGCACCATGTTCTTTCTAACTTAAAATGAGAATTTTGCTGCCAGTACCTGCTTAAGTTCCATAAAAGTAAACTTTAGTTTTAAAAATCCCTCAATTTTAATTATTTAATTATATCTTAAGTACTGTTTAATGTTTATTAAGTACACAAGATTTATTTAACTAAATTTAACGATTTCAGTAATGATAATTAACAAATTTAAATTCTTTACATTAAAAATTATCTTTTTATCCTGGAAACTCTCTTCTAAATGTTTATCTCTTTAGACAACTGTTTTTAAACACGTTTTACAATAACATGTAGTTTTAAGAAAATTTGAATTTACTGCTGATTTTTTTGCAATTTAACCATTAGACCGTTACGAATGCGCTCACCAGAGTCTTTCCCCCAGCATTACAAACATGCTGGATGTGTCTAACTTGATTTTCGAATGTTTTCCATGTTACAAACACGTTTAACACATTCTAAATTAATTTTTTCATACATCAATAGATGGCAGAACTTAATGGCATTCAAATACAATGTCTTCTGATAAGAAGTAGACTTTTATGTGATATTTTGAGAATACATACAGTATAAAATGGCAGGAGTTTTGGGTTATTTAAGTGATTCCGAGTGTGATTTTTCAGATTTATTTGATGACAAAAGTGATGAATAAACTATATAGTGTAAAGACTGTGAAGTGGGTTTATGCATATTACCTTTCTTTAAAATATATCATACTATAAGAAATTAATAAACAAAAAATCTGTATATTATATAAATATACATATGTATTCTTAAAAATTTTATGTTTCACTTATTTTGATTTAAATAACTTAACTGTATTGAACTCGCGTTTTCGAACGTTCCTCCTAAAAATGTGCATGTTGTTTACACCAATGTATCTTTATGAATCATCCTATTACAAAATGAAAGATGCGAGACTAGGATGTTTTATAATAGTTCCTTCAAAACGCACATCCTCTGAAACACGTTTCCGAAAAATAACCCAAAGCTGGGGGAAGAACCTGAAGGCGAAAACTCAACAGTCTAAGGGTTAATACAATCAGCTTACACTGTTTGAAACTTAGTTCATAAACAAATATTTAGAATGAAATGTGACATAACTGAAATTAAAAGGTATATTTAACAGTTTTTTCACCATGGGAGGGAGGAGGTATATATTTTGAATTCAAGATTCATCACATATATTATTGCATCATATCCCCACTGTCTAAATCAGGGGTACTCAAACTGCGGCCCACTATGCCTTTATGTACGGCCAAAAACACTCAGACTTATTATCAGGCAGGTGCTCTTGTAAACATAATTTTGGAAATGAGTGCCTGAAAAATACAAAACTGTATAAAAATGTGCCCCCTGTGGCTCATGTTGTTTACACCAATGTATCTTTATGAATCATCCTATAACAAAATGAAAGATGCGAGACTAGGATGTAGCAAGTAAAAACCTGATTTCTCTAAAATAGCCAAAAGTTTGTCTTAAAATAAGAAACCACACTCATTTTTAAATAAACATTTGAATACATTTAATGTTTTGAGTTTTATTTTTTACATTATTATACTATGAGGTATAGTGTACTATGTTTCAGCCCATGTAATTTAAGCCCATTGGAAAAAAAAAGTTGAGTATTGCTGGTCTAAATCCCAACAATCATGTAAAATACAATAAACAAGTATTTTCTTAAATTATAACTAATAAAAGAATTTTTTTTTTTATAATAGTAGTAACACAAAAGTATTTTATTCATTTCACACTATAAAACAGTGGCATAGCAAGCATAACTGGTGCCCGGGGCACGATACCTTTTGGGCACCCCTCCCAAAAACTTATAGTAATATAATATACAGAATTTGTTAAAAAGATTAACATTTGATCCAAAAGATAGACCATTTGGCACCCCTCTGCGAGTGGCGCCCGGGGCATGATAGACCCTCTTGACCCTCCCTCGCTATGCCACTGCTATAAAACACTAAAAAACTTTCTCAAACAACCTTAAACTGCAGAAATTTATTATTTATGAATTAATTATCCATAAATAATAATCTATTAATTTTAATATTCAGTAATATTAAAACAATCAACATTTATATTCTACTTGAAATAGTATTTAAGTAAAAGCTAAAAATTTTAGTCAAGTCCCAGAGTATTTTAGTCTGAAATATTAAAAAAGTTCATAGTATAGTTAAAATGCTTTAAATACAAAAAAATTTGAACTAAAATATACAAATTTTCTTAAAATTGCTTCTCATTTAAGCAAAGTTTCTTGTAACTAGAATAAAAGCTATAGTTTTATAAAAGTAAACAAGTTTACTTTTATAAAGCTATATTTACTACTATTTACAGTGTGTTACTGTTATAAAGCTATAGTTTCTTAAAAGTAACACACTGCAAACTTCTCATAAATAAGAATGATGGATTGAGTTACAAATAAGAACTGAATGAAAATTTATTTCTTGATCTGTCAGTCTCTCTTCCCTCTGTGTTTTTCAGTAGGTAATCAGACAATTTCAGACCCTTCAATTTTAATTTCTGTTTTAAATTAAAATGGTGTAAACTGGTTCAGTAGGCCCTCAGTCAAGACATGATTTGAGGATCCTTAGCCTGAGGAATAGATAACTGACTTCACATATTGAATCTTGTAGATTTGAAACTAGGTTAATGAGATTTGAAACTAGGGATAATTTGAAGCCATTTTTTTTCTTTCTTGGTGACATTTCTAAAGACTTATAAAAATGTTTGTTTTATAGTTAAAAAGGTCATCATCATATGCAAGATGGTGTCATTTTCCTAGCCAAAGTATTGAAAATGAAAAAAACACAGCAAATATAACATGCAGAATACATACAATTTTTAAAACTCATCTTACTGGTTTTCAGCAATGTTACAGAATATTTTTCTTAAACAGCAATACTATCGTTCGCACCCAGTCATAATGAACGAAGTTGTTGAGTGTAAATGAGATGTCCCTGAAAATGTATCAGACCGGAGCGAACGCAAAACCCTGTGCTAACAATTACAATTTTCAGCTTTCGGAATTTCACTATTTTCTCAAAAACTCATTTTTGAAAACATTTTTATTTGTCAAAATCAGAAGCTAATGGAAATGACTCTTTAACAACTTACTTAACACTATAAAGAACGAACACAAATAAATCAATCACACCTACAGTATCAATAAGCGGCTGAGTATCGGGACTATCTCCATCCAATTCTTCTTCATCAGTACTATACTCCTCAAGAACACCATCACTAAAATAAACTAAACGTTTTGGTAACTTCTTGCGTTCATTTTCATATAAATTAATTTCAGTAAATGGTGTTTTCTCACAGTGAGTAGAAGAATTCTCCTGGAAAAAAGAATTAAAATATGAAACTAATAAATCAAACATAAAGAATTCTACATTCTGAAACTAATGAATCAAACATAAAGAATTCAAGTAAATAAAATAAGCGTCTTACAATAGTCATTTTAACAATACAATACTATTTACACTCAGTTTAGGAATATTTGAGAAAATTTCCGTTGCAAAACTGTCTTATTACTATTTGTTTACAAGAAATCCATGAGCGTAATAGATGGCTGTCACTAGGCAGCCAACTGGCCAGTTGCTTCTGACTAAGCTGCCAGCCGACGCATTACGTCATTGCGCTTCATGTTTGTTTGGAAATTCTCTCAGACGGCTGCTTAGGATTGGGAATACGCCATCGGAGTGCGACGCCATTTTTAGCTTTGGAGACCAGAACTAACTGTTCCCGTGTTAACGTGCATAGAGGAAAATTTCGACGATTTTTTACTTCAAAGCCAATATTTTTAAACTCGTGAAACCTCTTGAATTGTATACCGAAGAACGTCAACTTAATTTTAAAAATACAATTAACCTTGTTCCAAACGCAATATTTAAAGAAAATTGAAAGGTTTCTTTGGAAATCGGCTGTTTTACGCTTTGTGCGCAAACATTTGGCACAAAGTTGGCTGTTTGTCGCCAAGTGCGAATGCTTTTGTACATCTCAGATTTATCTCTGTATTGGCGATCAATATCTCGCTAGACAATGAACGGGCGGAAGCTATAATTTTCATGGGTTATTTATGTTTCTTGATTAGAATTCTCCCGTCGCGATTATTGAAAGTATTTCACTTTAATAATGTAGTTATCGTTTTTTTTTATGCAACGTATATCTAAAAGTATTATCGTACAACCAAAGTATTTGTTTCAAAAGTATTTTATATTTCCACAAAAACTAAATACAATCTATATATATATATAGATGAATGTGTGTCTGTCTGTCTGTACTTGATAGATTCAAAAGCCATACATCCAATCGCCGTGAAAATTTGGGAAATTATTAGGTATATCCCCAGGAAGGTTTTTGAAAATTTTTTTAAAAATCAGAGTTTGCGTTCTAGGTGCTCCCGAACAAATATCCCCAAAATATCAAAATAACATTTAATTAGTAATGATGTTTGAAATTCAGCCTAGCAGTATGACGTAATGTAATATTTGCTAGATTCCTGCACCTGAGATTGTTTGCATGTGTGATATTATATTTTGTATTATTCGCGTGATATCATATTCCTACTTTACAATATCATTATCGCATTATCAATATCGCGTTATCAGTATCGCTTCGCATTATCAATATCGTGTGATATCATTATTCCTACTTTACAATGACTGAAGATGGCAACTTCTATTATTTTTTATAGGATGGAATACGTTTGTAGGTTGTTTTTGAAGATGTCAAAAAACTTTTGCAATTATTAATACGAGAATAAATTATTAATACGTGAATAAATAAAAATATTGGAAATACGTTTTATTTAACCCCTCAATTATGCCACCAAAGCGAAGTTCCATTGGTCGATCTACAAATCAAGCAAAAGGAAGAAGAGAAGAACGAGCTTCAGAACCAAGTGAGCAGAGAAAAACTAGGCAAGAAAGACATCGAGATCACACTGCTTTTACTCGGTCATTAGAAACAAGTGAGCAGAGACAAGCTAGGCAAGAAAGAGATCGAGTTCACACTGCTCTTTCTCGATCATTAGAAACGAGTGAACAGAGGCAAGCAAGGCAAGCAAGAGATCGAGTTCACATTGCTCTTGCTCGATCATTAGAAACGAGTGAACAGAGGCAAGCAAGGCAGCAAAGGAATCGAATTCGCAGGACACAGACAAGACGAACGATACATACTGATTTGAATTTATGTGGTTTCAATTACAATCCCCTTTACAATTACAGTCTTCATCCAAGTGTAAATATTGGAAAAATGGATAAAAAGTGTGCGTATTGTGGTGCTCAAAAATTTAAAAATGAAACACCAGGTATGTGCTGTGCAGGTGGAAAAGTAAAGTTACCAGACTTGCGTTCACCACCTGAACCATTATTAACTTTAGTATCAGGTGAAACAAGTCAATCAAAAAATTTTTTGAAAAATATACGCAAGTGCAATTCATGCTTCCAAATGACATCGTTCGGAGCAACGAATATCGTTAGCGCAAATTATATGCCAACATTTAAAGTACAAAGGCAAATTTATCACCATGCTGGATCACTACTACCCTTGCCAAATGCTGATCACAAATATCTTCAGATATATTTTATGGAAAATACTGACGAACAAATCAACAGACGGTGTCAACTGAATATGAGTACTAAACGAGAGATTGTCACTGAATTACAAAATTTGTTTGAGCAACATAATGAATTAATTAAATTATTTAAAACCGCGGAACAGATGTATTACACGCACCTCTCTTGGCGACAAATTTTTTTTTGACGCCAAATACTCGTCAAAAAAATTTTGTCGCCAACTTGTCGCCAAAACAGGCCTACGCGGACATTTTACACTTAAAATACACTTAAAATAATACACAAAATATCAATAACAACTCAAATATAAAAATAAATTCAAAACAAACTTACCAATGGCAATAATAAACTTTCAAAACATGTCACAAAACCACAACAGCTACTTTAAAACATACACGAATATATCTAAAAACGGCTGTATTAAAATTCAAAACCTAAACAGAAATGCTCAACCGCTACTTTAAAACACGCAAAAATATCTAAAAACAGCTGTATTAAACTTCAAAACCTCAGCAGAAATACTCAACCACTTATTTAAAACATACGCAAATATATCTAAAAACGGCTATATTAAAATTCAAAACCTAAACAGAAATGCTCAACCGCTACTTTAAAACATACGCAAAATATATCAAAAAACGAAGACATTAAACTTCCAAAAACATTACACATATCCGCAACATCTATTTAAAACATACGCAGATACATCAAAAAACGAAGACATTAAACTTCCAAAAACATTACAGAAATCCTAAACCGCTACTATGAAACGCTAACAAAAATATCGAACACCGGTATATTAAACTTCGAAAAACACTACACAATACCACAACACCTATTCAGGGTTGCAACAAAAAACAAACATCACGCCAAATCGGATGGCTGCCAGACCAAAAAAAAATTGCTAAAAATAAAAAAAATCGCCAAACATAAAAAAAAAATCGCCAAATTGAAAAAGGTGCGTGAAACACATCTGTACCAAAACCGCCATTGAACAAATGCCATCTGACGATTACAAAGTAATAATAAAGGCAGATAAAACACCTATTGGTCAACATCGAAGACAATTCAACGCACCAACGATCGATGAAGTGGCAATTGTCATAGTTGGTCAAGAATTTAATTCTCGCGATATAATTCTTCATCGTAGAAATAGTGACGTCCAGAAAGTATCAGAAACGCATCGTTCATATGATGCATTACAATATCCCATTCTATTTTGGCAAGGAGAGGATGGATATCATTTTAATATTAATATGAGATATCCTACAACTAATGTGGACATTAACAAAAAGGTCAGTGCTATGAATTGTTATGCATATCGAACGATGATTCGTGAGAATGCTGATAATCATATATTGAAATGTAGACAATTATTTCATCAATACATTGTTGACATGTATGCAAAAATAGAAAGTGAAAGACTCCTCTACATACGGCTAAATCAAATCAAATTTCGTTCTGAAGAGTACATCCATTTACGTGATGCAGTTGTAAATGATGGCAATCTCAGTGAATTGGGAAAAATGGTCATTTTACCATCCACATTTACAGGCAACCCAAGACACATGCATGAATATGCACAAGATGCAATGACGTATGTTCGTGCATATGGTCGTCCAGATTTTTTTCATCACATTTACATGCAACCCAGCATGGGATGAAATAAAGGAGCTTTTATTAACTGGACAATCACCATCAGATTGTCATGATATTTCTGCACGTGTATTTAAACAAAAATTAAAATCTTTAATAGATTTTATTGCCAAACACCATGTATTTAGAGAGACGCGCTGTTAGATGTATTCCATTGAATGGCAAAAAAGAGATTTACCACATGCGCATATTTTAATATGGATGATGGAAAAGATAACACCAAACAGAATTGATGAAATCATCTCTGCAGAAATACCAGACATTGAAATTGATAAAGACTTGCACGATATTGTCTCAAAAAATATGATTCATGGTCCATGTGGCTCACTAAATAATAATTCACCATGCATGTCAGATGGAAAGTGCACAAAGCGGTATCCTAAGAGACTTACTTGCTGAAACTATTACAGACAATGATGGATATCCACTCTATCGACGACGTTCTACCGAAGATGGTGGAAAATCCATTAAACTAAAAGTACTCAACAATACTATTGATGTTGATAATCGTTGGGTAGTACCATATTCTCCATTACTACTAAAAACGTATAACGCACACATAAATATTGAGTACTGCAATTCAGTGAAAGCTATAAAATATATTTGAAAATATGTGAACAAAGGATATGGTAGTGTATGCAGTGGAAAATACAACTGCTTCTAACGATGAAGTCACCCAATATCAACTGGGACGCTACATAAGTAGCAATGAGGCTGTATGGCGTATTTTATCATTTTCCATTCATGAGCGATATCCAACGGTTGTTCATTTAGCAGTACATCTTGAAAATGGACAGCGTGTGTATTTTACATCAGAAAATGTACGTGCAAGAGCAATGTCACCACCGCCAACAACATTAACTGAATTTTTCACATTATGTAGAAATGATACCTTTGCAAGGACACTACTGTACTCTGAAGTACCAACTTATTTTACTTGGAACACATCAACAAGAAAATTTCAGCGTCGTAAACAAGGTAGAGCAGTACAAGGACACCTAAATTTATATTCCACAGATGCATTGGGTCGTCTGTACACTGAACATCCAAATAACGCAAATACTTTTACCTAAGATTATTATTAATCAATGTTCGTGGACCAACATCTTTCCAAGAATTAAAAACATTCAATGGCCATGTGTGTGCTACATTTCGTGAGGCTTGCCAGAAATTAAGTCTCTTAGAAAACGATGCTCATTGGGATATTTCACTCGCTGATGCTTCTAATACAGCTCAACCACAGCAAATACGTACACTATTTTCCATCATACTAACTACATGTTTTCCGGCTAATCCAAAGGATCTTTGGGAAAAATATAAAGACTATATGAGTGAAGACATTTTACATCGGATGCGTAGAATAAATTCTAATCTCAATATTCAATTTACATCAGATATATACAATGAAGCATTGATTTTAATTGAGAATGTATGTTTGACAATAGCCAACAAATCACTGACAGAATTGGGAATGATTGCTCCAAATAGATCTGGTAATGACATTTTCGATCGTGATATACAACGAGAAACGCACTTCGATGTTAATGAATTACAAACATTTGTTCGAATTAATCTGCCGAAATGGGTATTAGAACAACGAACAGCATATGACACAATTATAAATGCAATATCTAACAAGAGTTGTGGTTTATATTTCTTAGATGCACCTGGAGGCACTGGCAAAACTTTTCTTATTTCAATTATTCTGGCAACTATAAGATCACGAAATAATATTGCACATGCTATTGCATCATCTGGTATTGCAGCAACTCTTTTGGACGGTGGTCGAACAGCACTTTCATAATTGAAATTGCCATTAAATATGCAGGTAATTGAAACTCCAACATGTAATATTAGCAAAGATTCTGGGATGGGAAAAGTACTAAGATCATGTCAGCTTATAATATGGGATGAATGCACCATGGCACACAAGAAATCATTCGAAGCACTCAATCGCACATTAAAAGATTTGAGAGGAAATGAGCAGCTCTTTGGCGGTGTACTCATTTTGCTAGCTGGTGATTTTCGACAAACTCTACCAGTTATACCACGTTCAACACCTGCAGATAAATTGAATGCATGTCTAAAATCATCAGTGTTATGGCGGTATGTGGAGAAAATATCTTTAAAGACCAATATGCGTGTTCAATTACAACAAGATGAATCTTCTGAACGATTTGCAAAACAATTGTTAGATATTGGGAATGGTAAAATGGAAATGGACGAATCCACACACTGTATTACATTACCAGAAAACTTTTGTCACATTGTAAAATCCACTGATGAATTGATTGCCAAAGTTTTTCCAAATTTATCGCAGAATTATAAAAATAATCAATGGGTTAGTGAGCGTTCTATATTGGCAGCCAAAAACATTGATGTGAATTTAATAAACCACAATTCAAAATGAAATACCTGACGAAGAAACAACATATAAATCCATAGATACTGTTGTCAATTACGATGAATCAGTTAATTATCCAATAGAATTTTTAAATTCATTGGATCTACCAGGAATGCCACCGCATATTTTATCTTTGAAAATTGGTTCCCCAATCATCCTTCTACGAAATATAAATCCACCGCGACTATGCAATGGGACTAGGCTATCAGTAAAAAAATTAATGAATAACATAATTGAGGCAACCATTTTAAATGGAAAACACCAAAGGGAACATGTACTACTACCACGCATTCCCATGATACCAACGGATACTCCATTTGAATTCAAACGTCTACAGTTTCCTGTACGACTAGCCTTTGCAATGACCATTAACAAAGCACAGGGACAATCATTGCAAGTATGTGGATTAAATTTGATAAATCCATGCTTCTCACATGGACAGCTGTACGTTGGGTGTTCACGAGTTGGAAAACCATCAAATTTATTTGTTCTTGCACCAGATAGGAAAACAAAAAATGTTGTATATTTACAAGCACTACTAAGATAAAGTTCACCACCAATCATCAAATATCATTCATTTCATAATAATATTTAATAATCACAAAATTATTGTTCAATTGAAATTCGTTTGCAATATTGTTTAATATCACAAGTGAAGAAGCATGTTTATTCTACCATCAACTATGTATATCTATGTTTTGTACATATGTTATATTCAAATGACATATATGTAGGGATAATTTTATTGTTAATTTTCATTTTGATGTATTGTATACATTTGATCATTAATAAATTATGTTTGACGTATCAAAACTGCCTTTTTGTTCAAACACAGCAACGTGTGAACGGGTACAGCTAGTTTATCATAAAACTAGTTTACGTTCAGTACAAAACTGAATTTGTTACCTCACACTTTATTTAAATAAGCTCTGTTTTGCTGTTGAGTGCAGTCATCAGATTAGAAGCACAGCAACTAATTTTTCCATTTCCCACTGAATATTCTATTGTAAAGAAAAAAGTGAGCTGAATTGTATCAATATTTCTTTATTATATTCTGGTAATTCTGTGTACTGTATAAAATTAACTTTTTAAGTTTTAGTCGTTAATTAATTTATTGATTGTTGAAATTATTTAGCTTGGTCTGTTTGAAACTTGACAAGCAATTTAAAAGATAGAGTTTTCGTACAGTGGACGCTCGTTAATTCGAACTCGGTTAATTCGAACTTTCGGTTAATTCGAACTAATCCAAAGGCCCCAAAAAACTTGTATTGGAGTTAATGTTAAAAATATCTCATTAATTCGAACTAAATTTTTAGCACTTCGGTTAATTCGAACTAAAAATTTGACAAAAAAAAATTCTTTTTCCTCGTTTAATGGAGAAAATACACACTGTATTTATTATTTTGAGTGTCAAAATTTCTTTTCTGTGTAAAGAGGCACATGCCTACATTCCTAGACTATTGCATGTCCGCTAAACGTTAGTAGCTATTGTCCTTCTTATTAGTGCTAAACGAAAAAAGCAATTTTCCTTTATTTGGATGGATTTTCTTAGAATTTCAGAAAAACTAGTCTTTACTACAGTTTCTAGGGAGCTACGTCAGTTATAACTGCAGTGCAGACAAGTTAATGTGGTCTAGTTTTTCTTCCTCATTGTGTGGTGTGAACGTGTAAAAATTCAGGATGTCTACACGTGGAAAGTACAAAACCCTAACTTTGGAGACAAAGGTAGAAATGTTAAAGAAAGTAGAGAATGGCGAATGTAAAACAAAGTTAGCAGCTGACTATGGAATTAAAAAAATGCCTTGTCAACTAATTTTAAAAACAAGGAGTCAATTTTAGATTCATGGGAAAAATCAAAATTTGCTAGAGGAAGAAAACGCATGGGAAATGCGTCCCAAGAAGTTCTAGAAAGAGCTCTACTGCTATGGTTCCAGGATGTTAGATCTCGAAATTTTCCGATAAATGGACCCCTAGTGTTGACGAAGGCTGAGGAATTGGCAAGTCGAATGGGTATTGAAGATTTTAAATGCAGTGATGGATGACTTTCTCGATTTAAGTCAAGGCAAAATATTTCTTATCAAACTGTATGTGTCCAAAGCTCTGATGTAAATGAAGACGTATGCACTAATTTCGGGAGGAAACTGCCAGGACTTTTTCTACTTACCTGCCGAAAGATATTTTTAATGCGGCCATAATGCACAAAGCCATAATGGACTCTATTAAAACTCTGAAAGCATTTACTCAGATGGAACCTTCCTCTGAAAATGAATTGAAATGTTTACTTCAAATCGATAAGCTGGCTGAACAATGTTCATAAACAGAACCAAACATCCAATTTACAGTTTTTCCCCAAAGTCTGATTCATATTTTTAATAAAAGTTTACTTTATACTGCATATCTTCTGCTTCATTTTATGATTAAGGTAAGTCTGTATTGCTTTTTAATACGTTTAACTTTAGATAACATAGTACAATATATTTTCTGGGGTTATACATACTAGGAGAGTTTCTTCTTCAGTGATACACATTTAAAGTTATATATTTTCTCTTAACATCGGATAATTCGAACTTTTTTCTGAGAACCTTCGAGTTCGAATTAACGAGCGTCCACTGTATTTTTATTCGTTGTTAATCTTTCTCAAATACAGTTGGCTCTCTGTTTAACGACTTCGAAGGGACCGTGAAAAATCGTCCTTAAACAGAGATCGCCTTTAAACAGAATTTGTGAAAATATGACATTTCCCATAACGTCGGAGGGGCCGGGACTGGGAAATATCGTCTTTAAATAGAGATCGTCGTTAAGCAGAGCGTCGTTAAACAGAGAGCCAACTGTATTAGCAAACTCAAAAGTATGACCCATATTTCATGACTAAAATATATAATTACGCCATTTCCTCATTCTGACATAAGCATCAAAGATCAAAATCTATGTAACTATGCTTCTTGCTCTTTCTGAAAGATTTAGCCTTGAAGTCAGAATTATGATCCAATTTTCAAAAGTTTGAATTGACTTCCATTTTATATCTAAAAACTCAAGAACTTCATCAAAATGCTTTAAATTTTCTAAACAGTTCGGGATTTTTAACATACTGCAATTACCTATGAAAATCTATGTTTATAATAAAAATAATTTTCAGCAAGTGTCATATATTTCTGACGACTACATGAATAAAATATATTTAAAAATTAACCATTAAATTTGTATTATTTAAAATTTATATTATTTAAAACTTATACTATTTAAAACTTATATTATTTAGAATTTTAATCATTGGTATTAGCAGATTATTTGCTATCATTTTATTTCTCTCAAATTCCATCTCACTTATTTCAGACCTCCAATATAAATTTGTAAAAATTAAAATTTATTTTTCGGTGATCAGTAATAAATTTGATACTTAATCCTGTGTATTAATACATATCATATTGTAAGACAGTCTAAAGTAATTCTGTTTTGTGCATAAAATCCACTTTCTGTTTTGTGTTCATAATTTATAAACATATTGAAATTTGTAGACAAGAGTAACTGGGTGAGCAATGGGTGAAATTTTATCATTAACAATTAAATTACTTCTGTATAATGAGTGTTTAATTGACAAAATATCCCACATGAAATTATCCAGTATTAATCTGAAGAAATACTAAAATTTTACAATTAAAGAATTTTCATCATAGCAAAGACAAAATAAAATAAACAATACATTTATATCTTGATAGTTAGATTTCAAGAATCCTGTGGATTATCTCATTGTATATATACATTTTTAATTCATCAGCCAGCAAGACTTAACACTTAAAAACGGATATAATTTAATCTATTCAAAAGTGTAGCACCAGCTAGCTAGGTATGAGAGACTAGTTGCATAAGCTGTTAATAAAAACAAACAATTTCGTTTTATGCAATAAAGAATTTTAATTTTTTTAATTATGACCTATAGTATATAAACGTCACATTTCGCACTTAAGTAAACGATGATTATTTATTGATTTCGAAAACATTCAGGAAAGTTCTTCGAAAGTTATCGTGAGTGGGAGAATTTAAAATGCTTCAAATCAAAAAAGTCAAATTTATAAATATCTCTAAATACTTACTGATCTCTAGCAGAGCATGTTGAGTTTTTAAAAATGCAAACCAAGATTTGAGAAAAAAGAATCAGCAACAAAATTAAACACAACATGGTAAATTTTAATTTTTCATTGATGCATGAACACAAGCATGTATTAATCCAGACAAGTCGTAATAGAACGTCTATAATTGAGAAAGCTTAAGAGCATCTTAATCCTCTCGTTTGATTAAGTTGAAATTTTAGCACAAAAAAAGTATCAATATCTTTTGTAGACACACAACTCGTCACTCTCACAAGAATACGAACTTTTTTAACAATCTCAAAATGTTTTGGCATCTTCTTCGTACAGTTTTGATATACAAGGTTGCCATACAAGATTTATCATAATATTCTATTTGAATACGGATATCGCCTTCTTGGCAGATTTTGGCATAGCAACATTCGAAACTGAACAATATTTATTGTTTTTCTCGTTGAAAACGGCATTTTCAGGCGTAATCTTTTCAAAAATCATAGATCTTCAATATTTAAAGGTTTACATAGTAGGAAATCCGCTAAATATGAATTGATTTCGAATAAAAGTCTCCGCAAATAGTGGCCATGTTAATCTCCATAGGGTTTCTTAGTTTTGTTCTCCAAAGGTCTCCAAGATGGCCGCCTCACTCCGATGGCGTATACGCCATCGGAGTACAACGCCATTTTCGGCTTTGGAGACCTGAACTAATCGCTCCGTTTGGGGCTCAGCAGCTGACACTCATATCCAGAGACTGCAAACTATACAAAACAAGACTCCTCGTGGTATCAGGAAGGCGCCATGGTACCTACGTAACGCTCTTATTCATAGGGATCTGGCTATCGAACCAATTCGGCATCATATTAAAGATCTGGGCAGGCCCAGATTTCCGCATGGGCAAGTGGGGCACTTGCCCAGGGCCCCCAAATTTATGGGGCCCCCTAATTTAGTATTAAGTTGTACATATTTTTGAAAATTTGGTTTTAGGTTAATTCAGTAAAGGTGGTCAGTGGCGGATAGAGAAAAAAAATCCTGGATGGTGCACAGTGCACCCACTAAATTCATTTCAAAAGAAAATTTCCTGAATTTATTTATTAACATTAAAAGTAAATTAATTAACACATTATTATTATTATTATTTTTTTTTTCAAATGTTTGACTTGTTGGTCGAAAATTTTTTGAATTTCCGGTCTGAATTTATGGGGGGGGGGGGCTGCTTTGTGAGTGTCCCACATGTTCATGTGGAAATCTACTCCTGGAGGGGGGGAGGCACATGGCCTCCCTCTGGATCTGCCCTTGGAGGGGGCCCCAAAAGTCTGCTTTGCCCAGGGCCCCACTGGGTCAAAGTCGGGCCCTGGATCTGGGTAAAAACTTTTACAATAGGAAATGCTCAATTAATAACGAATTTGCTAACCTGCCTGATTATGATCCTAGGGAGTGCTTTAGGCGCCCGAAGGCTACTTTGGTTATGAACCCCGGCCTTGTTCCTGTTCGATAATTCCTTTCCTCCTTATCAAAATTCAAAATTACAATAGCTCGGCTACTTCTGGTGTCTGACCTGTCTTTCTTTTTCGATCGTTCCTCTTTCTAACATGCGATTCCCCTTCGGACCAGCTGTTTGCTGGAGAAGGGGATTGATAACCTATTCCCGAAATTCCAATCCTGCTTGCTTTCCTCTTTGATTTCGCTACTCGCGCCTTGCGGACTTCGGACCTACCGCCCTTTCGTGTAACTTCCACTAACTTGTATTTTATCACAATCATATTCCAAATTTCCCGTCTTCTAGTTTTAGAAATTTTTTTTATTATTATTATTACTATTATTATTTATTTATACTAGGGGCTTCGCCCCTAGGCTCGCTACGCTCGCTCCTCTGTTAGGGTCAAGGTCAAGGTATATTGAGTTTATTGGAATGCCATGGTCTTACGACTTTTCCTCCAGTAGCAAGATATGTACATCAGAAAATATGTGCTCAGCAGTAAAATAAAAATTAAGCCCTCTTCAGATAAGTAAAATAAAAAATATAATAAGAATTAAAAGAATAAAATTCAAATATTTAGAAAAAATGAGCGTCTACCGGGAACTATCCCACACGAGCAGCGCGCTCAAGCACAGCGCTAATCATCGCACAGCAAGTTGAAGGAATAAGTTGCTAATAGCGAGTTACATAGGGATGATTCTGGGGCAATGCAACAGCTTCCATCCATTTACTGTTGAAGGGGAATCACTGTTTCAGCTTTAAAATTCAATTAAAAATCGAAATTTTAAGATAGAGACTTGAAATGGGGTCTATATGAATGAGAGAGCTTTCATCTTCCAGATGATGTAAATATTTTCTTTGTAAGATAAAAACTCAAGGAGCATCGATATTACATCCACATATGTGACATTTCTCGAAAAAGTGGGTTTAATATTTTGATGAAAATACACTGAAGTGCCACTGAATTAGGGATACCTACCTAGTAACGAGTTGGGCCTCCTCTGGCCTTGATAACGGCTGCCACACGACGTGGCATAAATTCAACAAGTTTCTGGAAACGCTCCACGGGAATGGCTTGCCAAATATTGGCTAAAGCTGTCCATAATTCAGTAAGGTTCTTTGGTGCTGTGTGATGGCCTTTCACGCCTTGTTCCAAAACATCCCAAAGATACTCAATAGGATTTAAGTCTGGGCTTCTAGGTGGCCAATTCATGACAGAGAAGTCAGAGGAATGTTCATCCAACCAGCCAGTATCCAACCGGGACTTGTGAGTGGTACAGTTGTCTTGCTGGAAAACTGCATTACCGTGCGGATAACAGAACAGCATAAACGGATGGAGGTGATCACCCAGCAACTCTACGTACCGAATTACATTGAGGGAGGTTGGTACACGCACCAAAGATCCCAAACTGTGCCACGAAAAAACACCCCAGACCATGATTGAGCCACCATGCCCTTGTACAGTTCCAGCCAGGCATGCAGGATCCATGGCTTCATGAGCCTGACGCCATATTCTCAGCCTCCCGTCGGCGTTAAGTAGTCAGAATCGCTTCTCATCACTCCATGCTACTCGTTTCCAGTCCTCTACATTCCAGTCTCTGTGCTCTCTTGCCCAGGCAAGACGTGCAGCCCGATGGCGAGTATAGAGCAATGGTACTCTCGTAGGTCGATGGCTCCCGAAACCCATACGGTGAAGCGAGCGTTGCACAGTCCGTTTACTGACTGTACGACTGGCTCCGTCATTAAACTGGGTGGTAATTTGAGCTAATGTTTGGCTACGTACAATACGCCTGAGCCGTCTCTCACCACGCAATGTCAAGGCTAATTGTCCTTTGCAGTTTGCCCGATCGCTAGTTTTTTTTCCCACCATCCATGTATTCTTGGTATACTCTTGACACTGTCGACCTTGAAAATCCTAGCTGTCTGACGATTTCGGAAATTGAATGTCCCATGCGTCGCGCACCTACGATGTGTCCGCGATCTAAGGCGTCTAAATCAGGCAGTTTACCCATACTGGTAATTCCAACAACTAATTTAGAACAACCACAGTACGCGCTATATATGCAGTTACCACAGCGCCCTCACTTGCGCATACATGATGCGCAGCGCTACACAATTTGCTTAGGCTTTGCTATCCCTAATTCAGTGGCACTTCAGTGTATTAGTCTTTTAAATTATTTTTAAACAAATGAGGTCTTGTTTGAAGGAGAAATGTCTGTAGTCTTAGATTGTAAAAAGATCAAAATTCTACGATCATTTTTTGGCGAGTTATCGTAATCTGAACATGAAAGAGTCAATATTTTTCCACAAAACATAAAATAATAAAAAAAAAACTTAAAGTCCGACGAAGATGAGACATGTCTTACCTTCTTCCCCGCATTTTTCTGCATCTATTGGTATCGGTCTCGACCCCATACCCCCAGCGGTTTCGGAGGAGATAGCGTGACAAGCTTTTGACAGCGGTGGCGGCGCCAGTTACTTTTTTTAGAATAGAGAGATAATCTCTTGTTTCACCCATTGTTTAAATTCTCCATTATCATTTAAGTTAGCCATGCCACATTGGTTACTCGTACTCGTTAATTAGTTGATTTTTCAACTAATTAATTTATTCTTTCTCGCTTAATCATTGTCAACACTATTTGTAAACTTGAGAACGGTTAATCTTATGTCACATACTAACCTAGATACTGAGGATAAGGAGCTCTTACTCCCTGTGCCTCTATAGTGCTTTATGTCAATGGCAATGTCAACTAATCGCTCCCATGTTAACGTCCATACAGGAAAATTTCGAGGATTTTTTACTTCAAAGCCAATATTTTTTATTTCTTAAAACCTATTGAAATGTATACCGAAGAACGTCGACTTAATTTTAAAATGCTTTTAACAGTGTTCCAAACGCAATATTTAAAGGAAATTGAAAGGTTTCTCTGGAAATTGGCTGTCTTACGCTTTGTGCGCAAACATTTGGCACAGAGTTGGCTGATTTTCGCCAAGTGCGAATGCTTTTGTACATTTCAGATTAATCTCTGGTTTGGCGATAAATATCTCAGCAGGGCAATAAATACTATTTTTAAGTGACGGGTAGACGTCAGATGTTAGTTGGAATATTCTAGTTTTGACTTAGATGAAAACACTTCGTTTTAAAATTTTACTTATTATTTTTCTTCATCAACAATGATTATTTTCTCATCTTACAACCGACGTATTTTATTTAAAAGTATTTTGCACTATACCAACAGCTGAATACAATTTATCATATTATTTTTGGTGTAGTACAGATCTGTTTTATCCCTTCCTTATTTAAGCATGCTCTGTTTTGCTGTTGACTGCTGTCATCGGAATTTAAAGCACACCTGTTCATCCTACTTCAATTGAAAAAAAAAAATTCATACAACATGACAAAAATACGTAATCTTTACGGATTTCTTAGAGATAAATATTATAATAATCTAAAAATAAATTGGACTGTAATGGGGGGGGGGGACGTATTAATGAAGTACTTCTGTCGCTTCATGTAAGTGACTTGAAAATTTGTAACTTATGGTCACTTGACTCGCTAGGAATAACGGAACCGAATATTTCTCAAACGAGATCGGAAATTGAGGAAGAGGTGAAAAATCATTTTGTGCACTCGTTAAAAAGAGATGACAAAGGTAGATATCAGGTATCGCTCCCATGGTTGGAGATTCATCCTGAATTAACGGACAATCCAAACATTGCCGTAAGGGCCTGTTCACATAGGAGTACTTTGCGTTGCGTTAAGGAAAAGATGACGTTGAGACGAAAATAAACCAATCATAGGCCTCCAAACGATTAGCAATGAAATTTTTAACGCCTGTGATTGGTTTATTATCGTCTCAACGTCATCTTTTCCTTAACGCAACGCTACGGACTCCTATGTGAACAGGCCCAAAGTCTTGCGTGCGAGTGCTTCAAAAAAGAAACTGTCTTCAAGAATATGAGAATGTATTTAGGGAATGGGTATCCGAAAAAATGATCGAACCTGTTGACGCTGAAGAACTGATAAAGGGTCATTATTTACCTCAAAAAGCAGTTTTTAAAGAGAACTCAACAACTAAAATCCTTCCCGTTTTCGACGCGTCAGCAAAAGAAAGAAATTCGGCATCGCTGAATGATTGTATTGAAAAAGGGTCAAATTATTTAGAGTTGGTCCCCTAAATTCATAAACAGATTTTGGCATGGGAAATACGGGGTAATTTCGGATATCCGTTGAGCTTTGCTACAAATAAGCATAGATCCCTCCAAAATAAATTCCTCAGGTTCTTATGGTGGGAGGAAGGAGATTCAAGAAAACTGATTGTTTATTCGCATTGCTGTGTCGTTTTCGGAGTAAATGCAAGCCCCATTTTACTCGCAGAGACAATCAATTACCATTTGGAGAATATATCAGGATCTCAAAGGCACATAGCTTTAAAACTTAAGGAATCTATGTATGTAGATAACTGTGTAGCGAGTATGGACAACATCGAAGAGTTAAACTCCTTTATTGAGGTATCTAGGGAATTTATGGGTTCTGCGCAATTTGATTTAAGGATGTGGAAACACAACCGATCAGGTAACGATGAGGAAAATTCAATATTGAACATATCTGGGGATGAATTTAAAGAAATCGTTTCAGTGTTGGGCCTTAAATGGAACTTATACAATGATACTTTATCCTGGAGATAAAGGAGGAAACCTATCATGTATTAAAACCCTTTCGACCCGACTTTTGCATGATTAAAATTTAACTATGAAAAGAAGTTTAATTTAATGTTGACATGCTAAAAGAAGTGTACTATGAATTTAAAGTTTTTAACTTTTCCCGTTTCCTGGAAATCTCCCGCGACAATATGTCCCAATCGCATTGTCAACTGGGACTATTTGTCCCATTCGTCTGGGATATTGTGATAATAACCTTACACTGCATGTGGATAAATAATAAAATTAAATGGAAAGCACCGAATATTTAATTCTTACAGTACAAGTTAAGTATGATATGGCTTAAAGCAGTCTTTACTAAAGTGGAACCTGACACATTTGACAAAAAGTAAATGTTCTTGTTTCTATCTTTCTTCATGAACAGTGGCTAAATTGATTTGATCACTAGTGATCGTAATTTGATCGAAATTTGACCACTGATGGGACATATTTATCCACTGTTAAATACGATTGGGGCAATATATCCCACAAAAAGAATTTATTCAAAATTTTTTTAATCTGACATTGAAAATGCTAAATTACTACTTAATGAGAACAATAAGAACTATTTCATACTAAGTATGCCTTAAATATAGTTGTACTTACTGTAAAATTAAAAAAATAGACAAATCGAAACTTGTGTAACGGGCGTGCTCATAAACATAAGTGCGCCATTTGCAATCTGAAAGTGTTGCAGGTTTCTTTAGTCATATTTTTGCTCCCTAATTCCTCAAAAATACTTAAAACGTAAAAACCCATTTAAAAGTGGGCTTTATTTATCCAATAGGGAATGAAATGTAATCTCTGGGACGTATATGCCCATTAGGACCGAAAGGGTTAAATAAACGAAACGCGTTGTCAGCATTGAGCAAAATTTTTTACCCTATTGGATTCCCTGTCACTCTTGTTCCTAAATTAATCCTACAGGAATGTTGGAAGGAGAAAATTAATTGGGATACAGAGCTCCCGGATAATTTGGGGGAAATTTTTCTAAAATGGGTCAATGAATTAAAATTTCTGAGAGTTATAGAAATCCCCAGGAAACTCTCAGCACTAGATTGTATAAACTAAAATCAACATAAGTGGTTAGTATGTAGTAATTTCAAGCTAACAGCTATTGTGCTAAGTCTACAAGGTGGGTACACAAAGTACTGTTGCTATATATGTGAGTAGGATAGCCGCGCGAGGCATGCCCATTACAAACAAAAGGAATGGCCTGTACGAACAGCTTTGATGCCTGCTTCTAAAAACGTTTCATACGAACATCTAGTGAACCCTAACAGTATTGTCCTACCACCGTTGCAAATAAAACTTGGACTTATGAAGCAATTTGCGAAGGCCCTTAACAAAAATGCACGTGCATTTGAATACTTATGCCAAACGTTTCCATGCCCAAGTACAGAAAAGGTTAAACAGGGGGTATTTATAGGTTCCCAGATATGCAAGCTTTTGCAAGACAAACAATTTGAATCAATTCTCAATCCTAATGAGCTAAATGCCTGGCAATGTTTCTGGAATGTTAGTACAAATTTCTTGGGCCACTTTCTTGCTGAACATTACAAAGACCTAGTGGAAGAACTTAAATCTGCCTACGAGAAAATTGGATGCAACATGTCACTAAAACTGCACCTCATACATTCACACATTGATGTTTTCCAAGCGAATTGCGGGGCTTTCAGTGATGAAAAAGAGAGCGATTCCATCAGGATATTTCAGCAATGGAACAACGTTACAAAGGAAAGTGGTCAGTTTCCATGCTAGCAGATTTCTATTGGGTGATACCCAGAGATACTCCGGACATCCCCCATAAGCGAGAGGTAAAAAGACGACGTGCATAAAAGGTACTATTTGTTAACTGCTATTCGTACAATTGTATTCCCATAGCGTTTTATGTTAAATGTAAATAGTGAAATAACTCGAAACTCTGAGCCAGAAGGCAATTTTAAGTGTTATTTTCGTGTTCAGTGACTCGAAATTTATAAAGGACGGCTATTCTAATCTCTGTAATTTTTTCATTGTTGAACAGTGTTATGTACAAACATCATAAAAGGAAAATACATATACACCTCAGAAATGCAAGAAATATTAACAACACATAAGATATAGGGAATACAGTGACAAAATTATAATACACTGTACTAACAGTAAATCAATATCAAGCACCTTTATTATTCTAGCAGTCAGTATTATGCAAAAGACACTTAATTTTTTTTTACCAAACAAGCATTTGACAAATCTGTGAACATAAAAGTATGTATTTTTTTATAGTGATAATTTGTATAATAAACCACATTTTAAAGCCATCTCAATCAGTGATATATATGTCAGATCCGGGAGTAGAAACAAATTTTCCAAAGTAATATCCAGGGGTATTTCAAAAAACTAAACGTTGATTTACCGACGTAGATTTATTCAAAGTTGGATGTGTCGGCACATCGTATTAAACCACAATATAACAGAAATAAACACGTGAATACTAATATAGTTCTAGCAATCATAACAATTGTATTCAGCCCGCTATGTCTGCACACGCCAGCTTCCACTCGCCGACTGTCCAGATGTGTAGACGTTCACTATGGCGCTGCCTACAGCGACCTCTGGTGGATTTTTCATCCTACAGCGCTCGGCCATCAGACCTGCAGAGTCCTCGCTGCACAGGAACAAATCTGAAAAAAAGAATAAAACAGGGGGATAGAGAGGGTATTTGCAAAGAATTGTATGGAAAGGTTAGTTAGTCCACGGTTTTAACAGATCAGCCGAAGTATTGGTCAGGTTTGGACCTTCATGTTCTCCAAGTTTCTTAACTTCGTATCTGTCCTTGGGCTTTACACGGATCACTTCGTAAGGTCCGATAAATTTTGGCCTTAGCTTCATTCCACCACCGAAGTGAGTACGTTGGATAGCCACAAGGTCTCCTTCTTTATAGACATGGGATTTTTTTCCTTTTCTTGTCAAATCCTCTTCGGCATTCTTCTTGTATTTTTAAAATATTCTTCTTCACCTCCTCGCGGATCTCTTTAAGATTATTCATCATAAAGTTGATTCTTTCCTCTTCTAAAATTTCTAAAATTCTGGATTCCTCTGCTTCTCATCTTGACTCCTGTTAACAATTCGAATGGTGTCTTTCTGGTACTTCTCGATACTGTTGAATTGATCGTTCTTTGCAATATGTCCACATGTTTGTACCACTTGGTTGGATCGTCTAATGATAATTTGGATAGGATCGGGATCAACGTTGCATGTAATCTCTCTACCTGTCCGTTTCCTCGTGGAACACCCGTTATAACTTTGACATGTTCAATATTTTCATACTCACAATAGTCTTGAAATTCCTTGGAAATAAATGCTCCACCAGGATCAGAAATAATACGATGAGGATTTCCAAATATCGCTTGCTGTTGTTTTAACCTCACTATGACATCTTGGGCGGATACAGTCTTTACGGGGTATAACCACGCAAACTTTGTGAAAGCATCTAATCACGCTAAAGAGGTGATTGTAATTTTTGTTTGTGGTTGGAAGGGGACGAATAAAATCAACATGGTAAGTAGACAGAGGCACGTCTTCTTTAGGAATCGGATTTAACAAACCTTCTGCTTTTCCCCATTTCTTATTTACTAAGATACATTTAACACAGTTATTTATGACGTTTTCAACACATTTTTTAAGGTTGGGAAAATAAAAATCGCGTTTAACTATTTCCTCAGTTTTTGCTATGCCAAAATGTCCTAACTGATGAGCGTTTCTAACAACCTCGGCCTGCATCATTTGCGGTACTACCAAGACTTTTGAATCGTTTGCAATTTTATATAGCACATTGTTCTTCAAAATATAATCTATTGTGTTATACCTTCAGATGTGACACTCATAACTGGATGTCTGCTAAGTGCATCGACATGTCTCATACGTTCACCAGGGCGGTGTTTGATTTCGTAATCGTATTGTTGTAGGAGAAGAGACCATCGCGCCACTTTAGGTGCTGTTTCTTTCTTATTCATTGTTTCCAAAAAAGCTGAACAATCAGTATAAATTTTGAATTTTGTACCTAACAAGTAGTGTCTGAATTTTTTAAGAGATTCTACAACCGTTAGTACTTGTAACTCGTAACTACACAGTTTCTCCTCTTGTAATGAGGTTTTGCGACTCATAGAGAATTGGGTGATAATTATCATCATCGTCCTTTTGTAGCATAATTGCCCCAAATTCTAACTTAGAGGCATCCGTATGGAGTTCTATACTTCTCCCTGGTTTAAATAGGTGTAAAATAGGTTCGTTACATAAAAGTTCCTTGAGTTTCTGAAAGGCTTGTTTTTCTGAAAGGCTTCGCTATCGTAGCATAGTGTGGGATAAATTTTCTAAAAAATCCGGTTAGTCCGAGAAAACTTTGAACTTCTTTAATATTCTTAGGTTCAGGAAAATTTTGGACGGCTATAGTTTTTTCTTTAGAGGGTCGAATAGTACCCTGTTCAATAATATGTCCTAAGAATTCAATTTTCTTTTTCATAATTTTGCATTTCTTTAAATTAAGCTCAAGACCGTATTTAGCTGCTGTATTTACAACCCGTACTAATTTTTCAAAACCATCAATTTCATCCTCAGAGGGAACAATAATATCATCTAAGTATATAATCAAAGTACCATCCCTTAACAAATCTCTAAAAACATGATTTATATATCTCTGGAAAACCACGGGACTGTTATCTAATCCAAAAGGGTCTTTCAAAAATTCGTATTGTCCGCTTTCTGTAACAAATGACGTTTATTTTTGGCTATTTTCATCGATGTCAACGTTGAAAAGGACATTTTTAAGATCAAGAGTAATGAAAACGTTACCCTTCTCTAATTGATCTATAAGCTCTTCCAAATTTGGCAGGGGGTATTTATCTTTAATCCTTTTTCTGTTTAATTGACGATAGTCAACACATAGGCGCATTGTCCCATCTTTCTACAAATTACAACTGATGATGAATAATTTGATACGCTTTCTTTTATAATACCTTGTTTCAACCACTCGTTGATTTGGCTTTCAACTTCTCTTTTTTCTATCAGCGGTAGATGTCTATTATGAATCGAAATTGGTTCCTCGCCGGTTAAAATTATTTTCATTTTTAAATTTGTTGTCTCTGTATTAATCGGGTTGTAATCGGAAATTAACTTATTTAATTCATCTTTTATCTCCGCATTCGAAATATGGCTCAGATTATAAGGACAGTCCTCAGTCAGCGATAAATTAACTAAAAAAGATTCAAATCCTTTTTCGCTTTCGTTTTCAAAACATCTCTGCTTATCGCTTAATCCCGTTTGTATTTCTTGATTACTCATTTCAGGGCAACGTAAAATCTCACACTCATGAATTACTGAGTCATCACTTTGTACAACAGACATCGAATGTTTATAGATTGTTTCTTTCAATGCATGTAAAACTTTAGGATGAATAATAAATGGTACGTGAAATTTATCTCTGACAGCACAATTTATGCTCGAAGGTCTCTTTGAATCTTCTAGCCAGACAGAAATATTTGCGGTATCGGCAATTATTTTTTCTCTAAACGCTGAAATTAGTTCAATTTTCCCGTCACACTTGATTGAGACGTTTGGGATGTATTTCGGATATAAAACACAGATTTCGTTTCCTGAATCAATTAATGCTTTAATTAAGTTTCCATAAATGTTAATATTCACACGTTCAAGCGACTGTGAAGCGGGGATTTTAACTTTAGCTACCAATTTATTTTCATTTTTTTCCCTTTGTTTTGAGGGAGTAGATTGTCTTTCGGTTTGGTTTTTGATTCTATTAGTGCAATATTTTGCAAGATGGTTAAAACTTCCACACGTGTAGCATTCTTTGGACGGATATCTCTATTTAAATTAGTTGTTTCTCATAGGGGGTGGCGTGTATTTAGCCTCTTTGGGAAATATCTGAAATTTATTAGTGTTTTCCTGCGTCTGAAAATTTACTTCACTAAAAGATCTACCTCTATTTACAAGTATATGTCAATTTCTTTCGCTGGGTCTTTTGGTTTCTTCCACGTCTCACCTAATTTTATATTGATCTATGATGAAACTTCTTTGTCCAAAGTTTGAAAAATCTTATCGGATACGATTAATTGACACAACGCTTCAAAATCATTAACTTCACACAAACTACAATAATATTGAAAATTAGCCGATAATCTTGACGCGAATTGCGTATGTGTTTCATTGATTTCTCTTCTAGCCTTCCGAAAATTACACTCATGGACAAAAAAAATTAGCGCACCAAGAAATAATTGCGGGATCGTAACAAAACTTGCAATGAAGGTACATGTCGGGGAGATATGCAAATGATTAGAAATGCAGCGTGATTGCGCATTACGTATAGCCGGTAGAGGGCGTTGAACATCGTACTCTGTGGAGTATAAAACAGGTAACCAAAGCTTGTTTGAGTGTGCTGAATAATTTACAATGGAAGAGCTGAGATAGACATGCCATTACGCCGTGTTCGAAGACAATATAAGCAGTTGTCACAGTTTGAGAGGGGGAGAATCGTCGGGATGATGGAAGCTGGGTGGTCAGCTAGGCGAGTAGCTCGTCAATTAGGCCGCTCTGATTGTGTTGTGAGGAGGTGTTGGGACCAGTGGACCCGAGAGATGTCATGTACACGAAGACCAGGCTCAGGACGCCCTCGACAGACCAGTCGTCGAGAAGACCGCCACATCGTAAGAAATGCCCGCGTACAGCCAACTGCTTCATCGGCCGCCATCCAGGCACAGGTAGCACCTTCACTAGGGGCCTCTGTGTCTTCTCGAACCATACGAAGGCCCCTGGCTGAAGGACAGTTGGTATCGCGGCGCCCATTACGTGTGCTGCCCTTGACGCCCACCCATCGATGCCTCCGTTTGGAGTTTTGCCGCGTACGAGGAAACTGGACTGCAGCGGAATGGAACCAGGTCGTCTTTAGCGACGAATCCAGATTCAATCTCGGCAGTGATGACAATCGTGTTCGTGTGTGGAGAGCCCGTGGTGAACGCTTCAATCCTGCCTTTTCTGTACAGCGACACATCGCTCCCACAGCTGGTGTGATGGTATGGGGTGCCATTGCCTACAATACACGGTCACCCCTAGTATTGTTCCGTGGCACCATGACAGCGCAGTGGTATGTTCATGAAATCCTGCAACCACATGTGTTGCCACTCATGCAACGGCTCCCAGGAGCCATTTTTCAACAAGACAATGCTCGGCCTCTTACGGCAAGGGTGTCACAAGACTGTCTCCGCACTGTTACTACCCTTCCTTGGCCTGCCCGATCCCCAGATTTGTCTCCAATCGAGCATATCTGGGATCATTTGGGACGACGAGTTGGGCATCCCACGAGTTTGAACGAACTAGAGGCAAGGTTACAGCAAATATGGAACGAAATGTCTCAAGACATCATACAGAACTTGTATGACTCAATGCCCGATCGTATCGCATCGTGCATTCGCGCTAGAGGGGTCCAACGGAGTATTAACTCCTCCGTTCTTTTGCCTTTTTCTGTGAAATAAATTATCCTTTTTCTTTGATTTTCTTATCATTTACTTATATCAAAGTAGTCATTACGTATGTAAAGTTTCGTTTCATTTTGACGACTCTTTCTTGGTGCGCTAATTTTTTTGTCCATGAGTGTACTTAGGCATTCTTGCGCGGTAGGTTGGAATTTTTTGCATGTTAACGACTTAACGGTATCGTAACTATGGGAACTATTATTCCCAAATTACGGACATCAGAAGGTATAAGCAGCAATTATAAACATAACATGTTCTTTTATTTAAAAGTTGACACATAACAAATTTACAGTTAAGAAACCCGGCTCGTAGTTCATCGCAGTGAATTCGGAGCGAAGAAGCGTACGTACCACGCTAGTACGGAAAAGTGAAGTAGTCTAGATCGGTGTTCCAATGTCCGCGGCAATCCCCTAATCCTGCGCGAACTAGATGCGCAGAACGCGACGTAGGAGCTGTCTGCAAGTTGGGTTGCCACAGTAACATTTAATATCATCTTCACTTATGTAATATAAGATGTTTTTCGCTTTATCACCGAGAAGGTTGATCAAAATTTCTGTTTTATACTCTTCTGGTACGTTTTTAGTTTTAAAGGTCCTTTCTAAAGTTCTAATTCAACCTGTTTTTCTAATTGGGCAAGTTTAATTTTCTCCAATTCAATTTTTTGGTTTTCTAGAGCTACCTGCTCTTCCCTCGCTCAACTTTCGTTTTCGATTTTCGATTGTCTGTCCTCAATTATGGACGTTAGTAAGTCAGTAACATGTTCGGGATCATCTTTAAACGCTTTACATCCTTCAATTCTACTCTTTAACTGTACCACTGTCAACCCAGCAGGTGGTGTTTTCTCAATTTCATTTAATAAATCGATTAAATCTTCTTTCCTTGAATTTTTATACATTTTGTAACAATAATATATCAATCATTCGCTAGCCGGTAAATATAAATCGAAATTATCCTACCTGTTTTCACTTGAGCTGGAACCAGTCCTAGTTTAAAATCGAAATAATATCCACGAAGGCATAAAGTTCATTGCAGCCAAGAGTTCATCCCGGCCGAGTCCCCACTGTCAGATCTAGGAGTAGAAACAAATTCCAAAGTAATGTCCAGGGGTATCTCAAAAAACTAAACGTTGATTTACCGACGTAGATTTATTCAAAGTTGGATATGTCGGCACATCGTATTAAACCACAATATAACAGAAATAAACACGTGAATACTAATATAGTTCTAGCAATCATAACAATTGTAAGCAGCCCGCTATGTCTGCACACGCCAGCTTCCACTCACCGACTGTCTTGATGTGTAGACGTTCCCTATAGCGCTGCCTACAGCGACCTCTGGTGGATTTTTCATCCTACATATATACTTATCAATTTAATAGATCAGAGATAAGAAAAATATCTACTTACCGAATAATATTAAACTCTTATTATCAAAAAGAAATAGAAATAACATCAGATTTATAAACATAATACACTCATGGACAAAAAAATTAGCGCACCAAGAAATAATTGAGGGATCGTAACGAAACTTGCAATGAAGGTACATGTCGGGGAGATATGCAAATGATTAGAAATGCAGCGTGATTGCGCATTACGTATAGCCGGTAGAGGGCGTTGAACATCGCACTCTGTGAAGTATAAAACAGGTAACCAAAGCTTGTTTGAGTGTGCTGAATCATTTACAAAGGAAGAGCTGAGATAGACATGCCATTACGCCGTGTTCGAAGACAATATAAGCAGTTGTCGCAGTTTGAGAGGAGGAGAATCGTCGGGATGATGGAAGCTGGGTGGTCAGCTAGGCAAGTAGCTGGTCAATTAGGCCACTCTGATTGTGTTGTGCGAAGGTGTTGGGACCAGTGGACCCGAGAGATGTCATGTACACGAAGACCAGGCTCAGGACGCCCTCGACAGACCAGTCGTCGAGAAGACCGCCACATCGTAAGAAATGCACGCGTACAGCCAACTGCTTCATCGGCAGCCATCCAGGCACAGGTAGCACCTTCACTAGGGGCCTCTGTGTCTTCTCGAACCATACGAAGGCGCCTGGCTGAAGGACAGTTGGTATCGCGGCGCCCATTACGTGTGCTACCCTTGACGCCCACCCATCGACGCCTCCGTTTGGAGTTTTGCCGCGCACGAGGAAACTGGATTGCAGCAGAATGGAACCAGGTCGTCTTTAGCGACGAATCCAGATTCAATCTCGGCAGAGATGACTACCGTGTTCATGTGTGGAGAGCCCGTGGTGAACGCTTCAATCCTGCCTTTGCTGTACAGCGACACATCGCTCCCACAGCTGGTGTGATGGTATGGGGTGCCATTGCCTACAATACACGGTCACCCCTAGTATTGTTCAGTGGCACCATGACAGCCCAGCTGTATGTTCATGAAGTCCTGCAACCACATGTGTTGCCACTCACGCAACGGTTCCCAGGAGCCATTTTTCAACAAGACAATGCTCGGCCTAATATGGCAAGGGTGTCACAAGACTGTCTCCGCACTGTTACTACCCTTCCTTGGCCTGCCCGATCCCCAGATTTGTCTCCAATCGAGCATATCTGGGATCATTTGGGACGACGAGTTGGGCATCCCACGAGTTTGAACGAACTAGAGGCAAGGTTACAGCAAATATGGAACGAAATGTCTCAAGACATCATACAGAACTTGTATGACTCAATGCCCGATCGTATCGCATCGTGCATTCGCGCTAGAGGGGTCCAACGGAGTATTAACTCCTCCGTGCTTTTGCCTTTTTCTCTGAAATAAATTATCCTTTTTCTTTTATTTTCTGATCATTTACTTATATCAAAGTAGTCATTACGTATGTAAAATTTCGTTTCATTTTGACGACTCCTTCTTGGTGCGCTAATTTTTTTGTCCATGAGTGTATAAGAAATTAAAACCTTATCACTTCGTTTAAGCATCTTTCAGAGCGATAACCAAATTTAAAATATCATTTTATTTTAATCCAAGGCCAAAACACATATCTGCAAGGCTTTCAGCAGAAAAAGAATCCACATATAATTAAGATTTGAATCTATCCTATTCCGATACCCATTGTTTTTTTTTCAAAACAGAAAATCAAAATTCAAACAATGCTTCCTGAACAAAACAGTAGGTATTACCTCAGAAATTTGTTTACTTTCTTAATTATTTCACTTTTTCTTCTTGTCTATATTGTTACGAGTTAGGGGCTAACTTGGCGTGTTATTGCCAGCATGCGATGTTTTGGAGTTCACGTTAAAATAAAACTATTGTTTAGCACGTTCACGCGTCTACCACGGAGTAAGTAATAAATCCTGCTCTTGAGTCTATTGTTGGAAAATGGTTTGGTTGAGCGGTGTGGCATCACGGCTTTTGTTTCCTAGGTGAATAAAAGTCTGGAATAAAAAGATCAGTTAAAAGAGTTGGTTTGTGGCGATAGGTTGAGGATTTTCAACAGGCGACATTTTCTTATTGTAAAGATATCTTCTCGGCTGTTTGAGACGAGGTCCTTATTGTAAGAGATTATTAAGGTCGTATGCTATTTATTAATAACTGTTATATTGTACTAATGTTCAACTCTAAATTCCTAATTGTTAAGAAAAGTTATTAGGTGCTGGAGTTTGGTGACTTCCAGAGAAGATTCGTCGTTCTTATTTTGTCTACTTTTGCAAGTTGTGAAGAAGTGTACTAAAGTTTTAACGTTCATAAAATTTCTGTTTTTCAATTGCGGTAACTGGCATATTTATTTCTGTATTTGAAATTCACTTTTTAAAATATCTACCCGTACCACGGATTTGGTACAATTTTGGTGTCAGAAGTGGGATTATTTTAATTGAATGCCAGTTACCCGAAAAATGGAAGAACAATTGAAATTCCTTTTAGACTCGAGAACAGAAAGGGTTTCGATAAAGTTAGCGAGAGCCAGAATCATTTAAAAGAGGAAATTAGCGAAAGCCAGAATTTGCTCGCCAATCAGTTCAAAGAAGAAATTGGTGAGAACAAAAATCAGCTCGCCAATCAGTTTGAAGTAAAAAATGGCGAAAGCCAGAATTTGCTCGCCAATCAGTTAGAAGTAAAAATTGGCGAAAGCCAGAATTTGCTCGCCAAGAAGTTGGAAACAGGTCTTGGCGAAATTAGCGAGAGCCAGGAACAGTTGAAAACCGCCATGGGAGAGAAATTTAATGAAATGGAAGAACGCGTCGGCACTATTGAGTCGAAACTCAAGGCGGCGGTTGAAACTGTAGAACGCGTCAGCACTATAGAGTCGAAACTCAAGGCTACGGTTGAGACTGTTATTGAACAGAAAGCTAGAGAGACTGTCAGCAGGCAGATGAACGGCTTAGAGAAAAAGTTCGCGGAAGAGTCAGCGCCAGTTACTGTACCTTGCTACTCTGACGCTAATGTAGAGGAAGCGTACCCGGTGTCGAAATCTTCCCGCCCTGCCATAAAAGTGTTTACCTACGACGGCAAAGCGTCTTGGCAGGTGTTTAAAACACAGTTTAATATGGCGTCGACTGCCAATGGCTGGGATATTGCAATGCAAGCTTGCCAAGTGGCTACTTCACTCCGTGGCGAGGCTGCCGATGGGCTGCAAACCATCGCTGTAGAAAAACAACTAACAGGACACTTCAGGAACTCGCTTCGGCTATAGAGGGTTTATCTCAATTAGCTTTCCCGGAATGTCCGACGGAAGTGAGGGATAGCCTAGCATTGGAGTACTTTGTCGACGCCATACGCGATCCGGAGAGTCAACGGGGACCGTATGGCGTCCGATGGCTCTCGACCTGAAAAGCGGGTACTGGCAGGTTGAAATCAGACCCGAAGATAAAGAGAAGACAGCGTTTACCACTGGACCAGGACAAGGGCTATGGCAGTTAAAAGTTATGCCATTTGGACTATGCACGCCGTGACCGTCAACTAGTGAGAGGGGTGACCGCCGCCGAAAACTACCCAATAGCCGCCCATTTTGAAGAAATAGAAAAACGAATCGGCGCCTTGGCAGGGATGAATTCAAATATGCCGCCAAGAAGAAATCCATTGAAGTTCTGGACCTGCGGGCGTGAGGGGCATCTCAAAAGGAATTGCCTAGCACGCCAAGCTGACGAATTAAAAGACGCCAAGGCTCAGGGAAACTAGTTCCCGGCTACCTTAAGGGGCGAAGGCAGCCGGACGAGGAGAAGACCTCTTTCAGTACACTGCATGTGTCGTCGACGCATCGCGAAGAGAACGGACCGTTTGTTGAAGGGTTCGTGAAGGGTCAACCGTGTAGCGTGTTAGTTGACACAGGTGCTAACGTGACCATCGTCAGGACAGATATATCCCAAAAATTTGACGAGAAGTTACTTTTCACGCCGTTAAACATCACTTTGCAGACCGTGACCAGGGACAAGGTTAAGGTAAGAGGAAAAGTTGCTCTTAACATAAGTTTCGGGAATAGTAGTTATCGGCATACGGCCTATGTTGCCGATATCTTTGACCCGATTATCCTAGGACTTGACTTTTTGACCGGAAATAATTTTATAATAGATTTTAAACTCAATCAAATCCATGCCATGACCGAAGACATAATGATATTTCATAGCAACAGTAAATCCTGCAACCAGATAATAGCTACCCAAGATATCAGCATACCTTCCATGTCGGAAATAGTAACGACCGGTTTAGTTCAGAATAACAATAATTATACTCTCGCCATCACCGAATATCCCAACAATGACAATAGTAAGAGAGGTCTATTAGTTGCCGCAACTCTTGTGGACCTGTCGAAAGGTGCGGTTCCTGTCAAGATTGCCAATGTCAGCGATAAGGCTAAGGTAATCCGGAAGAATAAAATGCTGGCAACTTGTACCCCGATCACCGGAATAAGCAGAAAGTGTGACCTGCCAGTCTTCGAACGCTCTAATTTGACAGCAGATTTATTAAAGAATGTGGAATTGACTGATCAACAGAGGATTGCTGCCATTTGGATCGTTGCTGCAGTTGAAGAACGTATTCTTTCTTCCATCGATTCCAAAAATGTTGGACGAGGTTTTGTGTTAACTGCCATCTGGACAGCCTGTTCATCTTGTTTGTACTGTAGTCTTGCTCGGGTATAGCTGTAAGAGGTCCACCAGCTATAAAGTGTCCAGGAGTTAATGCTGTTAAATCGTTGGGATCTTTGGACAATGGGGATAGCGGTCGTGAGTTCAGACAAGCTTCGATTTGTGTGAATACTGTATAAAGTTCCTCGAAGGTCAGTGTTACGTTAGAGACAATTTTTCTGAGATGTTGCTTCACACATTTTATGTTAGATTCCCAAAGTCCTCCCATGTGAGGAGCACTTGGCGGATTAAAGTGCCATTCGATTCCGTTTTCGCTTAAATAATGTGACACTTTATCATTATGTTTATACGATCTGAGAAGTAATGCGAGTTCAGCTTTTAATTTACGATTGGCAGCAATGAAGTTAGAGCCACAATCACTATACATGTGTGAGCACCTTCCTTGACGACTGACAAATCTCTTGAGGGCTGCAATGAAACTATCAGTAGTCACATCACTGACGAGTTCCAGATGAATTGCCTTTGTTGCAAAACATATGAACAGAGCTAAATACGATTTTGAACTTTTTGCTCTAGTAGATTTTGAAATTTTTACAGAAAAGGGTCCGCAGTAGTCAACACCACAATGTGTGAATGGTCGAGATGGGTTTACGCGTGAAGCCGGTAAATCACCCATTTGTTGTGTTAGGTGTTGAGCTCGATGCCGCTTGCAAACTACACAATTGGCAATGATTCCACGAATAGCTGACCTGGCTGAAACAATCCAAAATTGCTGTGTCAAACATGCTTGCATTAATTGAGCACCGGCATGTAAATTTTTCAAATGAATGTCTTGTAGAATCAATTTTGTTAGAAGATGTTCTTTAGGCAGGAGAATAGAACGCTTTTGTGATTCTGGAACATTCGCATGTCTTAACCTGCCGCCCACCTTTAACAATCCCTCGTGTAACACTGGATTGAGAGACAATATTTTGCTCTTCGCAGCAAGTGGTTTAGATTTTTGCAAAGCCTCTAATTCCGCACTAAAACTTTCTGCTTGAGTCTTTCTGACCCACAACATTAAGGCATGGTTAAGTTCCGAGGCAGTGAGAAATCCAAGATTTCTTTCATTTAACGGTAATTTACAGTTTTTACTGAACCGACAACAATATGCCGTCGCTCGTTTTAGCTTTGTTAAAGAAGAATAGTTTTTCAGAAGATCAAAATCATTTGGTTCTTTCATTGTTTGAGTCACTAGACTTGTAATTCTTTTTTCTTCCCGTTTCAGTTCTATTTCATTATCTTCAGTACATGTGTGTTCGTGAGAAATGCATTCAATTTTATTAAGAAATGGTGGTCCGTTCCACCATAGATCATGATTTCTAAGTTCGCTTGGACTTATACCGCGAGAGGCGCAATCTGCTGGGTTTTCCAAACTTGGTACATAATGCCAGATTGCATTTGGCACGAATTCGTTAATTTGTGCAACACGATTGGCTACGAATGTTTTCCACCTATTAGCAGGCGAATCTAACCACGCGAGAACGATTGTGGAATCACCCCAGCAGCACTTTTTATCGAATGAAAGGCTTGTGCCAGAAATTAACACTGACATCAATTTGGCTAACAAATGAGCTCCGCATAATTCCAATCTAGGTAACGTTAATTTTTTTAATGGAGCTACCCTTGATTTAGATGCTATTAAATTTACCCTTACATTTCCGCAACTATCTATTGTTCGCAAATATATTACTGCAGCGTACGCTTTTTCAGACGCATCTGAGAATCCATGTAACTCATATTTCACTGCGCCATTGATTGAAACATATCGCGGAATTTCTACAAGTTCTAACTCGTTTAAATTGTTTTTGAAGTTGTTCCAACTAGTTTCTAAAGGTGACGGTAAAGGTTCATCCCAATCCAACTTTTCTTTCCATAACATTTGGATCAGAATTTTGCCAACTATCGTTACTGGTGTAAGCCATCCCAAAGGATCGAATAATTGTGATAGCATTGATAAAACAGTTCGTTTAGAATTGTATGCATATTTACCATTAATTGACACCTTAAACAAAAATACATCTTTCCTAGGGTCCCACTGTATGCCTAACGTTTTAATTGTATTGCCGGATTGAACCTGATATTGATTTAGGTCTAACAAATCATCGCTCAAATTTTGTAACACTTGTGGTTCATTCGAAGACCACTTTCTTAGTTCAAAACCACCCCTCTTTAATAATGCATTAATTTCTACCTGTAATTGAATAGCCTGCTCAATGGTGTCTGCGCCTGAAAGTAGATCGTCTACGTAAAAATCCTTGTTAACCGCCGTTGCCGCTAACTGAAAATCCTGCCCTTCGTCGTGTACTAATTGTTGAAGGCATTTGGTGGCTAGGAACGGTGCACATGCAGTTCCGTATGTTACTGTAAGCAGCCGGTAGGTACTGATTGGTTCCGAGGGAGAATTTCTCCAAAGTATTCGCTGAAAGTTTGTATCGTTAGAAGAAACTTTTACCTGCCTGTACATTTTTACAATGTCTGCTTTTAGGGCGATTTTCCTTTCCCTGAATCTCAATATGAGATTAAAAAGATCATCCTGAATGGTCGGTCCAATTAACAAATTATCATTTAATGAGACATCGTTCGTAGTTTTTGCAGACGCGTCAAATACCACGCGGAATTTAAGATCCGATTAATTTTTTATGCAATGATGAGGTATGTAATACGTAGATTCAACGGTAGCATTTAACTCGTGGTCAGGAACTATTTCCATGTGACCTAATGTTAAGTAATCACTCATGAATTTAGAATAACTCTGCATTAAGATTGGAGGCCGTGCAATTTTACGTTCAATTTGTTGCAAGCGTTTAATTGCCACCTCCCTTGACTCCCCAAGAGGTTTAGCTGTTTCCTTAAATGGTAGGTTTACAATGTAATGGCCAGAATGAGGAATTTGCACATGTGGGGAAAATGCTCATTTCTATTTTTTATTAACAGATTGGTTATCAAATTGTTCGAAAACATCAATTAAAACGTATATATAGATCTAAATAATAAGAATTTTAAATTTAAAATAAGCCAAAAGTGTTGAAAAATCATGTGACCTCAAAACGCTACGTGATTGGTTCTGACGTCACTATGCACCATGCTTCAATGTTTACATTTGTCTAGCGCGAGATTCTACGTTTCCTCCTCTTAAACTAACATTTTAAAATCATATTTTTTTTTCTAATTTGGTTTAATTTTTCTAATTTTAGTTTGTGGCTATTGTTTATTCCCCCTTTTTTTTAAATTATATTCTATCGTCGTCTTTATTCTTAGTTTTATTTCTGTTTTGTTTACCATGGCGTTATTACCCGGTTTTGCAAAAGGGCAATCTGACAACCTGCCTAAAATGGATTCATTTGCAGTGTTTTCCTTTTTGGGAAATAATCCAAGTTTTATGGGAGCAGAAATACGAGAATTTAAAGTTCAGAGGGATGTATATATTTGTTTGCATTTTTTATTCTAGTTATGTAATGTAGATTGTAGAACGCTGACGTGCGTTGTACTTTACACAAACTTTAAAGTTACACATTGTTTATGCGTATTATTAAATTAATATCGTACTCTAAAAGTTTAATAAACAGCTTCTATTATTATTCATTCATAGTACATGTTTAATTTTGTAGAATTAATTAGCTCTGCAACATTACAAGTAGTGTCTGTTATAGGATATTTAGTATTTTTAATTGTGTATTAAAAAGTTGACAGAAATTAAAAACACTACCAAATTTACGAATGTGTTCAGTGTTCTGCATTCATATCATAGAAATATGTGTATTTTAAATGGTAAAGGAATTATAATAAATCTGAACTATGCATGATAATTAAACTTTTGACTAATCACATACTAAGTGGTGCAAAGAAACACATGTTTACTACTCAAAATAATTTTAAACAATCCTCTAACTCCATAATTTTGTGTTTTAAAAACACATTTTTAAATTAATGCTTTAGTACTTAGAAAGTTACTTTTACTTAGATTTGGACGATAAGGCTATGGAGATAATGCTGTAGGATATGTTCAGGTAAAAAGGGATGGAGACATCTGTACAGTCAATGCAAGGGTGACACCAGAACATAATGTCACAAAAAAGACTTACAGTGTGGAACTCAAGTTGAATGAAAAGGAAGAAAATGTCCTTTCCGTCCAATGCAATGATTGTGCAGCATCTTTGGATGAGTTCCTTTATGTATTATATTTAATTTTATCTAAAAGTTTTAATGATAGTGTGTTTGGGGTAGATACAATAGACCATCCATGGTTAGCTTTCCCCGCTTTAAGTAATTTATAAATAATTAGAAATACTTCAGCAGTTATAAAAAAATCTTTTTAATACAATACTTTATACATTTTATGTAAAAAACTAGCACCCAAAACTAGTGTAAAAAGATTAATTAAAAATAAACTTACAAAATAATTAATATATTTTATGCTTTTGTCACATTTTGCACACAAATTGTATTTATTTTAAAATTTCATCACCTACCCCCAACCCAGCATCTGGTGAATTCCATTGTAACGGACGAAACATTCACACACAAAATAAATAATAAAAAGATTATGAGATGCATATTAATGCTTCAAAATAGGAGAGTATTATTTTTTCCTGATAAAAACTAAAGATAAACTTGACAGGTTTCAAAATTTATTTCTGGTGTATTTAAGCTGAAAAAAAAATCTTTAATGTAACGGATGCTACATAAAATGGAACATCATTTGTACTATAGCATCATAAGATAAAAAAATCTGTGAATCTATTATGTCAATTTGTTCAAAAATTTTAAAAATAACATCACAAGACATGCCTGTAATTTATCAGAACCTTGACATAAAAAATCAGTCATTTTTTTCTGTAATAAAAAATATTAAAACTATTTGTAACAGATGTTACATATAATACATGATGCTGCAACTGTACCCTTAACTAGGCTATTTATATTCAAAACAGTCACAAACATGCATTTATTTTACTTTTATAGTTTTTACATTAATATTAAATTTACTCCAATTAAATTCAGTGGCATAATTTACGTAAGTAATAAGATATAAAAATGATAATTTTACTTGCTAAAAAAACTTACAAATAGATATTTTCCCATTACATCCCCTACAAAACAAACTTAATATAAGGAAAAAGCAATAGTACGTTCTAGTTCTAGAGGTCATAAGCTTTCCAATGATATATAACACTTAATAATTTGTTTAAAATGATTTTCTTTCGTAATGGTTTCATGTTAGGTGGAATTCACCATCTGGAGAATATAACTCATAACATAACTCGTTGTGTTTACAAATATATTTAAATATTTATTTAAGTGGAAAATGTCAAAACTTGTATTTTAAATTCATATTTGCTGCAATGATTTGGCAAATCATCTGTATCACATTAAAACTCACAATTATAGCTAAATTAAAAAATTATCGAATGAGGATTTTTTTTTTCGTCGCGTTTCATTGTAACTGTCCATGATTTCCTTTTGACATTATCTGTTGGAACACTAAAAAAAAGCTTTCCAGGTGTATTTACCGTTGTGCTTGTGCAGCAAGGTACTAAACAATATTTAAAATTTTCTGTAACACACTTTGACATCTTAAAAATAAAGAAAAAACACTAGATATCAAACTCAAACTACGCAACACAATCCAAACACCGAAGTAAACAAATTCGCCATAGTGCATTGTGACGTCACATGTATCCGCGTAGGAAAAGTAGCGTTTTTGAGACAAAGTAAATAGTGCGCGTTTAAAAACAAATTATGTTAACTTTTAGAGTTCTAAAACTAAAAAAAAAAGATGCTTTCGATCATATTTTTCTATTTTCTATATCATAAATGTAAAATAAAAAAACGTGCAAATTCCTCATTATCTCTGGAATGTGTGATCTGAAAATGTTTATCGCATTGGATTTCTTCTTTAGTCCACTTACTAGCATTAGGAATTTCTTCGACTTGCCAGAATTTCTGCAAGGAAGAGTCGATATCAGAACTACTATGATGTACATGAAGAACACGTTGCTTCGATTTACAAGGTGTGGCTTTCCCAAAGATAACCCACCCAAAAATTGTTTCATGTGCTGCAATTGACTCGTGAGGTGCTTTGATACAATTACCGACAAAAATATCTGAACAACAATCCGCACCAAGAAGTATATCTATGCTACCTGATAGGTGATAATTCGGATCTGCTAATTTTACTGAATTAAAACAATCCAATGTATTTGTATTCACAGAACTTTGCGGTAGGTCACCTGTAACCTTTTTTAAAATATGTAATTCGCATTGTACCGATTTTTTGCTGTAGCATGAAACTAAACTTTCAATTACACTGCCGTTAGTGGTTGCCGTTTCTTTTCCGGACACACCAGAAATGCGTAACTTAACAGGTTTTCTATTCAATTTCAATTTTTGAGCACAATTTTCGCTTATAAATGAAGACTGTGATGCACTGTCAATTAAAACCCGACAATTTTGATAATTACCGCTAGCATCGATAACATTAACTATGGCCGTGGGTAAAAGAATTTGACTATTTTCACGTTGAGCGCAATGTGTTGATATCACCGGATCAACTTCTGGTTCCGATCTACCGTTGACCGTTGTGTTTGGATTTTTATTGATGTGTAATAGCGTATTATGTCTTAAATTGCATATTTTACATCCACTACTAGCACAGGCTGACGCGCGATGACCCATTCGTAAACAATTGCTACATAATTTATTCTTCGCAATAAACTCTTTTTTGTTGTTAAATGAAAGTTTAATAAAATCATCACATTTATATATAGGATGTTGCCCTTTACAGCAAAAACATGCATGACAAAAAGTTAAATGCGCTGACACGTTGTTATTTTTACTGAAAGATCTACTTTTGTTTTCATTAAACGAACCTCGTTTGTTTACATTAATCGACGCCAACGCGGAAGCGCGCTGTTCGAGAAAAACCTTGAAATCAGCAAATGTTCGTAATGAACGATCTTTATGTGACAGATGCCACTCCTTTAAAGTCTCAGAGTCTAGTTTCTTCCGCAAGAAATATACAAGAACAGTATCCCACTGTTGAATAGGTTGGTTTAATACTTCTAAAATGTCTAAGCATTGATTCGTAACGTCTAACATTCTACGCAAACCTTGTACATTTTCGATTTGTAATGCTGGCTGCGAAAACAATTTATCTAGTGTCGAATAGATTATTTCACCTACATTTTCGAAACGTTCACATATCAATTTACACGCTTTAGTATAGTTAGCATCCGAAATTTGAATATTCTGAATTATTGTCGATGCTTCCCCTTTTAACGATAATTTTAAGTATTGCAATTTTTGAGCATTACTTAGGGAAGAATTATCATGAACGGTTGACACAAATATATCCCGAAAAGAAATCCAATCTGTAAAATTGCTTGCAAATGAGGGCAAATCTAATCGCGGCAATTTAATATTACAATGTACATTATTTCTACTACTACTTTCGATTTCAACCGATTTATTTTCTTCTTTAAACATATGCGCTATGTTTATTTTTAACGTATCTATTTTTTCCGCGATTGTATTAAACTCATTTTCGTTCTCTTGAATGCATTTCTCCTTACATGTACACATTATTTCATCATGTATATTTAACAGTTCTGTCCACAACTCATTGGCTTGTGTGGCATAGATTTGAATCGTGACGTCATCGTAAGACGTGAGTTTTTCAATACTATTAGTAAGTCGGGTACACTTACCCTTGATCGCTGATCTTTTTCGTACGAGTAAATCCATTTCGCTTTAGTCTGAAGATTCGATTCCCGGGTGAAGAGGCACCATGGAAGCACACGAGACGAGACGAGAAATTGAAGACACGATTATGCTTTTTTTAAACAATTTATTGCATGGTCGGGGAGATGCTTCTCCGTCCAACGCTGATGAGCGACTGACTCACAAAAACGGTCTGCATTGCGCAGATTGAATCAAAACAACATGTAGCGACGCACCAGAACCACCCCCGATCAAGCAACATCCCAGAAGACTCCCTTTGGCGAAACAAAAGGAGGTTGGCGAACTACTACAAGCGATGCTGAAGGACGATGTTATCGAGCCCTCCACCAGTCCTTGGGTTTCTCCTATTGTCCTAGTCCGGAAGAAGGAATGTATCTACCAGGTTTTGCGTAGATTACCGTCGGTTATATGACGTAACTAAGGACAGCTACCCTCTCCCTAGAATTGATGACACCTTGGACACCCTCACCGGACACAAGTGATTTTCCACTCTCGACCTGAAAAGCGGGTACTGGCAGGTTGAAATCGGACCCGAAAATAAAGAGAAGACAGCGTTTACTACTGGACCAGGACAAGGGCTATGGCAGTTAAAAGTTATGCCATTTGGACTATGCAATGCGCCCGCGACTTTCGAGCGCCTAATGGAGACAGTTTTGCGAGGACTCTCCTACGAAGCCTGTCTGGTCTATTTGGACGATATAATCGTTGTGGGGCGCGATTTCAAAGACCACCTAAGAAATCTCAGAAAGGTGTTGCAAAGGCTACGGGAGGCCAGTTTGAAGCTAAATTCAAAGAAATGCAACTTGTTTCGTCACCAAGTGACGTACCTCGGTCACATCATCTCCGTCAGAGGGGTCCAGACTGACCCTAACAAAGTGTAGGCAGTCAAAGACTGGTGCCGACCTGAATACGTACATCAGTTGCGGAGCTTTTTAGGTCTCTGCTCATACTACAGGTGGTTTGTTAAAGGGTTCTCGAATTTAGCTCGATCCCTTCACAGATTGACAGAAGCAAACCAGAAGTTCGTCTGGAATGATGAGTGTGAAGACGCATTCAACGAACTTAAGAAAACCCTAACGTCTACACCCATCCTGCCCTACCCAGAGCCTGATAAAGAATTTATCCTAGACACGGACGCAAGCTTTGGATGCGTAGGTGCAGTCTTGTCGCAGGAAATTGACGGACAAGAAAGAGTTATCGCCTATTGGAGCAAGTGCCTTTCCAAAAGTGAACGGAACTACTGCTTTACAAGAAAAGAATTGCTAGCCATGGTGAAGGCCGTATAACATTTCCATCATTACTTATACGGCCGGAAATTTGTGCTGCGGACTGACCACGCCTCTCTCACATGGCTCCTGAACTTTAAAAATCCTGAAGGTCAGGTGGCCAGATGCATACAGAGGTTACAGGAATACACTATCGACCTGAAACACCGTAAGGGTTCTTCGCACGGTAATGCTGACGCGCTATCCAGAAGACCGTGCCCAGACAGTTGCCGATATTGCGCCAAGGCCGAGAAGAAGTATGGCTTTGAAATTCCTACTGTTCGGCAAGTCACTGCTGTCACCCTGTCTCCGGACCTGTGGAGTGATGAGCAGCTTCGAAAAGAACAAAATGAAGACCCAGACATAAAACCCATAGTAGAACACATGGGGTTGTCCAGCACCAAACCAGGCTGGTAACAAATATCGACCTTCAGCCCGAATACCAAATACTACTGGGCCTTCTGGAACTCCCTGCACTTACGAAACGGTGTCCTTTACCGAAAGTGGGAGTCAGACGATGGAAAAACAACAAGATGGCAACTCGTGCTTCCTCTCTCAAAAATTCCAGCAATTTCAGAACTCCACAGCAGTCGGAGGGCATTTTGGGGTGAGGAAGACCCTGAACAAGGTGCGGGAGCGATTCTTCTGGGGAAAAGCCAGGGACTATGTCGAGAAGTGGTGCCTAGCCTGCGACGCCCGCGCAGCTTGCAAAGGACCAAAGAGACGTAGCCGAAGGAAGTTGCAACGCTACAACGTAGGTTTCGAGCTCATTGCTATCGACATCCTGGGACCTCTTCCACGTTCCACTGATGGCAACAAGTACATGCTCGTTGCCATGGACTATTTTACTAAGTGGCCGGAAGTTTACCCCATAGCTGATCAGGAGACAGTCACCGTAGCTGAAGCTTTAGTTCAGAATTGGATCTCCAGATTCGGAGCTCCCATGCAGATACACTCTGATCAGGGGACTAATTTCAAGTCAGCAATCTTCACCGAAATGTGTCGACTACTGGGGATCGAGAAAACCAGAACAACTCCTCTACACACCTAGTCGGATTGTATGGTCGAACGCTTTAATCGAACCATTCTTAATCACATTTCTTTATTAGTCTCTAGGCACCAGAAGGACTGGGACCGGCACCTGCCTTTATTTTTATTGGTGTATCGCAGCGCCGTCCATGAAACAACGGGACACACTCCCGCCGAAATGCTGTATGGACGGAATCTGCAACTGCCGTGCGACCTCCTTTCTGGCTGCCCCCCTGATGTCGCCTCTTCACTTGAGAAGTATGTCCGCGATGTCCAGGACAGACTGGATGGAATTCACCACCTCGCCCGGGAGCGGATCAACGTGGCCAGCTACAGAATGAAGAGGCGGTACGACGTGACAGCGACAGATCATCAGTTCCAGGAAGGAAGCAAAGTTTGGCTGCGGAGCCCCGTTCGTAGGAAAGGCCTTTCTCCCAATCTACAGTCCCACTGGAGCGTTCCTTTCGTCGTCGTCAAAAGAATCAACGACGCCATTGTGCGAATTCGTAAATCTGCGAACAGCAAAGCGAAGGTCGTGCTTTACGACCGGCTCGCTCCTTACCATGGGACGTGAGTGGGTCCTGAAGTAATTGAGGATACCTGAACCACGGCTCGTAGGCTGTTGCGAAGTAGATCCGGGCTACCCATTTGTATTGTTATCTTTTTACTAATGTTGCAACTGATATTCTTATATGTTTTGTTATTTAGTTTGTAATGATATATGTGTTTTCTATCTGTTAAACATAAAAACCTCTATGTTTTATGTTTTTTATGTAAGGTTGTATTTTGTAGTAGGATTTTAGGACCGTAGTTGTTAGTGTAAGGACTGTCCGGGACTTTCAGACTTTTAGAGGAGGGGGCAATGTTTCGAGTTAGGGGCCAACTTGGCGTGTTATCGCCAGCATGCGATGTTTTGGAGTTCACGTTAAAATAAATCTATGGTTTAGCACATTCACGCGTCTACCACGGAGTAAGTAATAAATCCTGTTCTTGGATCTATTGTTGGAAAATGGTTTGGTTAAGCGGTGTGGCACCATGGGTATTGTTTCCTTGGTGAATAAAAGTCTGGAATAAAAAGATCAGTTAAAAGAGTTGGTTTGTGGTGATAGGTTGAGGATTTTCAACAGGCGACATTTTCTTCTTGTAAAGATATCTTCTCGGCTGGTTTGAGACGAGGTCCTTAGTGTAAGAGATTATTAAGATCATATGCTACTTATTAATAACTGTTATATTGTACTAATGTTCAACTCTAAATTCCTAATCGTTAAGGAAAGTTATTAGGTGCTGGAGTTTGTCGACTTTCAGCGAAGATTCGTAGTTCTTATTTTGGTCCACTTTTGCATGTTGTGAAGAACTGTACTTAAGTTTTAATGTTCATAAAATTTCTGTTTTTCAATTGCGGTAACTGGCATATTTATTTCTGTATTTGAAATTCACTTTTTAAAATATCTACCCGTACCACGGATTTGTTACAATCTATATCTATACTTATATATAAAGAGAGAGCGATTTTGTACGTGGAGGGTAATCTCCAGAACCACTGCACCTATTTGAAAAATTCTTTCACTGTTTGAAAGGTACATTATTCCAGATCGACATAGGCTATATATTATGTATATCTGATCAGTAGAAATAAAATTAGGGGCTTAATCCTAACAGTCTCCATTGTTACCGCTACCGTCCTCTACCGCTTTTTGTGCCGAACTCTTCAACGATCCTTAGCGTTGTGCTATCGCGGTGGGCTTCTGTTTTGACGTTAGCGGTTCGAGACTAGCCGTACTCCGGCACGCTCTTTAATTTTAAAAAATTAACTTTAATTATTAACTAACGTAATATTAATTTGAATATTATTTTAAGAATATTATTTTTTAAAAAATTTAATATTTAAAAAAAAATTCTTTACTTAAAATCCTTTTTTATTTTTGTATTTTTATTTCATCTCTTAACCTCTTTATATTAATTTGAATACTATTTTAAGTGCTTAAAATAATAAAAAAAACATTCTTGTCTTAAAATCCTTTTTTTATTTTTGAATAAAACTACGGTCTCAAGCACACCTCTTTCTTTTAAAAAATTACTTTTTCTATTAGTTTGAATACTATTTTAGGTGCTTAAAATAATTAAAAAAAAATTCCTTACTTAAAATCCTTTTTTTATTTTTGTATTTTTATTTCATCTCTTAACCTCTTTCTTTTAAAAAATTAACTTTAATTAATAACTAACGTAATATTAATTTGAATACTATTTTAGGTGCTTAAAATAATTAAAGAAACATTCTTTACTTGAAATCCTTTTTTTATTTTTGAATAAAACTACGGTCTCAAGCACACCTTTTTCTTTTAAAAAATTAACTTTAATTAATAACTAACGTAATATTAATTTGAATATTATTTTAGGTGCTTAAAATAATTTAAAAAAACATTCTTTACTTAAAATCCTTTTTTTATTTTTGCATTTTTATTTCATCTCTTATTCTAATTTTGGGATACCAATGTGTATCTATACTTCTATAATCTATACTCTATACTAATATATAAAGAGAGAGCGGATTATGTATGTGGAGGGTAATCTCCGGAATCACTGCACCTATTTGAAAAATTCCTTCACTATTTGAAAGGTACATTATTCCAGACGGACATAGGCTATATATCTATACTAATATATAAAGAGAGAGAGCGGATTTTGTATGTGGAGGGTAATCTCCGGAACCACTGCACCTATTTGAAAAATTCTTTCACTATTTGAAAGGTGCATTATTTCAGATGGACATAGGCTATATATTATGTATATCTGATCAGTACAAAGAAAGTTATGTTGGGCTAAATGTTGAGCTGATGCTTCACCTTTACAACTTTTCCTTTGTCAACCATAGTCAAGTAACCATAGCAACACATGAAACTACATTTTCATTTATTATCCGTAAAACATTTAATATTTTAAAGATTAAAGTGGAAGAGGTATTGATAAATACAAAAAGGATTTTTGAAATTGGATACGTTTAAGGGTTTATTGAAGAAAATTTCATTTGGAACTACGCTTTTTATTGGACATTTAAGGTAAAAAAAGATTTACAATTTATTGGCTATCAACTGGAAATTTATTGGTGTAATATTACAGAACTTTATTTAACTTTATGTTTTTGAATTTATGTACAATTTTATGCACAATTTGCGTAAATCGAACTTGAATTATTGAACTTTATTAAAAAATTAGGGTGTTTCATTGAAACTGTGAAATTTATTGATTATTTCGAATAAGACTATGTTCCTTTATAAGTGAAAAAGTATTGCTTCAATTGAGCTGAAAATTTGTATAGATATAGTTGATAGTTCAGATTAAAACATAGGCATATTATTTTTTGAAAATCGGGCCTCAGAGTATTTTTAATTAATGTTTTAATGATTTTGCCCCTAAAAGTTGCTTATTTCGACAGCTTCCGTTGCTAGCGAGACTATGGGCCGAGTCGTATCAAAATCGGCACGCGGGTGACACAATTCAGTGCCTGACGTAGCCGGATTTTTTAATTTTTAACTAAGAAAAAGTTATTAAATTTTTTGTGCCATTTATGGTGCTTTTTTCGTGTTTTTTTGTGTGTGGACTCTGTAGGACTATGGGGCCGAATCGTATCAAATGGTGGTCTGTATTCGGCTATGGGGCCGAATCGTATCAAAATCGACATGCGGGTGGTCCCCGGAAACAATTCAGTGTCTAACGTTACAGTTTCCAATAAAAATTTCTTTTGCCATCACCATAAACAAATCCCAAGGTCAAACATACAAATATATTGGACTTGACTTACGGAAAGATTGCTTTACTCATGGACAATTATATGTTGGTCTCTCTAGGTCAGAAAAAGGGGAATCAGTTTATTTTAAAACCTCAGAAAAACGAAACAAAAAATGTGGTATACCATTAGGTTTTAAAATAAATTAAATCTACCTAATACCTACTTAAGATAGATAATTGTTCAACCCGGACAAAGTCGGGACGGGCCGCTAGTCTATATATATAAAACAGTTCCGTAACTGACTCATTCATTCACTCACTGACTGACTGACATACAACGCACAGACCAAACCGCTGGACCTAAAGGGCTGAAATTTTGCATGGCGATTCTTCTAATAGTGTAGGGGTGCACTAAGAAAGATTTTTCAAAAATTCTTCTTAGATTTTTTTAAATTAAATTTTTAAGCTGTTTTTTAAACTTTTTTTACGTTTGCCTTTAAAATAATACATTGAGGGTTATAAAATTTATATCACGAGAAAGATCATAAAAATTCCTTCAAAATGAAATTTTTTTTGAATTTTTACCTCCATTTCCTGATTTTTGGTGAATTTTTAAAGATTAATTTTTAGAATTTAATTTATTAAATGCTGATCACGTGATTTCTTTTTCTGGTACTTTCAATAAATTTATCGTCACGTGCGTAACAACTAAATAGACAAAAAAAATATTTTTTTCTCTTTCTAATGCAGCAGATGATTGGATATTATCCAAAAAAAATGCATATCCCTTACGATTTTTTTATAAATATATATATATATAGATAGATAGATATTTTACATCAATTGTATACATTGATCATCGCATTTATTATAAATATATATATTTATTTTTTGGCATAAATTGCATACGTTGACCGTTGTATTTAATTTGAACGTACTCCGTAGCGAAGCGCGGGTTTTCAGCTAGTCTATATATATAAAACAGTTCCGTAACTGACTCATTCATTCATTCATTCACTGACTGACTGACATACAACGCACAGACCAAACCGCTGGACCTAAAGGGCTGAAATTTTGCATGGCGATTCTTCTTATAGTGTAGGGGTGCACTAAGAGAGGTTTTTGAAAAATTCTTCTTAGATTTTTTAAAATTAAATTTTTAAGCTTTTTTTTTTACTTTTTTTAAGTTTGAATTTAAAATAATAATTTGAGGGTTATAAAATTTATATCACGAGAAAGATCATAAAAATTCCTTTAAAATGAAATCATTTTCGAATCTTTACCTTCATTTCCTGATTTTTGGTGAATTTTTAAAGATTAATTTTTAGAATTTAATTTATTAAATGCTGATCACGTGACTTCTTTTTCTGGTACTTTAAATAAATTTATCGTCACGTGCATAAAAACTAAATAGACAAAAAATACTTTTTTTTTCTTGCTAATGCGGCAGACGATTGGACATTATCCAAAAAAATATTAAAATACAGTAAAATAAATGTTCTAGAAACTGTACTATATTAACTGTACTATATTCTTTAGTATTCTTTATATTAGATTTAATTTGAATATCTTCTTCTACATTATTTTGTCTATAAAAATATCCCTTACGATTTTTTTATAAATATATATATATATTTTACATCAATTATATACATTGATCGTCGTATTTATTATATATATATTGGCATTAATTGCATACATTCACCGATGTTTTTACTTTGAATGTACTCCGTAGCGAAGTGCGGGTTTTCAGCTAGTACTATATAAAACAGTTCCGTAACTGACTCACTGACTGACTCACTGACTGACATACAACGCACAGACCAAACCGCTGGACTTAAAGGGCTGAAATTTTGCATAGCGTTTCTTCTTATAGTGTAGGGGTGCACTAAGAAAGATTTTTGAAAAATTCTTCTTAGATTTTTAAAAATTAAATTTTTAAGCTGCTTTTGAAACTTTTTTTAAGTTTACATTTAAAATAATAATTTGAGGCTTATAAAATTTATATCACGAGAAAGATCATAAAAATTCCTTTAAAATGAAATCTTTTTCGAATCTTTACCTCCATTTTCTGATTTTTGGTGAATTTTTAAAGATTAATTTTTAGAATTTAATTTATTAAATGCTGACCACGTGATTTCTTTTTGTTATACTTTAAATTAATTTATCGTCACGTGCTTGATAATGAAATAGACAAAAAAAAATTTTTTTTTCCTTTCTAATGCGGCAGACGATTGGACATTATTAAAAAAAAATATTAAAATACAATAAAAGATAAGTTCCTCAAACTGTACTACATTAAATGTACTATATTCTTTAGTATGCTCTATAAGATTTAATTTGAATATTTTCTTCTACATTATTTTGTCTATAAAAGTATCCCTTACTATTTTTTTATAAATATATTTTTTCGTTTTTTTTTACATCAATTGCATACATTGACCGCTGTATTTAATTTGAATGTACTCCGTAGCGAAGTACGGGTTTTCAGCTAGTATCTATATAAAACAGTTCCGTAACTGACTGACTGATTGACTAACTGACATACAACGCACAGACCAAACCGCTGGACCAAAAGGACTGAAATTTTGCATGACGATTCTTCTTATAATGTAGGGGTGCACTAAGAAAGATTTTTGAAAAATTCTTCTTAGATTTTTTAAAATTAAATTTTTAAGCTGTTTTAGTAACTTTTTTTAAGTTTGCATTTAAGATAATAATTTGAGGGTTATAAAATTTATATCACAAGAAAGATCCTAAAAATTCCTTTAAAATGAGATCTTTTTCGAATCTTTACCTGCATTTTCTGTTTTTTGGTGAATTTTTAAAAATTAATTTTTAGAGTTTAATTTATTAAATGCTGATCACGTGATTTCTTTTATAGTACTTTAAATAAATTTATCGTCACGTGCATAACAACTAAATAGACAAATATTATTTTTTTTTCTTGCTAATGCGGCAGACGATTGGACATTATCCAAACAAATATTAAAATGCAGTAAAAGATATTATGTTCCTCAAACTGTACTATATTAACTGTACTATATTCTTTAGTATGTCCTATTACATTTAATTTGAATATTTTCTTCTACATTATTTTGTCTATAAAAATATCCCTTACGATTTTTTTATAAATATATTTTTTTTTTTGTTTTTTTTACATCAATTGTATATATTGATTGTCGTATTTATTATAAACTAGATGTATTACCCGGCTTCGCTCGGGATTTAGTTTCTGTTATTATTTTTTTTTTCAATGATTAGCCTCATGGTATGATGTTCTAAAGTTTTCGCTAAAATTCTTTTGTGGTTGCAAATAGCATTAGTTTGTTGTCGGTACTGTCGTTGTTCATCGCTTTCCTCTCCTTTCGATGTTGAAGATCGAAGACGATCGTATGTTCGACGCGTTAAAAGTTTCTTCATCAGTCTCACTGCTTCGGATCACTACAATTCGAATTCTGTTGCCTTCGAGCTCTTGGGAATCTTTTTTCTTCAGATTTTTTGCGTGCGTCTAACTGCATTTTGGATTCTGTTGGCTTCGCGCGCTTGGGAATGTTTTTCTTCAGATTCTTCTGTTCGTCTAACTGCATTTCGAATTCTGTTGGCTTCGCGCTCTTCTGTTTTCTTTTTCATCACATTGCTCATTTCTCAACAATCTTTGACATTTTGCCCTTCTGCAAGAATAAAAGTTGCTCTCCTCTTTTGGGGCATTTTAAAGCATTAATTTACAGCTAGTCAATAACGTTTGAATGGATTTATTATTATAGAAAAAGAATCAATAATGTTTGAATGGATTAAGATCACATTCAATATTAAAACACAGCAAATCTGATAATTATTATAGAAAAAGTATATACACGTATTTTATGCTCGGAATTCTTTCTCAAAACTAAATCGTCTGCTACGTTTCAATGCCACTTTCAGACTTTCTGAATTATAATATACACGCATTTCCTGATTGTAATTCTTTCTCAAAACTAAATCCTCTGCTATGTTTCAATGTCACTCCAGTTATATAAATCATCGCGTCAAGGCTAAACGCACGTGTTTCTAGCTAAATGAACGTGTCCTTCAGTATATTTGAGTTTAAAAAAGTAGCTTGGGATAGTTTCAATTCATGAAATGGATAGATAACACATTCATTGAAAATGAATGACTTTCCATCCTTATATTTTCATTTTTAAAAAGAAATATTCCGGCGTTGCCACGTATATGAAAATAATACATAAAATTCATTCTTGCATGCGCCAATATATGAATAAATCACGCTTTTAATGAATGAAGTATTTATTTTTACGGAAATGTTATAATTTAATTGGAAACAATGAAATGTTACAATGGCTTTGAACAAAAATATCCGTTGATACCGCGCAAACTTGTTCTAACATAATTCGGGAATGGAACGTCGTAGCGGGATGGAAATAGTCTATAACCTTCGCGCAAGTTCAAGCAATAAGTTGACCAAGTTTCATCGCAATCGGATGAACGGTACGGCAGCGCATAAAATACGAATAAACAAACATTCATTTATATATATATATATGTAGGAAGGAGGTAGTACTCCTTCCTTTAGAAGTGAATCATTAGACTTAATTATTTTGAACATTTAATTAAACTAGACGATGTTTACAAGACAGGACTAACACTTAGTATGAAATTAAAAAAAACAGAGCATCAACACAGCTATTTGACTCAAAACGGCAAGCCTGCGGAGCGACACATCCGCTTCGTAATGTCACTAGTCCATCACTGTGTTTGCGCGCCAAGTCCTTCGCGCCGAAGTAGTAGGAGTGGAAGTTGTAGTAATAGTTCAGTTGTGTTGCCAAACTCATTCTCACACGGCCGTTCTGACTTTCCAGACGTCCGCGGCTGGGTTGTAAACAATAATTCTGAAAAGATAAAAAAAAAAAGCAGAAAAAGGAAAAATATTTCAAAAAATCAAGCAGTGTTCAACACAGTGGTATTGGTGTTCAGTTTCTGCACCACTGTTTCATTTTGTCCGCTGCAGTTGATGTTATGGTTGGACCATCGTGATGTCCTAACTTTCGAACTTCGTAACGATCGTTGGGGTTGATGTTCGTGATCTCATATGGTCCGAAGAACTTTGGTCGGAGCTTTAATCCGGTTCCAAATTGAGTTCGTTGTATTGCCACTTTGTCACCGATCTTGTATTTACAAGCCGGTTTACGCCGTTTGTTATATTGTCGTATGTTTTCTTCCTGTAAACGGAGGATATTTCGTTTAGCTTCGATACGTAACGCTTCTTTGTCATCAAGAATTCTTTGGTGGTGTTCCTCGTCAAGAAGATTTTTAATCTGTAGATCCTCTTGTTGTTTCATTTTAACACCAATTAAAAGTTGAAAGGGTGTGAATTTTGTACTGCGTGTGGTGGTACTATTTAAGATACGTTGCAATCTTGGGACATATTTAAACCATTTGTCAGGTTCATCTAGAGCTAACTTAGTTAAAACGGGAATAATTGTGCCATGAACACGCTCAACCGGACCGTTGCCACGTGGCACACCTGTTGCTATTGAAATGTGTTCAATTGACTGTTCCTGGCAGTAACTTTGAAATTCTGAAGATGTGAATGCGCTACCTTTGTCAGTAATGATTTTTGAAGGGTTGCCAAATGTAGTTTGTTGCAAGGATAATTTGTCTAAGGCATCTTTCGTAGAGGTGGACTTCACGGGATAGATCCATACAAATTTGGAAAAGGCATCAACTACTGTAAAAAGATACTTATAACATTTTTTTGTCGATGGTAAAGGTCCTAAAAAGTCGCAATGGTAACATTCAAGGGGTGCATCACCTTTTGGAATGGGGTGAAGGTATCCTTCTTGTTTTCCAGATTTTCGCGAGGACAAAATGCAAGGAATACAGTTCGAAATAATTTCTTGAACTAATTTCTTAAGTTGAGGAATGAAAAATTCACGAGAAACAATTAATTCGGTTTTTTGTGAAGCAAAATGACCTTGTGAATGGGCGTTTAGCACTATTTCTTTCTGCATCATTTGTGGTACTACTAAAAGTTCGGCATCCTGATGAAGTTTATAAAGAATTCCGTTTTTAACAAAAAATTCATCAGAAGGTGTAGATTCAAGCATAGATTTAATTTGAGATATAAATTCATCCTGGTCTTGGGCATTTTTCACCTTTTGAGTGATATCATTTGAGGTAATTACAAGAATGGGGTTACGACTTAAAGCATCAACATGTTTCATCTGTCTACCGGGTCGATGACAAACTTCATAATCAAAGTCTTCTAACATCAATGCCCATCGAGCAATTTTAGCTGGTAGGTCTTTTTTGTGCATCGTTTTTTGGAAAGCATCACAATCGGTGATAATTTTAAATTTTGTTCCCAACAAGTAGTTTCGAAATTTTTTTAGCGCTTCAATAACGGCAAGAACTTCCAGTTCATAACTATGATATTTTTCTTGTTGAACTGTAGTTTTACGGCTAAAATAATGAATAGGATGAAACTGTCCATCATCGGATTGTTGCAAGAGCACAGCGCCAAAACCTAAGGAGCTGGCATCAGTGTGGAGTTCTAATGGGTATCCCTGTTGAAAAACATGAAGAACTTGGTTTTGTGAAAGAATGTTTTTAAGTTGTTGAAAAGCTGCTATTTGTTCAGAGTCAAAATTAAATTCTACATTATCCCGAAGGAGGTCACTTAATGGTCTAGCAATCAGCGCATAATTTGGAATGAACTTTCTGAAATAACTTGTTAATCCAAGAAAACTTTGAACTTGTTTAGGGGTTTGAGGTTGTGGGAAATTTTGAACAGCTTGTGTCTTGGTAGGTGAGGGTTTAACTACTCCATTTTCGATAATGTAACCAAGAAATTCTATCTTTCGCTGTAAAAATTGACACTTTTTAAAGTTCAATTCAAGGCCATAGTCTGCAGCTGTTTGGAGAACTAGGCGTAATTTTTGTAGACCTTCAACTTCATCATTAGATGGTATGAGAAGATCGTCCATGTAAACAATAAGAACATTGTCGCGAATGAGATTTCTAAAAACTGTGTAAACATATCGTTGGAAAACACTGGGACTGTTACATAAGCCAAATGGGACACGTAAAAATTCGTATTGTCCTTCATGAGTCACAAAAGAAGTATATTTAGTGCTATTAGGGTCCATAGGTACATGAAAGAAACCATTTTTGAGATCAAGTGAAGTGAACACCCGAGATTTTCCAAGTTTGTCTAAAGCTTCTTCGATGAGCGGTAAGGGAAATTTATCTTTTATCATTTTTCTATTCAATTTGCGGTAATCAACACAAAGTCTATAATCTCCACTTTTTTTCTTACATAGAACAATCGGTGCGGCATAATCGGAGCAACTTTCTTTAATAATTCCATCATTTAACCAATCTTGAATTTGGCTTTCTACAATTTTCTGTTCCGCGAAAGGGAGTCGTCGAGAACGTTGAGCTACAGGGATTTCATCTTGTAATAAATAGTCATCTTAATTTCAGTGTCTTGAACTTTATGTGATTTGTAGGAAGTAACGATATTTTGAACTTCCTCACGAATTTCAGAATTCAAAATGTGTGAAAGATCAAATGGAAAAGCTTGATCATCAGAAACATTAGCAATATTAACGAAGGTGTTATTTTCAGGAGTTTTGCATAAACGAATACCGTCTTTATCAAATGTAAATTGGGTTTGCTGTAAAAAGTCGATTCCGATAATCACATCAAAAGGAATCAAGTCATCCTCTAGAACATGTATTTTAGCAGGTAAAGTAATGGTTTGAATTTCGATGGAATCCTGAAAGAATCCGATGCTGTGAACTTGGTTTTTGCCAATTCCTGAAAAGGGAATGTTGGTGGGCTGCAATGGTGGCGAACCAATTCTTCGATAGGTTTTCTCATTGATGAGGGTTGCCTGTGACCCAGTGTCACAGAGTGCTGTCAATTGAATTCCTGCAAGTTGAATGTCAACATGCATGGGATTTTTCGATGAAGTTTCAGGAGAAAGTGCATTTACAGTTTTATCAGAAATAGGTTTTTGAGAATCAGGTTTTGGTTTAGAATTTCGATAACTTTTAGGGCAATTAGCATGAACATGACCAAAACTTTTACATCCGTAGCATTGTTTACCATGTGACTTATTCAAACATTGGTTGCTTTTGTGACCTCTCAAGCCACAGGAAAAACATACTGGCTGTGTATTTGGGCTACGTGTATTATCGACTTTCACATTGAGGTAGGAAGCATCAATTTTTTTCTGATTATTTTGTCTGAAATTTTGTGATCTGTTAAAGATTTGTTCATAAATTTTCAACTTTTCCTTAAATTCAGGGACGGATTTACAACCGTAAAGAATAACTTTATTGTTTGTTGAATCAGGAATTCCGTTTATGACATACTCAAACAGAGAGGAGTCATCGAGAGAACCTTTGTGTGCCAAATCTCTCATAGCTAAGAAATATTCTTGTAGGGTTTCAAACGGTTTCATACGTCGAGATTCCATTAATTTATGTAACTGAATACCGTTAATTTTGTCCGAAAATTCGTCTAATAAATGGTGCTTCAATTGTTCCCAATTTGTAATTCCACGAATAGACCTAATTAAAGTTTGAGCGGGACCAGTTAAACATTTTCTAACAAAAGTAATTTGGTGAATTGGATTGTTTATCTGATATAAACAAAAAAGTTCTTCAACGTCAGATATAAAATTCTCAACACTGTAATTATCACGAGACGAGAAAGGTTTTATTAAATCAACAACGTCTTTCAGACTAAACAACTGGAAAGAGAGATTCGTAGTTTCAACTGAAGGCAATGAATTTTGATCTGATTCACCAACGGAAATGTGTGTATTTTGCTTATTCGAAGATTCTTTTGCGTCAATGGTGGGGGAAAAGGGAGATCTATTTTCCTCTATAACGCTGTTAGTTTGGGATGAACGTGCACCCGGAAGTGAGTCATCATTCACTTCGCATTCCGAAAGATCAGAAAATTCTGCTTTTAATAACGATAAATCACTAAGACTCATAAGAATGGTATTGGCACATTTGTCTGGGTCAGTTGAAAATTCTAAATGAAGTAGATTACAAATAGAAATCAAGTCTTTAAGTGAAAAATCTTTAAGTACTTTCTGTTTCGTTGCTTCTAACACGAATGGCTGTTTAAAACCTGTAAATTTACGTAATCTGGTACGATTTTGTCTGTCGCCGTCTGTACCAAAAATTAAACGATGTAGAACCTTTATTTGATTCGTACTACCAATTTTTAATGATTTTGCAATATTGGGGTAATCGTTGAGAGTAGCCATAACTATATACTAGGTTCAAACAATTATAGTACACAAATATACAAATATTCAAAACCAAAATCAATACTTATAATACGTAGGTACTCAAATTCAAAAATAAAATTTCAAATCGAAATTTCCTCAAATACCAATTCAATAATAAAATATTGATTCTCAAAATATGCATCAAGGAAATAATATAATATTCTTCAAACTGTATTCAAATTGCAATCATTCAAAATATATGTTATGTTGTGGTTTGTTCAAGGAAACAAGATTCTTCAAGTTAAATGTCGAAATTTTCATCAAATCATCAAATAATTTCATCGAAATAGAATTCTCTTCAAGAAAACAGAAGTGATAAATTCAACGTCAAAGACCATCAAAAATGAATTTAGCATCAATTAAATTCTTGCATCAAAAGAACGTTGAAATATTTTCAGTTTTCTTATAATTATCATCAATAAGATGAGAATTCCATTAATCTTCAAAATTTTCTTGAACAAGCTTCAAAGTATGCATGAAATAATTACAATATGATCAGAATATACTCACAGTTCTGGTTTTCGGTTCTCGTCATCCCATCAGAATATTATCAGAGTCCGTGGCACATCACTTTCGTTTTCGCTGGCGGTATCCAAAACAGAAAGCACAGAGAACAGTAATCCGGTAATCATCAAAAGAAAATAGTTTTTCAGTCCAAGCTAGGGGTATTTTTCGAGTCCGAGGGCCGAGCACCCATGTAGGAAGGAGGTAGTACTCCTTCCTTTAGAAGTGAATCATTAGACTTAATTATTTTGAACATTTAATTAAACTAGACGATGTTTACAAGACAGGACTAACACTTAGTATGAAATTAAAAAAACAGAGCATCAACACAGCTATTTGACTCAAAACGGCAAGCCTGCGGAGCGACACATCCGCTTCGTAATGTCACTAGTCCATCACTGTGTTTGCGCGCCAAGTCCTTCGCGCCGAAGTAGTAGGAGTGGAAGTTGTAGTAATAGTTCAGTTGTGTTGCCAAACTCATTCTCACACATATATATATATATATATATATATATATATATATATATATATATATATATATATATATATATATATATATATATATATATATATATATATATATATATATATATATATATATATATATATATATATATATATATGTTGCGTACTTAAATATCAGTCGGTTCGGGAAAGAAATACATCGATAGTCAAACACAACAACTAACTTTATTCGTATCTTACAGGCGACGGTAGAACACACACAGCTCTCGGCCAAAGTATATACAGCTCTTCTAATTGGTTATGCGCAAGCACAATGCGCATTGCGTAAGGCGAGATCTCTTCTGTTGCCACATACACTCCCACCTTTTGAGTGGGTAACTATACACTCAAAATAAACATACACAGAATGATATATATAGCTTACAATACTTATACAAATAACATACATTTGAACACATAATAAAAAGAAGTGAAACCGAGTAAAGTGAATTTTGAAATAAAATAGTCTGAATACAAAATTACCTTAAAAGTGTTTTAACAATTCTGCCACTACTAGTTGTTAAAGGCGTAGGCTCGTCATAATCGTCTGTTATTGCATTTTCCAGTTCTAATCTGTACAATCTTTGAACCGGTCTTAATAATTCTGAATTATTAGTTTTTATAAGCGCTAGTCTTATTTGGCCATCTCGACCAGGTATAACCTTTAAAACACGAGCCAGGTTCCAAAAAGAACGTTTTTTATTAGTATCTTCAAGCAGGACAATTTCTCCCACCTTAAGTGGTTTGTTTTTATAGCATTTTAAGGCATGCTGCCGTAACTGCCCTAAATACTCTGAACGGAATCTAACTCTTAATGTTTCTCTTAGCCTTTGCAAATACTTTGTTCTTTTACTCAATTTCACTTTATCCACATTATCAATATCTGGTACACCTGAATGCGGAGTTTCGTGCAAGAATTTTTCAGGGGTTATAGGAAAGTCATCATCAATGTCTTCTGATACATAGGTAAGAGGTCTGGAGTTAACAACTCTCTCACAGTCGCACAGTACAGTAAGTAATTCCTCGTAATCAAGACAAGCTTGACCCAATATTTTTCTTAAGATTTGTTTTACAATTTGAATTAAGCGTTCCCACCATCCGCCCCACCAGGCTGCGGATGGAGGATTAAACTTCCATTCAATTTTTTGTTCTGCAGCCTTAAAACGGAGACCATCCCAGTCAATAGCTCGCAAAAATTTATCTGCACCTTTGAAATTTTTTCCATTATCTGAGTATATGGTCCTAGGTCGCCCTCGACGAGCGATAAAACGCCTTAAAGATTGAAAAAAGGTTTCAGTGGATAACGAAGTTATCAATTCTAAGTGGACGGCCCGATATACAGAACAAGTAAAAAGTACAATATATGATTTTCGACCATCTTTCAAATACAATGGACCAGCAAGATCACATCCTACTATTTCAAACATACATGCATCGCGAACCCTATCACTTGGTAAAATTCCTGGGATTGTCTCACATTTTTTAGCTTTGAATTTTTGACATCTTACACATTTTCTTATGCAATTTCTTATTATCTTACGTGATTTTAAAATCCAAAAATTTTCTCGTAACTTTGACATTAACAATGAAGTACCAGCATGTAATAAATCATTATGCACACTTATTATTAACAATTTTACAACAGGATGATCAGAAGGTAATATGATAGGAAACTTAAAATCATATTTATCATCTCTATAAGCAACCTTTGATTGAGCTCTTATAAGACCATGGCAGTCAACTATTGGTCTAAGTTGTCTTAATTTGTCATCATTGGATTGGAGACCGAACCATCTAGATATACTTATACTTGAAAGCAAATGCAATCTTTTATTCCATAATTTAAATTTTTGGGCTAAATCATCAGGAAGGACATCATCCCATTTAATTTTTAAGTTCCAGGTTTCCTGCAAAATAAATTTTGCAATTAACACCACTGGAGCCGTATAGCCTATAACATCAAATACTTGGTTGGTTACGGCTAAAACCAGTCTTTTTGTGATCGGGGTATCGATAGCCTCTTCCACTTTGCATGATAACGTATCAGTACATGTATTCCATACAAGGCCCAAGAGAGGTACACTTTCCTTTGTGGAGTAAACCTCTTCAAATATTTCACTACTTAAGTTCGAATTCCAACATCTTAGATTAAAATGACCTGAAGCCATAATTGCCTTTGATTCCAAGAAAAACTTTTTCATTTCGAGCTCAGACTTCAAACTTGTCACACAATTATCTACATAGAAAGCTGTTTTCAGTATATCTGCGGTGTGCTTTAAATTTTCCGGAACCTTACTCAAATGATACTGTAAAGTTGCGTTTAATAAATATGGGTTGCACGTAATGCCAAACACTACCCTTCGATGCCGATATCCCTCCACCAGTTCCCGATTTTCTCGACTGAACCAAAGAAACCTTAAAAAATCGCGATCCTTTTCTCTGATTGCGATCTGCAAGAACGCCTTCTCAATGTCAGAGGTAACACCTACGTAATTCATCCGAAAACGATTTAAAATTGATGGAATCGTTTCAATTAAATTTGGTCCAGTAGACAAACACTCGTTTAATGATGGGAAGCCTGGTAAATGGGAACTAGCATTAAAAACTGGCCTAATACTCGTAGTACTAGCTTCTTTAATCACTGCCTTATGCGGCAAATAATGAACACCCCTTAGTTTATCATTTGGTGCCTTTTCAATTATGCCAAGAGCTAACCAGTCCTCAAAAACATTACAGTAATCGTTAAATTTTCCAGAATTTGTTAATTTTCTTTTGGCACTTAACATAGATTTCTCAGCATTTATTTTGTTATCGGGTAAAAGTGAACTGTCATGAACCCAAGGCAATGCTACCTCGTATCGCCCCTCACTGTTTACACTAAGAGTCTCTTCAAAATATTTCTGCGTATCCTCCTGTAACTGAGCTTTAGTTTTGCTTAGCGAAGGTTCTGCAATCCCCAAAACATCCAGATTCCAAAGATTACTTATACAACGATCCTTTACAAGCAGAGACGAAATAAGGGAAGCTGAACTCGCAGAATTTGGCTCAGTGCCATGATTCGCATTTAATTTTCCCATAACAGTCCATCCCAATTTTGTATTTATAGCCGTAATGCCACATTTGAGACTCACAATTTTTCCAGTTAACAATTTTCCAGCAATGTCTGCACCAATTAACAATTTTATTTCTTTATTAACCCCCAATTTATTATTTTCCAAATCATTTAATTTTATTCCGCGTAACTTTAGTTCATGCAACCAAGGACCACATGGAACCTGTTTAATTTCAGAACAAATACGGTTTTGACCAAGTACTTGTAATTTACACTTATTTCTACCATCAATATCACTTAATTCAATTAAATAATTTCTATATACGCTTTCAGGGGTTTCAACACCACCAAACAGAGATTGCTTAATTTTTGTTTCTGCAATGCACTTACATTTCATACTTTGAGCAACATCTTCACAAATATAAGATTTCATACTCCCACTATCATAAACAGCTCGAATAAGCATTTGCCTGGAACCATTCTGAATTCTTACAACAATAGTTTGTAAAAATACATCTGACATATCAACATGATTGTTAAGAGTGCTTGTTTTGTTTTCACTTCCCTCTACGTTAGAGACATTATCAACTTTGTTATTTGTTAAATCTGGACATAAAATCACGAAATGTCGATTTTTGCAAATGGGACACCTATGCTTTGACTTACACTGATTAGCCCTGTGATTTCTTTTCAAGCATACAAAACAAGCATTCTTTTTTCTAACAATATCTTTTTTACAATCCAAACTCATTGAAGATGCTTCATTACAATTTTCTGACGTATGTGATTTCTCACAAAAAATACACTCAAACTTTTTAAACTTATTTAAATTTTCACTAGCGTTACTACTACTCTTAATATTAGCATTAAGCAGTTCACATGTAGTCGGTATACCAAGTTTTTGTTCAGAGTACTTATTTTTCTTAACATTAGTTTTTTCTGAACTAAAAGTATCATGAGTCATTTTAATTCTAAACTCCGTTTCAACCTCATTTTTTAGAAAATCCATTAATAAATCTAAATCACTCTTACCTGTTTCAATACAAGTGTTTCTCTGCCTTTCCCATATCTTTATTAAATCCGTGGGGAGTGCTGATTCGATGAGGGGAAAGAGCATATAAGCAAACTTATCTTGAGTGACGCCCAAGGACTCTAATGCACGTAACTGCGTTTGTAGTTTATCGTGTAGTTCCATCAAGTTCATTTGTGTTTTGTACTTTATAACAAGCTTCAATAGTTCACGCACGTAAATCTGTATTAAAGTACTTTCATTGCCAAATCTCTCCTTGAAGTAGCTGACCGCTTTTCCGTAGTTTGTTTCAGTTGCAGGAAAACTCATGATAATTTGTCTTGCTATTGAATCGGGCTTTGTAGATTGCAATAGATACTGGAACTTGTCACGCACATCAATTCGTTTATCTTCATTAATTTTGCTGAATTGAGTCCAGAAGGTGAGCCAGTTTCTTGGATCTCCATCAAACTTCATAAGCTCAATTTCTGGTAATTTCTGTTTTGCAACAGTCCTTGCTTCTGAAGACTTATCACTTTCGGCGCACATATTTAGGTTTGCTTTAATTCTGTTGCACTTCACTTTGATCTCAGATACCTTTTCGTAATAATCCATGGCTGCTTCGTACTCCTTATCGTATTCATCTTGCGTGCAGCCTTTTAATTGCAATAATTCTAAAAACTTTTCTTGAGCACTTCTTAGCATTTTTTGTTTTTCCAATAATTGATCCAACAGCATTTCCATGTTATCTAAGTCAGGTTTATCTTCAGCAATCAATTCTGCTAACTTATTTACAGTTCTTGTAAATGATGCTCTACATGACTTTCGATGCTGTCTGGCGTTGTCAAAATTCTCATTCGGTTTTGCTGGTTTTGACGTTTCCATTTCTTAATAAAACGTATTTTAGTTCGTATTTAAATTTAACTTAATTTGACTATCGGAATAATACTCGTGTCCCGGCAGGGATGCCAAATGTTGCGTACTTAAATATCAGTCGGTTCGGGAAAGAAATACATCGATAGTCAAACACAACAACTAACTTTATTCGTATCTTACAGGCGACGGTAGAACACACACACCTCTCGGCCAAAGTATATACAGCTCTTCTAATTGGTTATGCGCAAGCACAATGCGCATTGCGTAAGGCGAGATCTCTTCTGTTGCCACAATATATATATATATATATATATTGGCATTAATTGCATACATTGACCGTTGTATTTTAATTTGAATGTATTCCGTAGCGAAGTCCGGGTTCTCAGCTAGTATATCTATATACAGTGGCTCTCAAAAATGTTCGTACAATTACGATTTTCAATGAAATAGGGGTTTATCCATTAATTAAAATGAATATTTCAGAATGGGTATTTAATAATAAGATCTATAATCTATTCTTAACAAAACTACCCCCTCAAGGGGTTTTCCTACTTTAGGTAAACACGGGTGTCGCAATTCCGAGGTACCCCAGCGAACTATCTCTCCTTTTCTTTTTTCTCTCCTCTCTGCCTTTATTTTTCTTTTTTTCTCCCTCGGTGTGGTTCCTCTTCGGAGGCGAGGGCACCCCTTTAGTAGCTGTTGCCGCTCTGTTGCTTCTTGCTGCTATTGGGGTCTTTATCACCCACGTGTTTGCCGTGCGTGGAGACCCGTGTCCCCGGAAAAGGGAATCCTGGTAGTTGAGGGTCAGTTTTGGTTTCCCAACACACTGCTTCGGCCCCCGCTTCGGGTAAACAGGAGGTACTCTGTGTTCCCCTGGGTATCAATCGGCTGGTGGGTTTGACTTTTGTCACCTGCTCACGGTTCAAGCAATCGGGCTCCTGTTGGACATCTGACAGTTTCATCAGTGGTCTGTGCGCGTATAGATATGATTAGCACTGGTATAGGAACCTGCATCCCCTTGTTGGGCTCCATGGTGGGTGGTGCCGTCAGGTCCGAATACCCGGCCCTTTTTTATGGATGTCTCTTTAAATCCTACGATGAGGGATAAATCACCACTGTCCCATGTTCAGACCAATTTAAATTGTTTGAATTTTTGTATAATCAAGTGAAAAGATGGTACGTTTAGCAACGTATATCCTTTTCTTATACACAAGAGTATACAGTCTTTACTTCGGGAGGTTATAAAAAACTTAGATCTGGTGACTTGTTGATCGAGAAGTCAACACCACAACAGGCTACTCTTATATCTTCTTGCGAAATTCTTGGCAAAATTCCTGTCCTTGTATCTGCACATAGTTCTTTAAACACGTCACGCGGCGCTTTATTCCACGATTCGAACAATTGTGCAGTGAGTAGCAGGCTCACCCGTTACACTAAAACTAAACACATATACCAAGAGTATTTGGAAGGTAATTTTATTATTAATTTTATTAATGTGTTTTTCTTTTAATTACAATTAAAGTACTTGCGTGATTTTGAAACACAAGTCGTATTAATTTATTAATGTTCTTTAATTTCACAGTCTCACTTCTCTAATTTCACAATCGTACAAATATGAAATATATTAATGATACACCACAGATAGATATTATATGACGAGTGTGCCGTGAAAAAATTCTAATTCTATTAAGGGTGCCACGAAGTGAATAAGTTTGGGAACCCCTGCAATAGAACATATTTGGAGAGAACTGGAGGTTCGAGTACGGAAACACAACATTCACACGAAAAGCGAACTAAAAACAATTATGATGGAAGAATGGAGGAACATTGATGCAGAAATTACAAAAAAATAGTACACTCTATTCCCAGACGTTTAAAAGCTGTTGTGGATGCTAAAAAATATCCTACTAAATATTAATTTAACGAGAAATTAGAATATTTACTAATATGTAGAGATTTTTTACAAGTGTACGATGACTTTTGTGAGATAAAGTTTTTGTTACTTTTTGATTATTGGTTTCTTAAAAATAAAGTTTTACTATGTTTTTAAAATATTTCATGTAGTTTTGTTAAGAATAGATTATAGATCTTATTATCAAATACCCACTCTGAAATATTAATTTTAATTAATGGATAGACCCCTATTTCATTGAAAATCGTAAGTGTACGAACACTTTTGGGACCCACTGTATATAAAACAGTTCCGCAACTGACCGACTGATTGACATACAACGCACAGACCAAACCGCTCGATCTAAAGGGCTGAAATTTTGCATGGCGATTCTTCTTATAGTGTAGGGGTGCACTAAGAAAGATTTTTGAAAAATTCTTCTTAGATTTTTTAAAATTAAATTTTTAAGCTGCTTTAGTAACTTTTTTTTAAGTTTGCATTTAAAAAAATAATTTAGGATTATAAAATTTTTATCACGAGGAACATCATAAAAATTCCTTTAAAATAAGATCTTTTTCGTATCTTTAACTCCATTTTCTCGATTTTGGGGGAATTTTTAAAGATTAATTTTTAGAATTCAATTTATTAAATGCTGATCACGTGATTTCTTTTTCTGGTACTTTAAATAAATTTATCGTCACGTTCATAAAAACTAAATAGACAAGAACAAATATTTTTTTTTCTTGATAATGCGGCAGACGATTGGACCTTATCCAAAAAAATATTAAAATACAATAAAAGATATTATGTTCCTCAAACTGTACTATATTCTTTAGTATGTTATATTAGATTTAATTCAATATTTTCTTCTGCTTTATTTTGTCTATAAAAATATCCCTTACGATTTTTTTATAAATATATATTTTGTTTTTTTTACATCAATTGAATACATTGATCGTTGTATTTATTATAAATAAATAAATAAATAAATATATATATATATATATATATATATATATTTAATTTTTGGCATTAATTGCATACATTGACCGTTGTATTTAATTTGAATGTACTCCGTAGCGAAGTGCGGGTTTTTGGCTAGTTTGTACATATTTATGTAAAGCGAGTCACTGTTTACTCTACAGTACAACTATTAACTTGCATACTGTCTCTCGTGATATGTAGCTGAGTTTTTTTACTGCCCTATTCATCCTGTACAAAAAGATTAACACAGAAATTCCTACTGTACAATTCCAAAATAAACAAAAGTTTGATATTTGACATAATACTGATGTTACATTCAATTTCCAAAAATGCACATTTGTTTAAAATTATATGAGTTAATTAAAAATGCAGTATGCAAAACTCATTAGTGAATGACTTTTAATAGAAAAGGAATCGACATATAATAGATGAATATTTAAATCTATCTGAGACACCCATTCAGTTTGTTTTTTAAAAACAGAAAATTAAATGTAGACAAACAAAATGATTACGGAAAATGATAGACATTGGAAAAGATGACATTGAGACGAAAATAAACCAATCATATGCCTCCAAACGATTAGCAATGAAATTTTTAACGCCTATGATTGGTTTATTTTCGTCTCAACGTCATCTTTTCCTTGAAGCAACGCTACGGACTCAATGTGAACTATGTACTACTCTATGTGAACAGGCCCTATCACTTCTTCTAAGCCTTTTAGCCCTTTTTTTTTCCTTAACGCATCGCAACGGACTTCTATGTGAACAGGCCCTAAGCTGTGAAAGATAGGCTTAGAAGAAGTGATAGGGCCTGTTCACATAGAGTAGTACATAGTTCACATTGAGTCCGTAGCGTTGCTTCAAGGAAAAGATGACGTTAAGACGAAAATAAACCAATCATAGGCGTTAAAAATTTCCTTGCTAATCGTTTGGAGGCATATAATTGGTTTATTTTCGTCTCAATGTCATCTTTTCCTTAACGCAACGCAACGGACTCCTATGTGAACAGGCCCTTAGAGGAATCGAATTTTAATACACTATCTACTCTTACGCCTGTACGAAATCACATTCCTCAATTTTTGAGCCAAGATATTATTTGCTCCTTTATCGATATCAGGATGTGCAGAGAAATATTATTCCTTAGTTTAAGTGATATTAATATCTGTTTTTCCGTCTTATGGAAGAATAACATGGGCCGCCATTGCGGTGGTGCCCAACAGGGTGGACGTTACGTCACACTTGAAGCATTTATACAAGGGTTGCCAAGACGTAATGGTTCCCAGAAAAAAAAAAAAAAATCCGAGTGCGTGAGCTTGCGCATTTCAATGAACCGTTACATCAAACAGACGGTCGTGATTTGTTTGTTTTCACTACCGTAATATTTCAGGGACAAATGTGCCAGGGACATCATATCTCGAGCTTCCAACTTGTCGGGTTTTCAGACTAATTCTGTGTTACGTAAATGCATCTTCATTTTTTTGACGCCTAGAGCTGAGACCAGTTCTACAACTACAGCTCCGATAACTGTCTGATGGTTATTTTTATTTAGATAATACGAGTTTCATCACGAAAAACTGTGTACGTGTGCGATTGTATGTTATCTATATCCATCACTTATGATTAATTTAGATATATTTTGCTGTATTTTATTACTATCATCATTCCATGAATTTCATAATATATTAAATTTTAACTAATCTGAAAATATTATTCTAAATAGGAAAACGAACCATGTCATTCTGCGCTTGGGTGACTGACGAGAAATATCGTGATACTTTTAAATCCGGTAATTTTTTGTCTTTCTGTAAATAACAACATTGTTTTGACTTGTATACTTGTTATGTATTTCCATAGATGCCAAAGTATTTTGAATTTATAGATTCCATATTTGAAGTTTAATCAAATAAATATAAAATAAGTTAGTAAATTTAAACTTTTCAAATATTGCCAACTTATGAAAGCAACACTGACATGAAATTAATGAAACACACATAAGGGGAGCACACAGCTTCTTAATATCCATTTTAAAAAAAAACACACACACACCAAAAAGTGGCAAAGTGATGGCAGCATCCTTTTAAACACACTATCATACATTGTTTATTACTTTAATTAATTATTAATTCAAATTATTACTATACAAAACAAACATCAAATTGCTAGTATCTTGATAATGTAATTGAGTAGTCCTCAAGATTTCGGTAAAATTCCTAAGGGGTTACTTTCTGTATTCTTATTTGCTAAAAAAATATATGAAACTTTGATTCATGTTTTTGAGAAAAGTGATCAGGTTCTGAAAGCCTTGAGGGAAATAAATTTGGTTTTCAGATGATTTGTAAGGTTGAATTATTTACAATTTTATTTGGGGATATAGTTTTAGTACATAGAACTCTGCTATGAATAATGACTTTATAAATTTATAAGTACAGTGGAATCTCGATCAATCATTTTCGGATCCATCGTTTTTCTGTATGTGTCGTTTATTTTATCCAGTCCCAAAGATCATATTGCTTTGTTATGTTTCCGGATCTATCGTTTTCCCGCATTTATCGTTCATTTCAATCGGTCCCTTGAAACACAATAGATCGAGATTCCACTGTATTTATTTATAAGGCGATTAAGCCTTGGATGGTAAATTGGGCCAAATTGTGCAAATTTGAATTGTATGTTTCTTATTCATATATGTTAAATTTTGTTATCAGTATTATGTTCTGATATCCTGTGCTTCAATTGAATAAATTCTAAATAATTTTTATTTGATAGTATACATGATCTAGAATTTACCATCAGCTTTTAAATATTTCTCATAGCATAATTTGTCAAGACTTATTTATAAACTACTATTTCAAAAACTCAATATTTGACTTTCGTATGACTGATAACAAACAGTAAAAATGGCTCTTTGTTTTGTTATTTTTTTACTATATTTTTAAAGAAGTAGATATTATCAAAGGAAATCACCTTCCAAATAGTAAAATGATGAATAACCTATATTTTAGTTATTCCAAATTTTCTTGTCTTTATAGTGTATCTGAGTAGACAATTTCTTTAATTTTTTTTTTCATCTTTGGACTTAATTGAATATTTTTACAGGCATCTATGCATGTTCACAGTGTGGAAATGAGTTATTTTCAAGTCGTACAAAATTTAAGCACTTTTCTCCTTGGCCTTCATTTACGGAAACTGTGCATGAAGATAGTGTTGTGAAGAGAGAAGAAACATCAAGGTCATCCTTAACATACAAAGTATAAATTTTATTTTAATTCATTTTTTTTTTTTTTGTATTTTAGGAAAACCAATATTTGTAAATAACATTAATTTCTTATAACTTCTGAAATGTTGTTTTTCTCAGAACACAGCTTCTTATATTTGATTCGTAAACTGAATTTTTTAGTGCTTTTAACTAATTACTTCTGTTTTAATTACTATAACTTTTGTTCAATTTTCTGATGTATTTATACAATTTATAATCTTAATAACAGTACAAATTGAGTACTACATCTGATATTATGCATAAAATTTACTATCACTTTTATTTTCATCTATAATTTTTCATTGCTTTTCCAGGTATCATGTGGAAAATGTGGATTTGGTTTAGGTCATGAATTTGTCGGAGATGGACCTGGTGGAAAATCAAGGTTCTGAATATTCTCGGAGTCCCTCAAGTTTGTGCAGTTTGAGAGTAAGTATTTAGCTTAAATTATTAATGATACTAGACTGTAAAACTTTATTTTGATTCATATTTATTTTTAAGTCATGTTTCGACGTCTGTGTGAACGACATTTTGGACATTAAGCATTGAATGGCATTATCCAAAACTATTCAACTAAACTACAAATTTATAAAACAATTAAATAAACCATTCATCTAACAAAATGTTGCAAATAATTTGAGTTCTATTTTCATTCTGGTAGCCAAGTTAAAATAAACCAAATTCTAACAAAGGGAAAACTTATTTTAAAGAATTGTGTAAGCAGGGTTTGGTTGAAATTCAGTTAATTTAAAAATTTAACAAAAAGGTAACTTAATATTTTGAAGTGGTTGGGTGTTTACACAAAAACTTTTTTCTCAATTGAATGTTTTAAAGTGTTGTTCGAGTGAGAGTGAAAGCATATATACTGGCTTAGAATTTCAACTGTCAGACATGATTAAAACAGAAGATTAATTTCATACATTGGGTCGGATATTGGACCTTTACCCTGAAAGTTATACAAAAATTCTGCTGTTCCTAAATATGATGTGATCACAGTATACTTCCGTTACCTGTTCTATTAAATGACATTTTATGTTAGAAATAATCAGCTTAATTTTGTGTCTAGTGATAGTTATGCTACCTATAAATTAGTAAAATCTCAACAATTAAAGAAAAAAGGATATTTACCGTGGTTTGGTTGTACTGGAAGATTTTTTTTTTTCCATGTGTAAAAAAAGCAAGCATTCAATTTTAATATTTTCTCTTCGCATGTACTTACAAACTGTTTGAAAAATTGAAAGTATCCTTAAAGTATTATCACAAATTTAATGTATTATAAACCAGTATGTAATGCATTATTGGACACACAGTGTATGTTTTATTGAAATTTGATTGCAGTTATGTTATGCCCTTTTTAACATTGAGATGAAACCAAAAATTGCAAAATGCATTTACGATTTAGGTAGTAACAATAAACGGGATCACTTGGTGAAAGTTTGGTAAAGTTGCTGATCTGAATGGAGGGGGGGGGGAGGGGGAGCTGCTTCTGGTTGTTGGCTTTCAGAAAAACATAGAATACCTTTTTTGACACTTTTTTGTGGGGGGGGGGGGGGAGTCATCCTTAAAAATTATCTTTTTTAGGTAGCCACAGATATAAAACTTATAAATATTCTATTAAAAAAAAAAGGGTTTCTAACAAATGTAGAGTTCTTGCCTGAAAATTAAATTTATATTGTTATACTAGATTTATGACCCAGCTTCGCTCGGGATTCAGTTTCTGTTATTATTTTTATTCAATGATTAGCCTCATGTTATGATGTTCTAAAGTTATAACAACTCTTAAACAAGTTAATTTCATTTTTTCAGTAATCAAAAATTCATTTATTAACTAATTTGTTGCTATTTTAATACTTGCCAGTACACAACATTTTTTGTTTCTTTTTTATCATCTGCGACAATGTATAATCCTGATTGATTCCTTGCTCTAGACATTCCCACATATAGCTGACCATGCGAAAAACATTCTTCTGTCAGATCCAGTCCAGTAGTTTTTAATGACTGTCCCTACGATTTGTTTATGGTTATTGCAGATGCAAGCCGAATAGGAAACTGTAATCACAGCTAGTCAATAATGTTTGAATAGATTTATTATTATAGAAAAAGAATCAATAATATTTGAATGGATTGAGAACACATTCAATATTAAAACATTGCTTTTCATGCTTTGAATTCTTTCTCAAAACTAAATCGTCTGCTATGTTTCAATGCCACTTTCAGACTTTCTTAATTAGAATATATCCGTATTTCATGATTGTAATTCTTTCTCAAAACTAAATTGTCTGCTATATTTCAACGTCAAGGCTAAATGCACATGTTTCTAGCTAAGTGAATATGTCCTTCAGTATATTTGAGTTTGAACAGGTAGCTTGGGATAGTTTTAATGCATGAAATGGATAGAGAACACATTCATTGAAAATAAATGACTTTCCATCTTTATACAGTCAAACTTCGCTAACTCAAACCTCGATTTCGCGAATTTTTTGATATCTCGAAGAAAAAAAAATTCCCTTCAAATTTTCTATGCACTCAATGTTAAAAAAAACCTTGATTTGACAAATTTTTTTGGCTCATCCCTCTATAACTTGAATTTTTTTCATAGATGGAGAAATTCCATAAATGAAGAAGAAAATATTTTCTAAAAACAAAAAAATAATATCCAAAAAATAGAAATTTCTAAAAAATAGAAAAGCTATTCAAAAATTGCAATGGTAAAACCCTGCATAAACTTTAAAATGAAGGGATATAAGGATGGAAGATAACACAATGAAATTAGAACTTCTCTTGACCCCCCTCTTCCCCCCCCCCCCAAGATGGGAGTTGAAATTCCTGTTTATTGTTTCCTTATCTCTATTTGGTCAGTTGCCATGCATATGCAGTGACCATCTATCCTTTCTTTTATTTTTTGTCCTTTTATTCTCCAAGGTTACTTTCTAGAGAGGTTGGGGTAGTTTTAACAAAACAGGAAATGAAGGCATGAACAAAAATCAAGAGGTGGGTGGCTTCCAAGAAAAATATAGAATTTCTTATCATTACAACGAGGAAAGAGAAAACTACATGTGTGAATGCATGCTTGTGTTGTTTCGCATTCAGGCTAGTGCCGCTGCTGAAAAGGCTGACAAGTTTCCTTTCTGTTTATCTTGGTTATTGCAAAAAAAAATTAGAAAGCGTTCGAAAACAATATTTGGAGAAGGTGAGATCTTCTGCGAGTCATCTATTCAAAATGGCTAACAAACAAAAATTGAATACGCTTACTATTAAAGTGAAGAAGCAAATTATGGAAGAAGTTGAAAAAAGTTCGAAAAAGAAAAAAGAACTTGCTAAGGAGTTTGGGATTCTAGGCAGCACATTGTCAACAATTTTAAAGAATAAAGCAATTATCCTAGAAAAATTCGATGACGGCTTAGGCAAGCGAAAGAAGCTCAAAACTAGTGAATTTCCCGATATGGCGAAGTGCCTAATGATGTGGATTATGCAATGTAGAACTGAAAGCATCTCCCTAGATGGACTTTTAATCAAAGATAAAGCTGAACCTTTTGCAAAAGAATTAGGTTATTTAAATTTCAAAAGTAGTAATGGTTGGTTCGAAAATTTAAAAAAAATGAAACATTACATTTTTGAAAATGTGTGGTGAAAGTGCTAACGTAGATAAAGATGTTTGTGTAGAATTTAGAAAGAAAGTAAGCTTTATATTGAACGATTACGATGAAAGAGATGTGTTCAATGCGGATGAAACTGGACTTTTTTTTAAATGCACTCCAGACAAAACCATGCATGTAAAAGGTGAAGCATGTCATGGATGGAAGAGCAGTAAAGACCATTTAACTTTATTGTTTTGCATGAATATGAATGGAACAGAGAAGTTAAAACTGTTAATGATAGTTAAATTAAAAAAACCAAGGTGTTTCAGCGGGATAAAATCTTTTCCTTTGGATTACGAAGCTAACTGAAAAGCTTGAATGATATCTAACCTTTTTGAAAACTGGCTCAAGAATTTAAATAAAAAAATGAAAACAGAAAAGAGGAAAATTGTGCTTTTTATTCATAATTGTACGGGGCACAGTACCATACCTAAAATGGAAAACGTAAGAATTGAATTCCTCCCCCCGAATACTACATCAAAACTTCAACCACTTGACCAGGGCATAATTCAAAGTTTTAAAGTAAAGTATCGTCATCAAGTAGTTAAAAAAATGCTGTCCGAAATGGAAGAAGGTGTTTCACCATCTGGTGTAAATATTCTACAAGCTATGCGAATGGCAGACAAAGCTTGGAACATTGTATCTTCCTCTACGATAATGAATAGCTTTAAAAAGGCTGGATTCATAAAAGACCACGAAAATTCTCAGATAATCAACATTGACCACTCTACTGACAACTGTGCAGAAAATTATTGGAACCGATTAAGCGGACTCATGCACCTCGATAACATGGAATTCAAAGATTTTGTTGTCGTAGATGATGCAGTAATAGTATGTGGTCAGTGGGAGGACAATGAAATCATTGGTCAAACGAAAGCTTCTTGTGTATTATCAGAACAAGAGAAGGAAGAAATCCGCCATTTGCCACCAAATGTGACAAACAAAGAAGCACTATCTGCAGTGGACACTTTGAGGAGATATGTTGAAAGTCAGCCAAATATGTCAGATGACACATTTAAAGCCATTGTCCACTTAGAAAGTGTAATAGATAAAATTTCATACTCTTCTCTGAATCAAACAACAATTGAATCTTTTTTCAAATAATTTTGTAAATAGTGTTTATTAAAATTAAAAAATTTGTTACTTTTTTAAATGGTATGTAAAAAAGCTTTATTCCTCTATTCTACTATTGATAACATGCGATTTTCAATAATTCAAATTTTTGATATTTTAAATTTTTTTGTCTCTCCCATCAAGTTTGAGATATCGAGGTTTGACTGTAATTTCATTTTTTAAAAGAAATATTCTGGCGTTGCCCTATATATGAAAATAATAATCAAATTCATTCTTGCATGTGCCAATATATAAATAAATCACGTTTTTAATTCATGTCTATTTATTTTTATTCAAATGTTATAATTTAATTGGCAACAGGGAAATGTTTCAATGGTTTTGAACAAAAATATCTGTTGATACCATGCAAACTTGTTCTTCCATAATTCGGGAATGGAATGTCATAGTGGGATGAAAATAGTCACATTCATCCTGATTTTCCAAGCACATTAAATTGTATAAATTTCATCAAGGTAGGGCTTCTTTAGTTTTTGTGACTCACACACGACCCATTTCTCATTTCTGCTTTATATATGAGATTGAACAAAATGTACCTTTTTTGCCTCAAAATTGTCTCTGATCCATTCTGTGGTCTTTGGGAGATGGTGCATGATACTCACCTGTTTTGCCGTCCTGCTCTTTGAAAAATTTCACTTTTGGATCACGATTGGAAAGCAAGGGATTTCCTAAATTCATAGACTATTACTGTAGCCAACTTTTATTGTTGTCTCATGTTTTTGTTCTCTTTTTTCTATGTTTTTTTGGCTAATTTGTCTTTAAACTTGTCACTAGAAATAAAAAAATATTGAAACAAACGAAATAATTAAAAATTATTCCATTATAAAGAAGAAAATTATCCAAAAAGTGGTATCATGACATTCAATAAATGTTTTTTCTTTTCATATTTGTCAGAAAATTAAAATTACATGGACCACTATAAAAAGTATCTTGTATTAACTCTAAAAAACAAAACTTTTTACAGAAATATCATCACGAAAAATGAGAGAAATGTGTATCAACAGCTATGAAAAATATTTATAATTGAAAACTAGATTAAGAATAAGGTTTGTACTACTTTTGAGTGCATTATGTAAAAATTAATATCCCTTGCTCTTTTGATAAAAACCATGTTAATGTCATATATATTTCATTTGGAAAGCACTTTGTTTTGAGTTTTAGTAATTCTTGTATTCAACAACCTGTCTTGTTTCACATTTGATACTAAAGTGATTTTTAGCAATTTTAAATATATATATATGGTAAAATCACATCCCCAAAGCAGCAACTGTGACTAGTAAAATGTCTATCTCTCAAACATGATGGTTTGAGTCGGCCTTTTACTTTCAGATTAAAATCAGTTAGCAGTACGTCAGCTGATTATATGATCGTGTTTTTTCAAACAAAATAAATAAACAAGAAAACATTTGTTCTATAGGTATTCCTCAATAGCTTCTTGTTGAAAAATGCTAAATTTGAATGACAAATCCTATTTAAAACAGCAGTCAAAATATGCTGAATTGATGTTGAAAACAACAGGAAGCTGTTGCAATTGGCAGTTATTTAGGTAATGGGCAGATAAGCATCCTTTGTACCCTTGGTTTATGTGCCTCCTGATATACCATTATCATCTTACAGAAAAAAAGAAAGGGTGGAAAATTTGAGAGAAATAGCATCATATTAGGTGGTGTGTTCTAATTTAAAGTAATAAACGATGTGTGAAATTTTACTAATTTCGTCTTTTGTGTAATCGAAGCCAGTCTGTAATATTTTTTTATTGTAGACTGTAAAGAAGAAACAGAGGGACTCCAAGAAACCGAATCTGAAGAACACAAAGTTAAAAAATCTGAAGAAAATGTTGATGAGGTAGAGAGTTCTAAACGTTGCTCACTCTCTTAATCTGAAAAATTCCCGAATAACAGCGGCTCTTGAAAAATCAAAATGCATGTTTAAAATCAGTTGGCATTGTATCCACATTGAATATTTTAGAGCTGGAAACCAAATAATTAAAAAAAAAAAGAGGAAGTATAATGTACTGTAATTTCGCACGTAAGCACTGTATGACTGATGCAGGGACTGATGTTTCCTTTTAAAAAAAACACGATCTCGGGGCATATAAATTTTTCTTAGTTACCCTACCAAATATGGAGACACCAGCAGAGATTTTAGGTTATTTCCATAATAAACTAACACATTTTAATGTAATAAATTCAATATAGGGCTAATTTTAAATATTTCTCTTAATAAATTAGACTTTAACACTAGAAGCGCCGAATGACACCCCATATCTATAAGCGCCGTAGGTAGTCATTTTGACCGCACTTATCTAAAACTTATTTTCTGTAACGAAATGTGACGTATTACTACACATCTACCGTAGTACAATGCAAAAAAGGAATAAAATGTAAAAGGGTACACACACATTTTTATTTCACAATGAGGGCCGGTAGCGGAAGCATAAAAGGAAAGATGGTGCTGAGACAGAAATAAACCAATCATAGGCTTTAAAAATTTCGTTGCTAATCATTTGGAGGTTTGTCATTAGTTAAATATATTTCAATACTTTAATGCTTCCGTATTCCTATGGCCTTAACACATGATAAATTATTAAAAAAATAATTACAAGATAAAAAGAACTTTTTATATACCATGTTTTTAAATTTTCTGTTGAATCATATAAACTTGACAATTCTTTGTATTAATAAATACTTTTGGATGAATTATCCCATCTACTTGAATGAAAATGAAGTTAATAGGAAGTTAACACGTTTATCTTTTCGTTCCCGTCCCGCCCGATAGTGACACACGCCCGTTTAAGTTATGCGTGAGGCTCAATTTTAGTAGAAAAGCGCTAGCTAAAAAGATGTTTTAAAATCAGAAATCGGCATAAGCGCTGCTCCGAACAATTTTTGTTTTTTTAACATATGTGCCGTGGCGTTTGCGTGCGAAATTATGGTAAGTATATTTTTCTATGTTATTTATAATTACTTACAGTTAATATATCAAGAATTTTGTTTGGGAATATAGTGGAAGATAGGCAATAATTTTTTAATCAGACTAATAAGATTGTTTAAATTATTGAAATAATTCTGCTGTATAATTTTTAAAGTTTGACTCACAGTTTTAAGAAGTTTTTCATACTTTGTATTTTGTAGTAAAATGTAATTATAAGCTGGTGTCTATTACAAACAAAAATCAATAAAGCTTTCAATAGTTTTAAAATGCATCTAGTAGTAACACGGAACTGTAGTATTTCTTCTTTCCTTAACACTAGAAAGACGGGAATTTTTCTTACTAAATTGATGTCATTTTGACGGTTCAAAATAAAATCAAGAATTTAAAATATTTAATGTTTTTTTGGTTAAATACTTTAAATTTTGAACTATTTCATACCAATAGATACTAAATTAGTATATATTTAGATATAATTTTATGCAAGTATGCCGAGTCTATCCGTAAAAATATATGCATGGTTTGTGCTTTTCAACACCGATATTTCTGTTATTTGGGCAAGAGACGTAAAGTAACTAACATTTTTCCAGTATTTATTTAATGATTTCTGCCTGTTTTCTGTATTGCCGTCAAATTGATTGCTTTCAGTCTTTAGTAGGTATACAGCACATTTTCTTCCCCTCTTTACTACTGAATATAATTTTGTAAACGTGTTTGCATATTTCACTTAAAATTAGAAAAAGTCGTGAGATTTCAGGGCATAAATACAGACATAGCGCCGAACAGTATGTCCGAAACCTCAAAATGACGGCAGCCATCTTTCTAGCGTTAAGTACATTCTTCTTTCATTAATGGGTATAAAGATGCAAGTATTGTTATGATACATATCACACACTATTGTATATGTATTACTTATACACAAATGTGTTTGTGTTCCAATGTGAGGGAAGTGATAAATTTCTGTGATATATATTTACTGTTGTAATAATTATTATTCAGATGTATAGAAATTTATTGAATGAAGAGATTTGGGATTTTTAACTTCCATATTTCCATTTTCAGATTTATCTAGTTGTAGTCAGTGCCAGTAAACAATAATAAAATGATTGTTGAATTTTATAATCTAGGTTTATGTAAGTTGTAATTTGTTTCAAAATTTGGAAGCAAAATGTCAACCTTAAGAAAAATAGCTAAAGTAAGCAAGGAAAATAAAGTAATATGCTTGCATATATTTTGGTTTGAATCAGCCTTTGAGATGGATGTTTTAAATGTATTTATTTTTCTTGTTAAAAGATTTAAGCAATTTATCTATTTTATTCTATTGAGTGCATACAAAGATATGTTGCTAAAGATTTTTTTCTGTTAACATGCCTTTACATGCACAAAAGTATGTTTTTCTTTCTGTTTGGAGAGTTTTTATTTCATAGCTGTAGTGCCCAAAATGTATAAAGCATAGTCTTTATAATTATTTTAAGATTATGCTAAATATAATTATCTAGAACATAGATGGCTAACTTAAGGTACCTGAAAAAAATTTTCAGGCACTCTTTGGAGATCAGCCAGGGAATTTTTCAAAATATTTATTAAAATTTGGCTTCAAAAGTTATTTGCTGACGTAGATAATCTGTTTTCTGCAGCTTTGTATTTTTATTTGAATTAATTCAATGCAAAATTGCAAGGTGTAAGTTAGAAAATATGTATGATTTAATTAAAACATTTTTATCAAAATTCCTAAATTTGATTGAAGCGCTTAAATTAAATCATATTGAAACTGATGACAATTGAACTGAAGCATTTATTCCAACTGCTGCAAATATTTTCCTAATATAAAAAAATAAAAATTCTTTGCAATTTTGGAATTAAATACTACTTAAAAAAATATAATAATAATAAAAAAAATAATAATAAATAATAAATTAAAAAAAACAATTAAACTGGCATGATAATCTAGGTATTGATTGATTTTATACTAGTAAATTTTACCCTCTATTAATATAGTTTTGATGACATAACTGATCATTCAAAATTTGCTATATCTAGGTTTAACAGCTGTTGACAAAGGTCATAGATTTTCAAATCAGTGCTGTATGGAGGCTGAAGCCATGGGATTACAGTATACTGAGCATTTTTTTTCCCCTCTGTACATTGGCCCATTTACCACGGTGAATAAGTGGGCTACCTTATTATAGGAACTCCTATGAGGGACCTTATCAAGGATTTGAAGCTGACCATGGAAGTCAACTTCCATACTATAAATCAAAGGAGATGGTACTTTGGAATGGTAGTACTTGTTTTATTTGGAATGGCATTTCTAAAAGCTTTATTGCCATGTGCTATAGTGAGCATCTCCTTCACAAATGCAATCCATGGAGGCCTTCACGCAAACCATGGAGGTCTTTCATTATAGATATAAACTTACCAAAGAATTCCAGAAGTAGGTGAATAGAGGAATGTAGTTTGGCTGAGATTTTACTCAGATTTATTAAATACTATAAAAGATTTGACATCCAATATTAAATAACAAAATATGTAAATAAAAATAAAGGGACATAAATTTTTTATTGTTTATCTCTATAATTATTTTTTACCCTTTATTGAGTGTAGCAGGCAGTTATCCTGAGGACATCAATATTTATCTATTTCATGATGGGATCATCTTGAGAATGAATGGAGCATGCAAACATTCATACTTTGGCTGACATTCAAACCTAGGCCCCTCGTGGTTGTACTAAACTCTATGCAACATATGTTAGTTATCCTCAGTTATTATCACTATTAAAAAAATCTTTTACAGTTCATTTTAATCTTACATTTAAAGTTTACTTCTTACTAGCACCTCAATAATAATAATAAAAAAATTTTGACATGTGGGGAAAGAAAAAGGTTGCCATCTCTGCTTTATAAATTTGTGTATTTTTAAATTTGTAATTTAAAATCTGAATATACAGAATGATTAAAGGCTGGACTAAAGTATTATTTTGTATAAATCTAAATATGCAATTATATTAATTACTAGTTTTATGTCTCAGGGTGTTTTAAACTTGTTCTTAATTTTGTATTAGCTAAAATTGAGAGATATTTAAATTGTTTATGCCTCAATTCATTTCTGGCTATATGCACAAAGAAAAAAGTTTGATGATGTCAATATACATGTATTTGAAAGAATGCCTCAAGATATATTCAATTGTGTCTTCAATGCCACAAAAGTGCTGTTATTTCTCTTTAAATAATGTGGTCTGACGCATCAGAGATAAATAATAATCTTCTTTTTCCTGTTGAATGATGTGTATCTTGCAAAACTTTTATCCGAGATTGGCTGAAGAATGCAGGTTCTGAATTTTATTCTTTCTCTCTGAGCAGTCTCATCATTTTTGTTAATTATATATATTCTTAATGAAAATAAATATTTTACTTTTTTAAGGCCATGCTTTTTTCTAAAACAACTACAATAAAACATTGTTTTCCTGTAGCAACAGAATTTGAAATTGAGCATTTTTGGAAAATATGTGGCATTGTTTCCATTTGATCCTGTTGTCTGATTTTCCACAGTAAGTTGAATAATTCTTAAAATAATTTTGCTAGATATACAACATTTTATGTGTAGTTAAAAAAAACTTTTTTACATTTAGCAGTAGGGAAATTATTCAATGGTGTGTTTGTATTTTCTTTAAAATGCAATACAGAAGCTTGAAATCGTGTGCTTGGCAAAATATTTGATTGGATGATCCACTTCGTTGTTCATGTGTATGATGCTTAAAAGTTAATAATGTTGCAGAATAGGAAAGTTTTTCTATTTCTTTTGGTATAATTTTTTTTGATGATTTAATACAGGAAATTTTCTATGTAGTTCCTGTTTTTGCCCATAGCCTAATGAATAACTTATTGAGTACGATTTCTGTAGATCAAGCGTAAGAATCAAAATTATGTATCTATACTAATATATAAAGAGAGAGAGCGGATTTTGTATGTGGAGGGTAATCTCTGGAACCACTGCACCTATTTGAAAAATTCTTTCACTATTCGAAAGGTACATTTTTCCAGATGGACATAGGCTATATATTATGTATATCTGATCAGTAGAAAGAAAGTTAGGGGCCTAAATGTTGAGCTGAATCTTCACCTTTACAACTTTCCTTTGTCAACCATAGTCAAATAACCATAGCAACACATCAAACGATATTTTCATTTATTTTCAGTAAAACATTTAACATTTGAATTTTCTTTGTCAACCATAGTTAAGTAACCATAGCAACACATCAAACTACATTTTCATTTATTATCAGTAAAACATTTAATATTTTAAAGATTCAGTTGGAAGAGGTATAGATAAATACAAAAAGGATTTTTGAAATTGGCAACATTTAAGGGTTTATTGAAGAAAATTACATTTGGAACTATGCTTTTTATTCAGCATTTAAGGTAAAAAAAGATTTACAATTTATTGGCTATCAACTGGAAATTCATTGGTATAATACACTGGTATAAGAAATTAAGAGAATTTGCAGACGTGGTCGATTATCTCTAGAACTACTGTACCGATTTTAATGAAATTTGATATGTACATATATTGATACATTACAAAGCAAATAACCATTCAATAATTTTAATACACACGCATGATACTGCGTAACACTCGTTGGAGTCGGAAGGTATGAAACAGCGGTTGCAGAATAAACAAAAAAATGGGTTAATAGGGGGGGTATGGTCCCCTCTTACAGATATACAGGTCTCGCAGCATGATTTCATACTTGAAATAAGGCAGTTTGTCATTTCCTGTGGTAATTGGTCCCACTCGTTCAGCAACGCTGTTTTCATTCCCTGGATGGTTCTCGGAGGGGGGTTGCGAGTTGCAATTGCCCTCCCCCCAGAGCGTCCCAGACATGCTCTATAGGGTTAAGGTCTGGAGATTTGGCTGGCCAATCCCTCCGGCGAATATCCTCACTCTCTAGAAATTCGTCGACCAGAAGAGCTCTATGTGGCCTCGCGTTATCGTTCATTAAAATGAACTCTGGGCCAACTGCACCCCTGAAAAGGTGAACATAGAGCTCCAAGACCTCATCCCTATACCTCTCACCAGTCACAGTGGCTCTTTCAAAGACATGGAGAGATGTGCGGCCATCCAACATGATGCCTGCCCAGACCATTAAACCTCCTCCGCCATAATGGTCGATTTCGCGGACATTGGAGGGTAGGTAGCGGGTCCTTAGTTCTCTCCATATGAACGTACGGCGAGAATCGGTGTTTAGGCTGAACCGGGACTCATCAGTGGAGAGAACTGTCGCCCATTGATTCATACTCCAATCTCTATGCTCTCTGAACCATGATAAACGGATTCTCCTGTTCGTAGAAGTGAGCGGGACGCAAAGAGCAGGTCTTCTTGCAAACAACCCTGTCTCATGAAGTCTTTTGAAAGCAGTCACCTTTGATACACGGGTTCCTGTGGCTGCATACAAGTCACGAGAGAGCTGAGAAGCTGTAGCACTCCTGTTACGCCTCGCCATAATCGACAAATGGCGATCTTCTCTGGCCGTCGCACAGTGGAGTATTTGACGCAAAAACCTGACCAAAAGTGTAGAAATTAAAAATTGCACAATAATTGTAAAAAGTGCATTTTTTTCATTTCTAACAAACTGCTGAGTGAATCACATCATTTCCAGCAGCATAAGTAACACTCAGCAGTTTCTAGCCTCAGTTGAAGAACTGATTTCTTTGCGAATGAACATGTCATTTGATTGCGTTTCAGCTTTGTTGTTAGTTTAAATCTGTATTTTTTTTTGTGGCGTTAAGAATTTATGTTTTGAAATTAAATCAGGTTTACGTGTTAAAAAGAGCTTTCTTTTAAAATATATAATAATTTATTTAGTTTTATTATTAACATATTAAAAAAAATTCAAAACTTGAAAAATGTTTTTTTTAAATCAATTTAGCTGTAATTTAAGTTTCTTAAAGCTTTATGAAGGTGTGTCGGGGCTTGTCGGACCTAATTTCAATTATAATCGTCATGGTTATAGTATTGAGAGTCTATTTCAAAGAAAAAATGTTCCGCAAACAGCTGCCATTTTATGTAGAGTTTTTTTTTATAAAGAACCCTTTTTTATTTTCATGATAATTTCTTGACGGGTATGATTTGAAAATGACTTTCAACTATAGATGTAATCTGTATAAATCTTGTTAACATATAAAACTTCATTTCTTAAGCCTTTGAGACAAAAAAAAAAATAAGTTTTAAGAAATAAGAGTGATGAAGAAGATGACGAATGTCAGACTTCAGAAGAATCAGATTGAAAAAGTTTAGCTTCTGAAGTCACTAGAGAACTAAGATCCCTATAGTTACTAAACTTTGGTAACTATTAAATGTAAAAATATATATGTATATATGATAAAGATTGATTTATAAAGCTAATTTTACTTTAAAAAATTTAATTTTAAAATTTAAGAATTTTAAATAATAAAAAAAAAATTTTTTTACAAAAAAGGGAGTATTTACTATTACAAAGTAAGTTAAAAGTCAAAAGTAATGGTTTTAACTTTAAAACACATGAAAAATATTTTTGGCCAGGGTTTTGCTACAAATACTCCACTGTGCGTCGTGGCTCTTGGCCCAGGCCTTCTCTCGATGGAACCGGTATCCTGGAACTGTTTCCATAAGTTACACACGACGCTGGGCGTTAAATTGAACTCTCTACAAATTTGGACTTGAGATTGGCCTGCTTCTAGCCTCCCCACAATGCGCCACCTCATTCCATCAACTAAACGTTGGTGGTTACTCATTTTTAATGTTACAATTTGAAATTAACCGATTGTTGCAAAATAACACTAAGAAATTCTCCGAGGTGTGCTAGCGAACGAAATGCGTCAACTTACGCGCGCTTATAAAGCCTGTTTCTCTACTGGCTCCGCCTACACACACGTGTACGCTTACGTATTTGACGTACACGATTTGCATTTTTGTCTAGAAGCAGTGGTTTTACTAGCATTCAGTTCACTGAATTCAGTCAGTCAACTGAACATTTAGTTCAGTTCTTTTCATGAAATTCGATAAAATATGCAAATTCTCTTAATTTATTTCACCAGTGTATTACAGAACTTTATTTAACTTATAAACTTTGTTTGAGAATTTATGTACAATTTTATGCCCTATTTGCGTAAATCGAACTTGAATTATTGAACTTTATTAAAAAAATCAGTGTGTTTCATTGAAATTGAAATTTATTGATTATTTCGAATAGGCCTATGTTTGTTCCTTTATAAGTGAAAAAGTGTTGTTTCAATTGAGTTGAAATTTTGCATAGATATAGTTGATAGTTCATATTAAAACATAGGCATATTATTTTTTGAAAATCGGGCCCCGGAGTTTTTTTAATTAATGTTTTAATGATTTTGCCCCTAAAAATTGCTTATTTCGACAGCTTCCGCGGCTGTCCTCACTGACAGCGAGACTATGGGGCCAAATCGTACCAAAATCGGCACGCGGGTGGCCCCAAACACGATTCAGTGCCTGACGTAGCCGGATTTATGAATTTTTTATTTAAAAAGGAGTTATTAAATTTTTGGTGCTTTTTTCGTGTTTTTTTGTGTGTGGATTCTGTAGCGCAGCGGTTCTCAACCTGGGGGGGGGGGGGGGGACGTAGAGAAATTTCAGGGGAGGCGTGAGTTTAAAAAAAAAGCAAAGTAAGAAGTAAAACTAACTGTAATTTACTGTACTCAATTTTGCACTCAGAATGTAACCGTAACATATTTTCGACATACGAATACGAACACGGTAATTGACGTACACGATAATTTTTGTAATTGCAAAAACACGATAATTGTCGTACGTCTATACGTTGAAAGTGACCTGAGGTGTGCTTTGTCATAGTTACAACCTTATATTCAAAAACTTGTCAAGGACAAACAGTGCCAGCCCTCTCATTAATGTTGTGAAAGTGACTGGTATTACATGCCAACCTCACCTAGATCCTCGATTACCTCAAATATATTTGATCTGTATTTAATTCTTTAATTTCATATGTTCTAATAATAATATGTTCCAAATTAAGATATGAGTAGTAATATTAAATTTTGTGTATGAAATTATCTATTCTATATTTTCCTTTAATAACCAGATTCAGTTTCAAATTCCGATTGTATTACTTGTATTGACCACATATGGTGGTGATGGTGGGAGGGGGGGGGCGTAACCTCACATCAGTGTTCAAAGGGGCGCACAGAGCCTGAAAGGTTGAGAACCCCTGCTGTAGCGGATAGGCTATGGGGCCGAATCGTATCAAAATCAGCATGCGGGTGGCCACGGACACAATTCAGTGCTTGACGTTACAATTTCCAATAAAAATTTCCTTTGTCATCACCATCAACAAATCTCAAGGTCAAACATACAAATATATTGGACTTGATTTACGGGAAGATTCCTTTACTCATGGACAATTACAATGTTGGTCTCTCTAGGTCAGGGAATGCGGATAATCAATTTATTTTAAAACCTCAGAAAAGCGAAAAATGTGGTATAACTTGAAGTTTTGAAATAAATTATACATACCTAATATCTACTTAAGATAGATAATTGTTCAACCCGGATAAAGTCGGGATGGGCCGCTAGTATATATATATATATATATATATATATATATATATATATATATATATATATATATATATATATATATATATATATATATATACACTGAAGTGCCACTGAATTAGGGATAGCAAAGCCTATGCAAATTGTGTAGCGCTGTGCATCATGTATGCGCAAGTGAGAGCGCTGTGGTAACTGCATATATAGCGCGTACTGTGGTTGTTCTGAATTAGTTGTTGGAATTGCCAGTATGGGTAAACTGCCTGATTTAGACGCCTTCGATCGCGGACAAATCGTAGGTGCGCGACGCATGGGCCATTCAATTTCCGAAATCGTCAGACAGCTAGGATTTTCAAGGTCGACAGTGTCAAGAGTATACCAAGAATACATGGATGGTGGAAAAAAAAACTAGCGATCGGGCAAACTGCAAAGGACAATTAGCCTTGACAGTTCGTGGTGAGAGACGGCTCAGGCGTATTGTACGTAGCCAGCGAAGCCAAACATTAGCTCAAATTACCACCCAGTTTAATGACGGAGCCAGTCGTACAGTCAGTAAACGGACTGTGCAACGCTCGCTTCACCGTATGGGTTTCTGGAGCAGTCGACCTACGAGAGTACCATTGCTCTATACTCGCCATCGGGCTGCACGTCTTGCCTGGGCAAGAGAGCACAGAGACTGGAGTGTAGAGGACTGGAAACGAGTAGCATGGAGTGATGAGTCTCGATTCCGACTACTTAACGCCGACGGGATGCTGAGAATATGGCGTCAGGCTCATGAAGCCATGGGTCCTGCATGCCTGGCTGGAACTGTATAAGGGCATGGTGGCTCAATCATGATCTGGGGTGTTTTTTCGTGGCACAGTTTGGGATCTTTGGTGCGTGTACCAACCTCCCTCAATGCAATTCGGTACGTAGAGTTGCTAGGTGATCACCTCCATCCGTTTATTCTGTTCTGTTATCCGCATGGTAATGGAGTTTTCCAGCAAGACAAGTGTACCTCTCACAAATCCCGGTTGGCTACTGGCTGGTTGGATGAGCATTCCTCTGACTTCTCTGTCATGAATTGGCCACCTAGAAGCCCAGACTTAAATCCTATTGAGCATATTTGGGATGTTTTGGAACAAGGCGTGAAAGGCCATCACACAGCACCAAAGAACCTTACTGAATTATGGACAGCTTTAGCCAGTATTTGGCAAGCCATTCCCGTGGAATGTTTCCAGAAACTTGTTGAATCTATGCCTCGTCGTGTGGCAGCCGTTATCAAGGCCAGAGGAGGCCCAACTCGTTACTAGGTAGGTATCCCTAATTCAGTGGCACTTCATTGTATATATATATAATGTATATATACACTGCTGGGGCCAATAAAATTGCAACACCATGAAGGAGGGATGATACAAACGTCAAATTCGCATGAAAGGAAGAAGGTGCTGGGATATGCAAATGATAAGCATTTAAGCGGAATCGAACGACGCAGGAGGGAGAAACGGCATCTCAAACTCTGTATAAAAGGAAAGTGACGCCGCGAGTTTCTCATTCGGAAATCGCATTTGAATGGTGGTTGTTTGTAAGAAGATCGTGTGATGCCTCGTATAAGAAGGAGAAACGGCTACCAGCACGTGTCGGAATTCGGCAGGATCGTGGCCTATCGAGTGTGCGGTTTATGGTACCGCGATATTGCTACTCGCATTGATCGGAATCCAACGACTGTTCTGCGAATATGGAATCGATGGGTTCAGGAGGGTCATACTGAACGCTATGCAAGATCTCAACGGTCTCCCGCTACTAACGTCCGAGAGGACAGACATGTTGTTGGGTCAGCCTTGCAGGATCGGACAGCCACATCACGGACCTTCAGTCAGGAAATGGGCTTGTTTGCAGCACGACAAGTATCCGCACGGACTGTCTGCACAACGACCATTATTGCACGGCTTCTCTTGACACTGATGCCTAGAGACGCGCAGCGACAGTGGTGTGCCCAACGACGAAACGATACAGGATTGTCACCACATCGTCTTTTCAGGCGAACCCCGGTTCTGCGTTCAGCATCATGATGGACATGTGTCTGCAGGCACCGAGGAGAACGCACGTGGCCTGTTTGCATTCGATATCGTCATACCGGCCCTGCACCTACCTGGTGTGATGGTCACGACACGCACACCTCTTGTTCGCGTCGTCGGTAATTTGAAAAGCTAGCGTTACATTTCTCAGATCTTAAGACCGGTGGCTGTGCCCTATCCTCGAGGCCTCGGAGACGTCATCTTTCAACAAAATAACGCAAGACCGCAAGTTACTCGTCAAGGTACTGACCTTCCTCGACACAGAGGGTGTTCGACTGTTGCCCTGGCCAGCTCGTTCTCCAGATCTCTCACCCACTGAATACATCTGGTCATGTTTTGCTGAGAGACTGGGCCGCCACCGCTTTCTAGCCACTACGATGGATGAAGTGTGGCATAGACTTGAAGCAGCATGGAACGACTTGCCCGTATCTGTCATCCAAGCCCAGTTCGACTCGATACCTAACCGGGTTAGAGCCGTTTTAGCTGCCAGAAGCGGCAGCTGTGTGTACCAATTTTAGACCCTGTATACCCCCGAATTGCCTACAAATTTAATCATGTTTTCTTCCTACTATGCTGTATACGTACAATAAGTAAAATTTATTATTTGCTTTCTTTCATGGTGTTGCAATTTTAACGGCCAGCAGTGTATACAATTTATGTACATATATTTATATATATATATATACATACACACACACACACACACACACACGCACATATATATATATATATATATATATATATATGTGTGTGTGTGTGTGTGTGTATCAGTCAGGAATGATAACCCCTCCCCTATTCTTCCCCGACGCCACCTGAGAGAGCTTCCTGTTTGATGGGGGGGGGGGGGGGAGGGGGAGCGGGGGAGTGGAGTGAAAAACAGACAGAAAAAGTGGGGAGACGCTCTCATGGTTCCAACAGATATACACATGATTTAGGTGATCCGGGATGCGGGAAGAGCTTACGTATTCCTATTGATAGGATACATACGAGTATATACACCATCTACCGATAAGTATTTGGACACCTGTGATAGAAAAGAAAAGCAAAATTTATTCATATTCAATAGTTGGTAGAGCCTCCACGAGAGGCAATGACAGCCTCAACCCTCCGGGGCATGCTTTCCGCAAGTCCTTGTTGGGCGGCTAGGTATTTTCCTCCACTCGGCTTGGAGAAGACGTAAGTTCTTTCACAGATTTTGGACGGTTGTTGCACCCCTTAATTCGGCGATCCAACTCGTCCTAGAGGTTCTCGACAGGGTTCAGGTCTGGGCTCTGGGCAGGACAGTTCATTCGGTTAACCCCATTGTCACCATACCAATCCATGGTGGACCTCGCAACATGACAGCTGGTGTTGTCGTCCTCGAAGTAACATGGGTCCAACCCGTAAAACTGCCACAACGTAGGAAGCACACTGTCGTCCAAAATAGTGCATTAGGCGTCGGCCAGGTAGTCCATACCAGGAGAAACACCCGCAGACCATAATTCCACCTCCGCCCAACTTTTCTGTGGGCACAATGCATTCAGGCAGGAGGCGTTCTCCAGGCAGACGCCCGACCCAGACTGCCATCCGAACAGTAGAGGGTGAACCTTGATTCTCCGCCTCAGAGAACTCGTTTCCTTTGACCTACGGTCCACTTTCGACGTGCTTTGCACCACATTAACCGGTAGCGCGTTTGGACTTTGTGATCAAAGGCTTATGGGTGGCATCACGACCATGAAAACCAAGCAGATGGGCTTCCTTTCGGATGGTATTTTTCGAAACAACGCTCCCGGATGCCTGCGGAAACTCCTGCAGTATGTGGGCCATCGGTTGGGTGCGGTTCTTCCGAATTTCTCTGGACATCACCCGTCGGTCTCGATCTGCCAGTTTCGTGGGTCTGCCGACTCGGGGCACATTCTGACAATCACCGTTCACCTTCGAATTCTGAATCACACAGGCCATTGTCGATTTTGTGTAATTCAGCTCGCTAGAAGGATCGGCCATTTCTGTGATACCCGACGATTCCACCTTTCTCGAAATTAGATGACTCTGCACTTCGTGGCATCTTGCATGCGACTCATGTCAAGGTTGTGTCCTACACGATATTTAACGGCAGAGGGCGTGACGTACATCAGGACCGCAGATATAGCCATTTGCATGGGTGTCCAAATACTTTTCGGTAGGTTGTGTGTGTGTTGGTGTTGGTTGGTTGGTTGGTTGCGAGCCCTTGGTAGCAATCAAATTATCAGTACTCTGGAGAATCAAGCGTTACGGTTGATTACTGGTGCAGTTAAATCTACACCAATAGATGCCACCTATTAGGTCTATAACCGAGGAAAAGGCCATACTTGATTGGGGAAAAATAGTTAGACTTCCGGAATGCTTCTCACTTTGGGACAGAGTTTCTCTGACTTCAATCACAGCACCGACTAGTGAAGAAAGTACCTAGTTTAAAGAAGTCGTTCAAAAGTCGTCATTAAATTTCGATGCTGCCCCCTCGGAATCCATTATATTTAACTGATTTATTGTGTCTGTATCGACCTTGTCTGACTAGCGAAGCTTCGAAACAGTCGATTCACGATACCCCGAAGAAGACTGGCTTCGAGTGCTTACTGGCGGTTCAAAATATAAAGACAATATCAATGTAGGTCCACTGTGATCTTTTTTCGTTTACACGTAGAACTGCCTTCGATGGGGAGATCGTAGCTATTCGTACTGCTCTGGAGACCCACTACTATGCCGGATGAATAATTTCTCTAAAGTGGTCATCCTTAGCGATTCTAGGGCAGCTCTTCAAGCTATCGGATCCTGCGGCCTCCCCAAGTCATCTGAAGTATACATCAAGACCGCCCAAACTCTGCACAGCCAGATTCCTCGCTTGGAGTACATAAAAAATGCTCAAAGAAACTATCCATAGTTTTCGAGAAAAATGCGAGAGAAAAGTATGACGTCATATCGGGTGTACGAAATTAAAAAAAACTTTATTGGAAACATGAGCATCGGTATTTTCATATGCTTACATAGGAAAATGTTCAAAATGTCTACCGTGCTTATCGAGGCATGCATGTGCGCGCGCCGTGGAAGGGCTGACTGCACACGTTGTAGCAGCTTGGTGTCCACAAAAGTACACATAGCATGAAGACGACCAACTAAGTCACTTTCTGTAGTAACTAGGACTCGATAGAACAATTCTCTCAGATGGTTCCATTGGAAGAAATCTAAAGGTGTCCGATCTGGCGATCTTGGTGGCTATGAAACCTGACCCCCACGTCCAATCCAGCGGCCTGGGTATTCCATATCCAGCCAATCACGTATAGGAGAGCTGAAATGCGCCGGAGCTCCATCATGCTGGAACCATATATTGCCGCTAAGGGTATGTCATCTAGGAAATCGATTAATGCATCTCGGAGGAATACCAAGTATGAATGTCCCGTGAGCGGTTTGGACAGCAGATAGGGTCCAATCATGCAATTGCCTAGTCTGCCGGCCCATACATTTACAGACCAGCGGGGGAATTGCATGAGGATTCTGACCACATATGGCCGTTGTGACTGTTGAAGACCCCATATCGTGTGAAGCATGCTTCATCCGTCCGCAAGATATGTGCAATGAAAGCATTATCGGCTTCATGTTGTTGCAATAACCATTCACAAAGGTAAATGCGTCGCCGACAGTCATCTGGATGTAGACCTTGAACGGTATGGGTCCTCTACCTGTACACAGCACTGCTATTCGCATTCAGCACCTTGGTTAGTGCGCGCGTGCTCAACTCGGGAGTTTCTTCCACCCGCTGAAATCTCCCTTCAGCCCGCCATGCGTTCTTCCACCAGCATCGTGGAGATTGTATGTCGGGTCGACGCTTCCAGTATTTCTCAGTCTGTGAGGCGCATGCGTGCCTCGATATGCGCGGTGGATATTTTTAACATCTTCGTCTGCAAACATATGCGAATACCGATGTTCATGTTTCCAATAAAGTGTGTTTTCGTACACCGGATATGACGTCATACTTTTCTCTCTCATTTTTCTCGAAAATTATGGGTCGTAGAGGTACAGTTCTTTGGGCATTTTTTATGTACTCCACAGGAATCTGGCTGTGCAGAGTTTGGGCGGTCTTGATGAAACACCCTGTATATATATATATATATATATATATATATATATATATATATATATATATATATGTGTGTGTGATAATAATCACAATAGGGAAATTATACACACGGGAATTGCGTAGAACTTAAGGGAGATGCAGTCGGCCGTTGGGTGATGAGAAAAGCACAGACATGGAGCCAGAGAAGAACACAGACTACAGACGATATCCAGGAAATCACTTTTATTAAATTATTAAGCATTACGAAGGCTGCAGTGGCCACAGGACTTGCCCGACGTCCGCCAGGACGGGAAGCGAAAGCTTACATGTTCACATGACGGGTAATACGTCCAAGCTATTTTCAAATGACTGTTTACGCCACCAGGGGGCCTAAATTACTTATTTTTTAATTGGACGAATTGAGTCTCGTGGAGTTCACGTGTCCATGTCGTGGTTCTCCCGGGGATTAACTAATTGCTAGATCACGCGATTGCTCTGCGTTTTACAAAAAGGAAGCATTTGAAAACAGGACTTATTTATTATATACAAATTGAATGAGGCCTTCGGTTCGGACCAGATATTATGGAGATGTTATTGAGTTCAGATATTTCACATGCCTGTTTAATAATCTGTAGGGCCAATATAAATTATAACTTAGATTACTTTTAGGTTGCAATTTGGAAGAGGAGTCGTGCTTTATTAAAAAGAGAATATTCTTTAAAGTATTAGGAAGACGCGTTTTCTTGTTACTTACACACACACACTCATATACGGTAAATGCTCGAGTTATGCGGATTCGTAGATACGCGGTTGCAATTTTTAATTTTTCGTAGACAGCTTTAGCATGATATCGGTTGATTTACGACGAGAAAAAGAAAGCTGCGAGTGTACAAACATCATTGAACAAATACTTCAATGCCCCATGAACGTCTGTAGATTATCAGATTATTTTAAACTACATAATTATGTATGTATAATATTAATATTTTATAATGTGTCGGTATCTCACTGTGTAATATAATATATGTGTCTACGATTTTCTTATAAAAAATATTTCACCGAAAGTGATTAAAAAACGTATTTGTGCGTTCGCTGAAAATGAATTGAAGACTGTGGGATTCTAAGACTTATGAGATTTTCTGTGAGAGGAATTAATAAGATACTGTGCATATTTTCTGAGTTTACTTAAGGAAAAACAAATGTTTAAAAGTGCCATAAAAGAAGATTTATTCAGAGTGTGTGAGGAGACTCTTGGGACTCCACGAACTCCAGGGATGAGGAAATGAAAAGTTTGATTGATTACGAAACTGCCAATCTGTCAAGAAACTCCGTTCTGGGGATTTGTTAGTAGAAGTGTCCACCTTATCACAAGCTGCTAATTAAAAGTCTCAATCTTTGGCAACATGGCAGTGTCCGCGGCTCAACTCTTCGCGAAGGGAGGCTGACCTCTGAAGATCAAATGTTTGAGAATTTACGCGACCAACTTGTATCTGCTGTGGAATGCTCACATTCGACACTCCAAAATTCTCCACTTCACGCGCATGCTCGAATTGGGTCCTGGAAAAAAAGAGATCCTAACCCTTCGGGCCAATAATAATCTATATAGTATATAACAGGGCTCCGCAACCTTTTATCTTCCACGGCACAACAATGTTTTTTTCGATAATTCCGCGGCACACCACAAGAAAAAGCTTGCAAATATATAAATTACGATAAATACGTATATGTTTTTATTAGATAAAAAAACACAGCAAAATAGCTCTATGTATCAAGATAATTATAATCATTTAAGTTTTATATAAATCATTTTGAACTGTACACCAACACAAGAACAAAAATATAAAATTATAGTTTACAAGTAAAAAAATTTTCTCTTTAAATTTTTATATTAAAGTTTGTTTTTTGGTCTTTACTTAAGCCTAATAAATCAAAGTTAATTTAAACATAACTAATTTATTAATGAGATATTTGAGATTGTTTTGATAAATGTGCGTTTTATATTTGCACGTTTTATACACTGCTGGCCACTGTAAATGCAACACCCTGAAGGAAACATGCAAATAACATGAAATTTACAACATGCATTAGCGGAGGTGAGATATGCAAATGATTAGAATTTCAGCGCAGACGCACATCACGCGCGCCTGTGGCGCCACTTCAAAGCGATATTTAAGGCTTCGAGATTTTGACGATTTCAAGTTCGGCAATTGTGTTTTTCTTGTGATTTAAAAAAAAAGATCAATTATGCCTCGTCGAAAACAGCGATCATCTTTTGATCAAGTATTCGAGTTCGACAGAGGAAGGATAGTGGCCTACCGAGATTGTGGATTATCTTTCAGGGAAATCGGTAGTCGTGTTGGACGAAACCAAACAACTGTAATGCGGATATGTGATGGTTGGATACAGGAGGGTACGACGGACCGGCGTGTTCGATCGCATCCACCTCAGCGCACCACTTCACGTGATGACAGGCAAATTGTGCGCATGGCAGTGACGCATCGCTCAGTCACATCACGAACCATAGCACAGCACATGCAGTCTATAACGCATCATCCAGTGTCTGCGCGTACCATTCGACGCCGTTTACAGCAGAGTGGTCTGTCCGCAAGACGCCCATTGCTTTGTCTACCCTTGACGCAGAACCACAGACGTCTCCGCCGCCAATGGTGCGATGACAGAAGGATGTGGACGGCAGAATGGAATGAAATTGTCTTTACTGACGAGTCACGCTTCTGTCTGCAACACCACGATGGTCGCATTCGAGTCTGGAGACACCGTGAAGAGAGGATGCTGAACAGCTGAGTTATGCACCGCCACACTGGTCCTGCACCGGGTATTATGTTATGGGGAGGTATTGGATATCACTCTCGCACACCTCTAGTACGCATTGCCGGTACGTTAAACAGCCAGCGCTACATCTCCGAGGTGTTGGAGCCAGTTGTGCTTCCTTACCTTCAGGGCTTGCCCACAGCCATATTTCAACAGGATAATGCGCGACCACACGAGGCACGCATTGTCCAACGGTTCTTCGTCAATCGCCAGATTGAATTGCTTCCCTGGCCGCCTCGCTCTCCGGATCTTTCGCCGATAGAAAACATGTGGTCCATGGTTGCTCTACGATTGACCCAAATTCCATCCCCAGCAGCCACATCAGATCAACTTTGGCAACGTGTGGAAGCTGCTTGGTCTGCTGTACCCCAAGAACTCATCCAAAGTCTCTTTGAATCAATGCCGAGGCGTGTGGCAGCGGTGATCTCCAACAATGGCGGCTACTCTGGCTACTGATTTTGGCAGGAACCACACTTCATAGAAGTCTATAAATTTAATCATTTGATACTTGGTCAACATGTTATCTACAAAATAAATTTTGTTGGGATATCTCTTGTCTTTCTTGGTGTTGCAATTTGGGTGGCCAGCAGTGTATTTGGCTCTATAATAGAAAGAGCTACAGTTCATGGTCAAGGCCCTTTAAATATGATCGTTTGTCATTTTCAATTAGAACCAGTGTCGGAAAACTTTGTTCGCAAAAGTATGTCGTAAAAAATGTGAGCAAAATTTCAATGGTCTTGTCAGAAATTTGTGGATATTCTTTCTTAACTGAAATCCAGAAATATGACGCTCGAGCATACATACAATGTATGGCTAACAACATATTTTTGTTTTGTGTATAATTTCGACCCAGAAAAATTACATATTAACGAAAGTTAGAGGAATATTTTACTTAGAAAAATTTCTATTTAATGCGGTGGTTATTTTTTTTATTATAATCGATAAAATCACCGCGGCACAGTCAAGATCCTAGTGTGCCACGGCACAGCGGTTGCGGATCACTGGTATATAAAACAGTTCCGTAACTGACTGACTCACTGACTGACATAGAACGCACAGACCAAACCGCTGGACCTAAAGGGCTGAAATTTTGCATGGCGATTCTTCTTATAGTGTGGGGTTGCACTAAGAAAGATTTTTGAAAAATTCTGCTTAGATTTTTTAAAAATTAAATTTTTAAGCTGTTTTAGTAACTGTTTTTAAGTTTGCATTTAAAATAATAATTTGAGGGTTATAAAATTTATATCACGAGAAAGATCGTAAAAATTCCTTTAAAATGAGACCTTTTTCGAATCTTTATCTCCACTTCCTGATTTTTGGTGAATTTTTAAAGATTAATTTTTAGAATTTAATTTATTAAATGCCGATCACGCGATTTCTTTTTCTGATACTTTAAATAAATTTATCGTCACATCCATAACAATGAAATAGACAAAAAAAATTTTTTTTTCTTGCTAATGCGGCAGACGATTGGACATTATCCAAAAAAATATTAAAATACAATAAAAGATATTATGTTCCTCAAACTGTACTATATTAACTGTACTGTATTCTTTATTATGTCCTATTAGATTTAATTTGAATATTTTCTTCTACATTATTTTGTCTATAAAAATATCCTTTACGATTTTTTTATAAATATATATATATATATATATATATATATATATATATATATATATATATATATATATATATATATATATATATATATACCGGGTGGCCATAATTAAACTGACAGTGCTCAGTGTTCTGTAGCGCGATCTATTTGCGTGAATGACGCCACATTTTGTAGGAAGATTAAACAAGACGGGGGACGAAGGATTCCGCGAAAAAATAAATTAGTTCCAAAAGTCACCGCTAGGGGAATATTTGGCGCTGTGTAATAGAAAATAGAGTGTTAAGAAATGCAAATCAATACGGAAATTACCTTTTATTTTGCATTCAAATGAGGTTCAATGTGGCTGTCGTTGTTGTGGACCACATATTGCATTCTGTGCACAGTATGCACAACAGCAGAAAGTAACATGTCTGCAGGAATCTCCCGTACAGTCCGTGATATGTTATCCTTCAACGTAGCCAGGTCCTGGACCACTCCTTGATAGACCTTGGACTTAAGGTAACCCCATAGCCAGAAGTCGCATGGGGTAAGATCAGGCGACCGAGGTGGCCATGCAGTTGGAAAGTAGCGGCTAATGACTCTTTCTGTTGTGAATTTCTGTCGTAGCAGCTGTTGCACCCGTACAGCAAAGTGTGGAGGGGCTCCATCTTCCATGAAAATTATTTCCCCCAGGCATTGTCTTTGCTGAAGTGCCGGAATGGCAAAGCTGTTCAACGTGTGGCGATATTTCTCTCCGGTAACAGAACAGGTTTCCGGTCCTGTCGGGGTAATGTTCTCATAGAAGAATGGACCTACGATAAATTCCGTTGTGAACCCACACCAAACAGTTACCTTTGGTGAATGTAAGGGAATTTCTGTGACTGCATGTGGTGATTTGTCATCCCAAATTCGGCAGTTCTGGGTATCCACAGTTCCATGCAGGTAAAAGTGGGCCTCGTCTCCCCATAAGATTTTCCACGGCCAAGCATCATCCACCTCCATTCTGGCAAGAAAGGTGAGAGCAAAAGTCAATCGCTTATCATGGTCGGGGTACAGTAACTCCTGTACACGGCTGATCTTGTACGGATAGAAGTTGATAATCTTTCGTAAGATTTTCCATACCGTACTGTAAGGCATATCCATATTCCGAGCTAATCCACGAGCGCAAGAGGTGGCAGCAATATTATCTGGTCCTCTGTCGACAATCGCCGTGGCAACTGCTTCGATTGTATCCTGTGGTACAGGTTTTCGTCCTCTGCCTGACTGAACCTTCAGAGAACCTGTTTTCTCAAACGTCGCAACCATTGCTTTTAGCCCATTAACTGACACAGGACCGTTACCTTTACGCATTTTTTTGTGCGTTCTAAAACCACGAAGAGCGGCTGACGCGTTGCACTGGTTGAGGTAAAAGAATTTGACCAGTAACGCACGCTCGACTAAAGAAGGTGACATTGCACATAAACTTTCAATCCGATTGATTCGAAACGTAACACATTGCCTTTTAAAACCCAAGCAGCTGGCACTGTGCCAATGGATGTAACGCGTAATTTGAATAAAGAACTTCTTCTGCTCAGCGTACGTGATATTGCAGATCACGAGACTTTATCGGTGTTTATGTAGATTTTACGCTTTTTTAAAAGTGTTGCCATATTGCACTTGAACTGAATAAGAAAATGTGCATAATAAAAGGTAATTTTATTCCGTATTAATTTGCATTTGTTAACACTCTATTTTCTATTACACAGCGCCAAATATTCCCCTAGCGGTGACTTTTGGAACTAATTTATTTTTTCGCGGAATCCTTCGTCCCCCGTCTTGTTTAATCTTCCTACAAAATGTGGCGTCATTCTCGCAAATAGATCGCGCTGCAGAACACTGTGAGCACTGTCAGTTTAATTATGGCCACCCGGTATATATATATATATATATATATATATATATATATATATATATATATTTACATCAATTGTATTTCATTGATCGTCGTATTTATCATAAATATATATCGTTATAAATATATTTCTTCTGTCCGTGTGTATGTCACTAAACTCTTCCTAAACGGCTGGACTGATTTTTATGAAATTTTGTGTATGCGATTAAGTTGATTCGAGAATGGTTTAGATTCACAATAGGACACCCCACACCCCTAGGGGGGCAGGGGACATATGTAAAAATAATCAAAAACGACTGATGTCACTGTCGAATCCATAGTTTTCGGGGTCGCTGAGATTAATAGTGACACTCCCGATGTCGTTTAAGTGCAAGTTCAACCCCCCCCATTACCCTTGGGGGGGGTGAGGGGGGAATATAAAATCCCAAAATGAGTAGTGTCGAACTCATAGTTTTCGGGGTCACTGAGACGAATAGTGACACAACTGATGCCGTGTAAGTACAAGTTCAGCCCCCCCATCAGCATTGGGGGGGGGGGGAGGGGGAATGAAATGTCCAAAATGTCCGAGAGTAGTGTCTAATCCATTGTTTTTGGAGTCACTGAGATGAATATACGAAACTAAAAGTGTTGTTTATAATCGAGTTTTGAGTTAAATAATAGAGCGAATTTGTAATTTTATTTTATCATTTGTATACTGTACATATAATTTTAAATACCCGTAAATAAAATTATTTAGATTTTACACTATAGGTAGAATTCATTCCTTTTCCTGTGTAGTAAAAAATGAGATTAATAAATACCTGGTCAACGCAGGGTAAAAAGCTGGACTGATTTTTATGAAATTTTGTGTGTGCGATTAAGTTGATTCGAGAATGGTTTAGATTCAAAATTTGATCCGATAGAAGATTTTTTTAAAAATTAAATTATTTATTTATGTGTTGTTGTTGATCTTTGGTTAATTTAGATTCACAATTGGATCCGGTAGGAAGCGCTGCAATGGCGTTTCAGAAATTTTTTTATTTTCATGAATTTTAATGATGTATACACGTGCATTGAATAACAATTAACTTAACCTACAAATTTAAATTGTCAATTCTCATTTGATTCTATGCAACTTATGAAGTATTGAACGGCTCATTGATTAGTCATACTAATAGCCATATTAATGAAATTTCGTCCACATTCTTGCTAATTTTAACTTCAGTAAGTTATTTATATTTATGTGTTGTGTATTTATTACAAAATAATGCCACGTCTTCGTGGACGAGGAGGAAATATTAGTGAACGTACACGGAATGCACAAACAGTCCATAACCGTCGGTTAAATAGAACGGCAGAAGATCAATTGGCGGACAATGTAAATTTAAGAAACCATGCTGCAAACACACGTGCAAATGAAAATCGAGAGCATCCCAATGAACGTCTTCGAGCTAATGCATTGAGACAAAGAGAGGCACGTCAACGAGTCACCGACGCACACAGAGCACATGATCGACAGCGTGTGCAAGAACGTCGCGCATTAACACGTGCATTACTTCACCGTCTTGCGTTGGAATATGAGCCGGAAATAGACCATTCGTCACATGCACTAATTGTCATCGGCAATAGGGACAAAGAATGCCAACACTGTCATGCATTTAAATACAAAGGTGAGTCGGCCGGTCTTTGCTGCGCATCAGGAAAGTTTCACTTCCACCATTGAATTTGCCGCCAGAACCATTGAAAACACTATTGGCTGGAGCCACATCTCAATCGAAATTGTTTTTGCGTAAAATTCGTAAATTCAATTTTTGCTTCCAAATGACATCATTTGGAGCAACAAAAATCATTCATAATGAGGATGGTCGTAATTTTGCATCTACATTTAAGATTCAGGGCCAAGTGTATCATCAAATTGGTTCTTTGTTCTCAATGCCTAATGCCGATCCAAAATTTTTGCAAATCTACTTCATGGGCGATGAGGAGCAACGAATTAACACACGCTGCCAATACAACCACATAGAGCATATGGAGGAGCGAGAAATAGTGGCAACTTTGGAAACGTTTTTGCAAAATCATAACCAGTTGGTCCAGTCTGTTTCCAACAGATTGCAAAACGACAGCTACGTGATTATCATTAAATCAGACAAAGTAACATATAGAGAGAACGCAGGCAGATACAATGTACCAACTGTTAATGAAGTTGCAGTTGTTATGGCTGGCGACCCATCTGAACGTCGAGATATACGGATACATATACGGATACACAATCGAGACAACACGGTGCAGATGATTCAAGACAATCATCGTTCTTACGATGCTTTGCAATATCCATTGATATTTTGGGAAGGAGAAGATGGATATCATTTAAATATTAAACAAAGAAATCCAATGACTGGTACAACATATACATTATTTTTAAAATTTTTTTTTCGTATAATTAATTTCTTTTTGTCTTATTTATATTTTTATTTTGCAGGTGCAGAACTTAACAAGAAAGTTAGCGCTATGAACTTCTACGCATATCGGCTGATGATGCGTGCCAATGAAGATAACAACATTTTCCGATGCCGCCAGCTATTTCATCAATACATTGTTGATATGTATGTGAAAACTGAAAGTGAGCGATTACGGTACATCAAATTTAATCAAGCGAAGCTTCGTTCTGAGGAGTACATTCATTTGCGTGATGCTATTGTCGGTAACGTAGATGAAACAACTAATTTCAACAACATCGGTACCGCATATATTCTTCCATCATCATATATTGGTAGTCCGCGTCATATGCAAGAATATATTCAAGACGCCATGACTTTCGTGCGTGCATACGGCCGACCAGATCTGTTCATCACATTTACGTGCAATCCAAACTGGGATGAAATTAAAATTTTGTTATTGCCATATCAAACAGCTATGCATCGGCATGATATCACTGCACCTGTGTTTAAACAAAAATTAAAATCGTTGATGAACTTGATTGCACATCACTCTGTATTCGGCGAAACACGTTGCTGGCTGTATTCTGTTGAATGGCAAAAACGAGGTTTGCCACATGCGCATATTTTAATTTGGTTGGTCAATAAAGTGCGGCCAGATGAAATTGATAAAATTATTTCAGCGGAAATTCCGGATCGGAATATTGATCAAGAGTTGTGCGACATTGTTACCACTAACATGATCAATGGTCCATGCGGCACTCTGAACATGACAGCGCCATGTATGGACAATGGAAAATGTACGAAACGTTTTCCAAAAGCATGTATGAACGATACTATCACCAATATCGATGGTTATCCATCATATCGTCGTAAAGACATAGACAATGGTGGCCAATCATATCAATTGCGCATGTCAAAAGGTGTAATAGTTGATATTGATGATCGCTGGGTGTTTCCGTATTCTCCATTGCTGTGCAAAACCTACAAAGCACACATAAACGAGTTATGCAGTTCGGTGAAGTCCATCAAATACATTTGCAAATACGTTCATAAAGGCAGTGATAAGGCTGTATTTGCTGTTCAAAATGTAAATGATAGCGACGAAATAACACACTATAAAATGGGCCGATACATTAGTAGCAATGAAGCAATTTGGCGCATTTTCAATTTTCCCACACACGAAAGAGATCCTGCTGTTATACATTTGACCGTGCATCTTGAAAATGGACAGCGTGTTTATTTCACGGAACAGACTGCTCTACAACGAACATTAACTGCCCCCAAAACCACACTAACTGAGTTTTTCAAACTATGCAGCCGACTAGATATTTTCGGTCAATTCGCAAAGACATTAATGTATACTGATGTACCACGATTTTTCACATGGAACAAACAGTCAAAAAATGGGGAACCACGAAAGCGAGGCGTTCCAGTCCAAGGATACGTCGGCATATTCATGGCAAATATTTTAGGCCTTTTATATACAGTCCATCCAAAGCAACGCGAATGTTTTTTTTGCTTTTATTGTTGGTTAACGTTCCTGGACCGACATCCTTTCAATATTTGCGAACAGTCAATGGTATTTTGTACGACACGTACTTCGATGCGTGTCGCGAATTGTATTTACTGGAGGATGATAACCATTGGGATTTCACACTTGCAGATGCAATACTGAGTTTCTCTCCTCATCAAATTCGTCAATTATTCGCTGTATTATTGACGACATGTTTTCCGTCTGAAGCTTCTGCTCTCTGGGATAAATATAAAGATTCGATGAGTGAGGATATTCTACATCGCATTCGGATTGCTAATCAAGATCCCAACATCGATTTTTCGCCGGAAATATATAACGAGGCGTTAATAAATATTGAGGATATTTGTATTCTCATTTTGAATATGCCACTCATTCATTTCGGCATGTCACCGCCTAACCGCCCAGCAGCAGAAATCATTAATAGCGATGTTCAGCGTGAACAACAGTTCGATACAACCTCTTTGGCTACTTTTGTTGCTAATAATGAGCAACTGCTCACTGCTAAACAAAATAATATATATGAACAAATTAATTTGTCAATTGCAGCACAGCAAGGCGGATTCTTTTTCTTGGACGCACCAGGTGGCACTGGCAAAACATTCCTGATCTCATTGATACTTGCGCGCATTCGATCACAAAATCATATTGCTTTGGCAATTGCTTCATCAGGCATTGCAGCGACCTTGTTTGATAGTGGGCGGACTGCGCATTCTGCATTCAAGTTACCATTGAACATTCACACAAATCCAGACGCAATGTGTAACATAAAGAAGCATTCAGGAATGGCTGAAGTTTTGAGAAAATGCAAAATTATTATCTGGGATGAATGGCCCACAAGCATTCACTTGAAGCTCTCGATAGAACGCTGAAAGATCACAATAATAATACCAGACTTTTTGGTGGTGCTCTACTGCTGCTGTCCTGTGATTTCAGACAGACATTGCCGGTCATTCCACGTGCTACATATGAGAACGAAATTAGCGCATGTTTGGAAGAATCATACCTATGGCGAAGTGTCAGTAAATTATGCCTTACCATAAATATGCGTGTTCAACTTCAAAATGATCCATTGGCATTAGCATTCTCTGAACAATTGCTCAACATTGGCAACGGAAAAATTCAATTGCATGAAATTACACAATGCATCCGACTCCCAGACAATTTTTGCAACATGGTGGCTACCAAAGATGCTTTGATTGAAAGTATATTTCTAGATTTACAAGCTAATTACACTAATCATGCGTGGCTACGTGAGCGAGCTATTTTGCCCGCAAAAAATATAGATGTTGACGCAATTAATTTTAAAATACAACAGTCATTGCCTGGCAACGAAATATCATTCAAATCGATCGACACTGTTGTCGATCCTGAAGAAGTTGCCAACTATCCTGTTGAATTCTTGAATTCACTGGATTTACCTGGAATGCCACCACATAACTTGCGATTGAAGATTGGTTCACCAATCATTTTGCTTCGAAATTTGAATGCACCAAAGCTATGCAATGGTACGCGATTGGTCATAAAAAAATCATGGGCAATGTTCTTGAAACTACCATTTTAAACGGCAAGTTTCAAGGTGAAATTGTTCTTCTACCACGGATCCCAATGATCCCTTCAGACTCACCCATTCCATTCAAACGTTTGCAATTTCCAATTCGCTTGGCATTTGCAATGACTATTAATAAGTCTCAAGGCCAAACAATGTCAGTTTGTGGGTTGGATCTAGAAAATCCCTGCTTTTCGTATGGCCAATTATATGTTGCGTGTTCGAAGGTTGGAAAACCTTCAGGTTATAATATTGTTCATCAAATCGCATTAAGATAAAATTTTTAAAAAATTATTCCTGTTAATATTAAGATTAAAAATATATTTAAATATTTATTTTTTGTACATTAAAAAAAATATACCTATCATAAAAATGATTTGAGTTTTCCTTTCGTGCTATTATTAAGACAGTTTTAAGTTTATACTCAACACATTTAAGTTTATAGTATATAGATACACTCACGAAATGGATAGGTCGAGTTGTAATAACTGTACGCGTGGTGGTGTAAAGTTTTTAAAAAATATTTTTTTTACATATTTTTTCACCAAAACGGTCCAAACAATTTATAGTTTATTAAAATAATTTTATAATTTTTGGATTCACAACGTTTGAACAGAACAACGTCTGTCGGGTCCGCTAGTATATATTTATTTTTTTTTGGAATTAATTGCATACATTGACCGTTGTATTTAATTTGAATGTACTCCGTAGCGAAGTGCGGGTTTTCAGCTAGTATCGCATATATTGAAGCGCGTAAATAGGTCAAAGTTCGAAATCCCAGAGTTGGAGTTTCGTGCTGTTGCCTCTAAGAAAGTGTTGTGCACAGCCTGTACGCTAAGTGATTCGAGTCTTTCCTCCAATAAACCACTGCAAAATAAAAACACCAAAACACCATCCGTAACAATTTCCGATTCCCCAAAAAGTAATCTTAACTCTTCATTCACTAAATCAGTCCAAATTAAACTTTCCACCAACCAACCTTCCGCTCACCAAGATGTTGTTGAATCCAAACAGTCTTCACCAATTCCTCCAATTAAAAAAACAAATGTCAGACAATCATCCCTACTTTCTGCTTCTCAATATGTTAAAGACCTCAAACAGTCGTGCTCGTACCAACTCAAAAGTCGCTGTTCCTAGACAGGCCTCTCTAGGAAAGCTAAAGATCCAAAATTATTTTTTAAAAAGTAACCAGTACAACCGCAGGCTCGCCCTGGACACTGAATCAAAATTGTATGTGTCCGAGGACTCTGACAATGATGTTGTGCTTGAGGAGTCTTAACTCCTCCTTTTTTTAAAAATGTTCGTGCCTTTTTTATTTTGTCTGCTGTCTTACATTCGTTTTATTGTACCTGTCTGCACTTTCACCTTTCATGTATGAGTTCTAACACTCTTTATATCTCACTGCTTTTATATCACTTTTACGTATTTGTCTTATGTATTTTATCATCTTTGTCTCCCCTTATATTACGGTCTTTGTCACCTTTTTATATATGACTGTTTTTACCTTCATCGTTGTTTTCACCTTTTATATCGTTGTTCTCTGTTTTGGTTACTTAATATTTTTTATAATTTTATTTATTCTTTTTGGCTCTGCTGTTACGTGTGTTTGGCGTGGCCTGTCGTCCCTGAACCGGGCGCCATTACACTTCAACCAACCTATGTTGTACTTGTTAATTTGTTCACTGTTTTATATTTCAATGATCACATTTTATGTCATTGATTTTATACTTTATATCTGCGTTTCTGTATGGTCTTATTCCGTACTTTGCGTGATTTTTATATATATTTTTTCATATGTATATATTTTTATCGTCGATTTTATGGCTTAAAAATGAGTGCATTTTTGGAACGAAGTTCTTTTACGCGGCTTACAGTAGAGTGAATTGGCAGGAATCGTCACATAACGAAAAAACGTTATGCCCCCTTCATAAGAGCTTTCTCTGAAGGACTCAGTGGCTGAATGGTTATCATATCGGACTGCAGAGCGACAGGTCCCCGGTTCAAATCCCCGCACAAGCGCTACGGGCAATTTTAAAACCCTTCACTGCACACTGTATCAAATTTGATACATAAGTTATTTTTCACCTTTATATTCAAAAGCAATATTTTTTATCCACTTGTGCACCTTGTGTTAATTTTAAAACATCATAGCAAAGCTTTTAATCACTGTTAGTTACATTTTCGTAGGATAGATGGCAGCAGGAATACAACTGCGATCTCAGTAAAAGATAACCGTTCAATTTATACCAGACCTGCCTTAGTATTTGCTATATTTTCAGTATTTTAAAGTCAGTTTACATCTTTGAAAGTTTTATAAATATATTTTAGAGGTACGTAGCTCTTATAATTATTAATAAAATACTTCTTTAATCTTTTATAAAAAATTCAATTATGATTTCAATTTTATGTATCAGAAATGATACATGGTGTGCTTACGCCATTTTTTTAGGAAATGGCGGGAATAAAGTTTTTAACACTGAAAGAAATTGAGGAACTTATGAACAGATCGTGGAGTGATCATAGTGAAGATGGATCTGATTCAGAAAGCGATGGCAATACAGGTGATCCTAATTATAAACCAAACGAAGTTTGTGATGAAATTTTTTATGGTAGTAGTGATTCGGAAGATGAGGTATCATTACTTAATAATAGCGATGTTCTTGATCTGCCTAATGGTGGGAACATGCCAAAAACTAATAGAAATAATACAGGGAGAACAAAGCCTGCAATCAACTGGAAGAAAACTAATTTACTTCTAAATGATGATCAAATTTTATTCCGAGGTGACGAGAATCTCTCCTGAAATTATGAATTTAAACACACCTCTAATTTTTTTTAGTTATCTTTTTACAGAAGATTTGATTGAGCATATAGTTCAAGAAACAAATTTATTTAGTGTGCAAAAAAAACCCAGAAAAGTGTGTCAATGTAACGAATTTAGAAATTAAATAATATATTGGCATTTGTATAATGATGTCTATTGTACATGTACCAAACACTAGGGCATATTGGTCACCTGCCATAGGCAATGATGTAATAAAAGAATGTATGTCATTAAAACGCTTTGAAAAGATAAGAGAATTTCTACATTTTAATGACAACAGTAAACAACCACCACATGATGACCCTCAGCATGATCGTTTATATAAACTTCGACCAGTTGTAAATGCTTTACTTGAAAGATTTTATACTGTCCCTATGAAATCGCGTCTTTCTGTTTAAACTTATTTTTTGTTTGTTATTGTTTTAATTCACACGGGATTTATATTGTGTCATTAATTTATTTTTGTTGGTGATTAAATAATAAAATTAATCCGATTAAAAATTATGCTAGGTAGCATCTAAATCAAAATAATTAATTTATATATTAAAATTTTTAATTTTTATGAAATAGAGAGAGAGGCAGTTGGTTGAATAAAAGAGGGCTGCGCTTTTTGGCGTGACAAAAATACACTAATATAATCAATAGAAATCTACATATTAAATCACGTTTAGAGTTGAAAAAATAACGTACGGAAATTCGTTCCTGACGGGGGTTTCCCGACCGCACAATTTTTTTTTAAAGGTTTTGCCATGTATTTGGCGCATCTCTGAACTATTAAACCCAAATCAATGCAAGACCACACGCTCAGACAGCACATTGACACTTTCGGTCAACAGCAGAAGTGTTTCGCAACAAACACTAAGCACTGCCGCTAGAACACTTTCGTTTAGGACGCCCTTCACAATGGTATGTCCTATAGCGGGGGAGGCCAACCGGTCGATCTTCGACATGATTTTAGTCGATCGCGAGCCATAATTTCATAAATATACGGACTATGTTAGTGATAAGCGGCTCATTTTCCATTTAAAAAATGAGAACTAGTCGATCGCCGAATAAAAAAATATAGAAAAGTCGATCGCCAGCTAATAAAGGTTGGCCAGCCCTGTCCTATAGGACCGATGCATCATAAGTTTGAGTCAGTTGCGGAACCCATATTTCCCACGCATGAAAGGATATAAAGAAGTCCCACTATACCAACCTGTCCGCAATGTGACGCAATTCTCACTTTTCCCACCTCATTTAAACTTTGAAGCACATCACATGTTCTCTTTTGCAAACTCCATTTCTGCGCATGTATATCGTTATCCCTTTGATTTCGTTTGCAGAAATCTGCAAGAAAAGGACAGGAGCTACATTGGAGAGTAATCTTTATGTTTCATTTCCATGTTCATTTCTGTCCACACACACACACACACCTAAATTGAGTTTTTCTTTTGGTGAGTAACGCGGTGATAGTTTTAGCTTCCCCTCCCCGCCCATAGATGGCGCCAGGGAGTAATTCTCCCTGCCCGTGTTAGAGTTCGTTCTAATCGAACTTCTGTCCTCGCCGAGTCATCGTCAAGGTGTCACGCACTTATTTTAAGTGTGCCCGTTCTTAGTTTCCTCTACATTGGAGGTAACGGATTTTTACACGCCGGTCTCTAAGCCAGGACGGGTACCGATCCAGGCTTTCAACCGAGCGCTTTCTTCCAAATTACGTGGCCCATTGGCAAATCTTAATTCGCAAACTCACTACATGTTATAATTTCGCGCGTACTAGGTACTCTGTAAACTAAAACTACCTTGACCTTGACCTTGACCTTGAATGTGTCAGTAGATGTTTCGGAGATCCAACCCTGCGAGACTAGGAGAACGTTCTTTTCCTCGCCAAGAGGAGAGTGTCACTTGGATCGTGTCAGAGTTCTGTAGAATTTGAAATTGTAATTATAATTGTATCTTATGCCAATAGATGGCAATGTGTTTAAAACAAAAGATGTTCTACTAGAAGAAGTGTATTTCTTGGCGAACAGCCAGAGAAAGCAGTAATGCTTAATGTCGAATGGAATAAATTGCTTTCTGTTTTAAAGGAAATTGATCTCATTATTGAGAAGTTTTTTATTGTGTATTTTATATGCTGAAGAAAATTAATTTAGCAGTTGAAGTATATAAAAGAATTTCGAATCATGAGAAGAAATTATGGGGTTAACAATTTCGAATTGAAGTTTATAAACATTAGAATTTACAAGTTACACGCACAGTTTTTCCCCCTTTTAAGGTATCTGTATACGTGCGAAGCTTTTTTTTTCAAAAATAGACACTACTGATTCCATACGTATATTTTTAGTTCAGAGGAGACAACTATAATTTTGGCAAAACATTTAAAAAAAGAGGGAATTTTTCATAAATGTTCAGTACAATTGAGTGTTTACGCCATAAACCATTCGATTCAATACATTTTAATTTTCTTTTTACGATAGACAACAGTGACACATACCTGTGTTCCGAAGTAAAAGTTAGGTACCAATAGGTCCAAAAATCACCGAAATATACCCCCAAAAGTGAAAAAACACTGATTTTAAAGAAAAAATTATCTTTTTATGAGTACAGGTACCCGTAGAATGGTTCGAATAGCTTAGCTTTGGGTGAAGGCATAATAAGTAATATGTCAAATTCCATCGAAAAGACTTTTTAAATGATCCGACTGAAAAATTGTGAGTTTTGTCGAAGGTGCTCCTTCCGGTTTACGAATCAAATGGAAGCAGTTTTAGAATCCGTTTGAAAAATTTAGGCAGATAGCTCATGTATGCCGTGAGAAATGAAAGAATCCTATTTGTTTGAAAATAAGACAACATTTATTATTCATTATCACAATAAGTAGCTTCATTTATACACGGAACAGTAAGTAGGGTGTCACACTCAGGAGGAAATAACATCCATAATGTCTGTTTGTTTTTCATAATCATAAAGCACTTCATCAGTTTTTGCGCATTCTGTTCGTACTGGATGCTCCTCCGATTGGATAATTTTGGATAAATATAACCATAAATATATAGATTTATATAAAGTTCATCTAGGTAAATATATATCACATATATAAAATATCGAATATATATAGAAGAGAAATAGACTCCAACAAAGTACGTTCCACTTAAGCACCAGAAATCACGCGAAATGTTACTAAATACAAAAACGATTCTTTTTCACCGGTAAGCCGCCACTCGAATCGACATTTATTTTAGTCTACGAACGGCTTTTCGAACTGACGTTGGAACGAAATCATCGAGTCATCACTTAGTTTTGCTCAGGGGTTTTATGATATCTCCTTGCATTGTTGATCCTTGTCAATATTCCTGTTTCATTTTATTTTTAGTATAGTGGAGGGCTTATTTAATTCGGGTAGCAGCATCGAACGATCTGATGGCAGTGGCACCAGATTGTCTATTTCCATAATAATACAAATACATTTTAAACGCTATAAATGAAATCTCATTTGATAATCATTTCTCTCATTTTTTGTTTTGAACGAGACGCAACTGGATCAAGTTCAAATCTCAATCTGCAATAGGTACGCAGCATACAGCTCGTTTCTTGCACAGACTACTATATAAAGACTTCTATTGCGAACGTGCACCGCGATGCTTTGTTGACCTATTTTTAACTGGGACTTCTCTAATCAAAATTTACAGCGAGCTACGCAAAGGGAATCGTACCTCTCTCCTCACTTGAAGTGCCCATACCTCATATGCTTGTCGGGATTCGAAGATGGCGTCATCTACCAATGGGCTTTATTGCCGATTACAAAATAGATTAGAATACAAGCCTTAATGACGTCATTTTCGTCCGGCGAAATTTTCATAGGCATTGAAACAAAGGCCAACGATCTGTCCGTTTATCCCGTGGTCGCATCAGTGACGTGGCATGAAACTGCCTCTCTCAAAGTGCTTATTATATCGATTCAGAATGCAGAGTTATCTGGTGACAGATATGGGAATTATAGGTTATAGATACAAGGAAATACAAAATCAATGCAAATATAAAATCCTTTTTTTTCAGCTTTACGTGAATGAACATGTTTTCTTAAATCCATTATGGAGGAAAACACGAAATTTTTTTTATAATTTTGTGTTAAAATTGTTTTTCCAATGCTTTGTCCTGGAGGACATTGACCCATCCACACGTCGAACTCGTCGGCTACTTTATTATGGGAGCCCCCCAATAGGTGATCCAACACTAATCCCTAGGAGGGGAACGTCCATGTCCTATCCGAGATTCGAACCTGAGCTCAAGACGTGGATCGTTATACGATATGGGCGGCATTTGGTGTTATTAGAAAAATGCATTGCTAAGCCAAGATGATATCAATACCAAAGATAAAAACGCATTATGCCAATAAAAATGCTTTACTACAGCATAAAATATAATCTTTTAAGGCATAGAAAATAAACTCTGGAAGTTTCTCCCTATGTATTCTATATTTAAGTATAATAAAAAATCTCAGAACACCATTGCTTTGGGACAGTTTGTCAGCAATGTTTCTTCTCTCAAAGAATTTTAATGTATTCAAAGTATTCACATTCAAAGTATTTTAATGTATTTACAATGAAAACTCAACAATAACACCGCTAAACCAAATGTCGCTGCTTTCCAACGCTTCCTGTTACTTGAGCTGTTAAATAAATATTTTCTGGAAAACAAATTATTGTTTATAAATATTTCTTCACACAGATTCATAAAAATGTAAAAATTGGAAAGATAGAAAAAAAACTTGAGGATTTAATTTGCATATCAGATTGTTTAGGTACATAATTCACATAATTGCCACAAGAGGGCGCTGCATTCCGATAAGAGAACTTCAGTTATTTTTTCCCGCCTTAGTACTCTCTGAAATGCAGTGTTGCCAACTTGGAGGTTTTGCCCCTAAATTTGGGGGTAAATTAGATGAAAAGGGGTGTTTTTAAGGGGCCACATTTTCTTGGGGACTTTTTTTTAGGGGGTATTTTCTAGGGGGTACATTTTTTTGGCACATTTTTTAGAAGTTACTTTTTTTAGGGGAATTCTCTATGGGGACTTTTTAATGGGGGTTTCTAGGAGCGTAGATTTAAAGTTCATTAAAAAAATATTAGAAACTAACTCTTCTGTTCAATTTTAATCAGGTGGATTTCAAGTTTACTGCCACTTTCTCTCATTAAAACGAAATAAAATAAACAGTCAAAATATAACCATAAACAAATTTTATCATTTTGCGCGGCAATCACGACACGTGGCAAGTGGCGACTATTTTATGTTACTTTTACTGTGTTTTTCAGTATTTCTCTTTTGTGGTCTTTCCGGAAATTCTGCATATTTCATTCGAATATAATTATTATAAAGATAAAGTAAGTAGTGGCAGTTTTGCGTAACGGCGACAGAAAATAAGAATTTTCTTATTTAGCGGATTTCGATTTTCAGTCCCATCTAATGCATACATCAGCGATGTATTTTGGCTTTGAGTTTCATTCTATTGCACAAAATATCAAGGAGAAAGAATTATTAGATTTCAAAGAGAGATGTAAGAAATTTCTGTGTACTTTGGCTCAAGAAATTCAAAAACGGTTACCAGATAACTTATCTGTTCTGAGAACGATGTCCAATCTTCATCTTAAAGTTGCATTATCTCAAGTGAAACCCAGTCTCAATGACATTTTTATGAAATTCCATTGAACTCACTTATACGGCAAAAAAAGTGATATAGAGTCAGAATGGAATCAATTGCAAAATAAATCGTGGTCAAATGTGGCTAATTCTGTTGAATTTTATTCAGAAGTATTTGAAGATTGTGATTCTGTGGGAAAAAAGCGATTTGAAAATATCGCTAAATTTTCAATGGCGCTAATAACACTACCAATTTCAAACCCAAGTGTCGAACGTGCTTTTCCGACATACAAAGTAATTAAAAATAAATTACGGAATAAGTTGTCCCTAAGTACTTCAAAGTATTATGATGGTGAGATTTACTCTACAAAAGAACTGCAGTTCATGTGTCACATTCGTTCCTTCCACCCGTATGCTCAAATTGTTCAACGTCAATATGTATGACTTTAAAAATGCAGGCAATAGTAAAGCACAAAATGAGAGCCAGGCAGATGTCTTTGATGAAATACTCAATAATTATCCTGATATCGACGAAATTTAAAATTAGAAAAATCGACAGTAATGTAGAATCGAGACGCGTTTTTTTTATTAGATAAGTTTCATACATGTGCCAAATGTAAATAAATCTCCATTTCATTATGTGTGTATTTTCTATTTATTTCAATTTATCTCTCAAACAGGATGCCTATTTGGAACCAGAATTTCTTTTAGGAAGGTCTAGGGGATCTCAAGTTGGTGTTAGGGGGAAACAGGGGGATTTCGAGATGGCGCTAGGGGGAGGCGCTTCGTAAAGGTTGGCAACACTGCTGAAATGTTACAGGCCGATGGATGAACATCGTTTACTTGATCAAGTGAACCGTTACTTTAACCGTTATTTTGTGGGTTCTTTTTGTCTTTTTTCATTTTACCTTTTAATGTACACGAATTCCTTTTTTATTTTATTTTTATAGACAGGTGATGGAGAATTTCAGTATAAAAAATTACTTATGGTTTCCCGGTTTCTTTCAAGAAGCCGAAAGTATTAATTCTTTGCTTTAAAATTTTGTCAACTTAGGAAGAAAATAAATTGCAAAATCTTGCATATGTATGTTGATTATGAGAACTCGTTTTTAGCATACTGCTTAAATTCTTCTTCCACACATGATGTACGAGGGTAACACTGACACTTTTGAGATAGGGGCAGACGATATGAGCCAATATATATATATATATATATATATATATATATATATATATATATAAATAATATGTGTCGGATATTTAAATTTAAACTCTTTTATATCCGCAGACGATAATTTGTGGTAGCAATTACAATTTAGCTATCGTAGAATAAATTTGGAAAGAAGAGAAAATGGAGTTGACACGAGTGCATTACCGAGCTATGATTTTAAAGTGGGGCTCAATAAAGAAGAATGCCTGCAACGTCTACAGTTAGCTTATAGAAATGAAGCTCCATCTCGTGCCACTGTTTTCAGATGGTTTACAGAATTTAGAGGAGGTCGAAATTATTTCCTGTATTAAGAACATACAGGAAGACCTTTGTCAACTGTAGTCCCAGAAAAAATGTCGGCCAAACGAAAAATATTAATTGATGATAATCGCTGTACCTACCAAATTGTTAATCCATTCCAAGAAATGGAGGCATTTAATCTTTGGAAAATTCTCCTAGAAAAGTGCATTGATCTTGGAGAGAACTACTTTGAACATTCTTAAGAGTTGGTAAGTTTAACCTGCACCATTTATCTGTATCTCAAAAATGTCTCGTATTAACTTGTGCAATTTAAGATACTTTGTACATATCGACATTAGTCCTTACAACTACTGGATCAATTCATTTTCTATGATTATTTCTCTGAAACAATGTACATATGGGAACAAATCATCGTTGGGCAGAAAATATTTACTATCCGATCCATTCAGTGAACAGACAAACTGAGACTAGAGTTGAGAGGGTTTTCGATTGTCGTCATACACCTTTCCTTTTTTTGGCGAAAAAAGGAAAGGTGTATGAAGGTGGAAAGTTTTGAGAAATACGTTCTGCTAAGATAAAACTCGGTAGAAGGAATAAGTATATGTTTTTCGCCCATTTTTATTTGTTAGGAAAATATTTATATAGTGAGTGATGCGGCTTATAGGAGAAAAAAAAAGTGTCGTGATTGTATACGAATGCTATAGGTTGTTGCTCAAATGAACACATACTAAATAACAATAAATAAAAGAAGTGTGAAAATATTATACAAGAGATACCATTCAATCGCGATAACGTTCATAGTTTACCTTATTGGAGCAGGGAGCTTAGAAACCATCCTCTGGTTTACGAACATTCTTTGGTTTGTTTTGACCAGAAACTGAAGTAACATTTAAATCATTCCAATTCTGTTAGAAAACTCAGAATGTCTCCTTCATTTAAAACTCCTATTTACATGAGGTAAATATCACCGTCGTTATCAGAATTCTATAATGATCTCTCTTCAATAGTCAACGTAGTGACAGAACATGATGTCACAATAATATATTTTCGCACGTTAAGTTTCAGTTCGATTTTTTGGACCTGTCCACTATTTAAACTTGATTCATTGTAGGCAAAGTGAATTAAATGACTCCCTAGACACTTTTACACGGAAATAAGCTCTTTTATATTTCCCAGGCCAATTCGTTTATTAGTATAAATATTGTATTAAATCAGGCAGTAATTTAAAATGGCGATATTCTCTGTGGGTGGGGGGGGGGGTAAATTCACAAAGAATGGTTTCAACCCATTGAAAAAAAAAACTAGCAAAGACGTTCCAAAGAGTGTGATGCAACATAATAAAAGGTTGATGAAGTATAACCAAGTGGATATTTCGTCGAATATTAATTTTTAGAAAAGAAAAATTATCTGAAACGATCGGTTGTTCTTTTTAACTGTTGATAGGGATAATAAAGATTTTTCATTTGTCTCATAAGATGCAAAATAACTATTCCCAATCAACCTGACAGTTTGAAAGATTTTGTTTAGGACAGAATATAAATATTACGGTTATCCTGTAGTACTGCGAGTCCTATTACTTGGTTCTACAGCTTTAAATCGAAGTACTGTTTCAAAAAATAGCGATGGACTCTTAAACTATTATACCCTTACTATTTTTGTCGTTTCATCCCTCTGTTTCTGATTAACAAATAATTTATTTTCCTTTATCCCTTCTGTGACTAACATTTCATACGTTTGTAAACCATGGAATGTTATCGCTTCACTTCTCTCCTCAAACATATGCATTTTAAGGTACTTTGCACAAACCAGCGTTAGTCATTACGACTTCTTCTGGATCGACTCGTTTTGGCTGAACAGCCGTGAGTTCTTCCGTTGCAGGTACTTTGACGTCCATCGGCGTCCCGGGGCCCGGTTCTAAATCAGTCTCTGCCTCGGCCATCGGGATATCCTCGGACAGCGGATCTTCCATCCTGTGTTTCCTCATCATCGTTAGCGCGAGAAGGACGATCGTGACCATGATCCCCCCCGTGCAGAACAGGACGATTCCGACCACTTTGCAGATATCCAGATCTTGATTGAAGGCTTGGTCTGCTCGGTTTATGATTTCGATGTCCTCCTGGACATCCACGACCTCTTTCCTCTTGGGGACGAGGAACCCCACAAGGATTGCAGTAAGGCCCATCGTCAGGATCAACATTCCGGAGCAGAAAAGTGCCCGCCAACATAGAATCTGCTTTCTCCGCTTCCTGATGGGGGTGATGTACTCGAAGTGGCTTCCCGTCTCCTCGTACATATGTGGATTGTCCATCGCCATCGCTTCGTAAAATGTGTGAACGTAAGATCGAACGCCGAAGAATTCCTGTCTCTTGGTGGTTGTCTCGGATTTCTCGTTCAGTTCTCGAGCTTTGGCTAAGAGCGTTGTTCCTTCTTCTGTCTCGGATACGCTTTCGAGGGGTTGAGGTTTGGCAATTGTTTTGGCTTGTTTCATAACAAAACGGCGACGTTTGGCTTCTTTTGGATTCCGAATCTTCGGTCTAGCTCCCTTCGCCTGGTCGCTCTGTAAGAAAAGGAACAGAACTTACTAAAGCCATTTTAAACAGTTCGCAACGAAATTAACAATTTTGTATACAGCGCGGTAATATTAAAGAATTCGACTAATAATATCAGAATTTTTTTGGGTGTTAGAACGCATCCGTTAATATTATATAAGGCCATTTCTCTTGGTATTTGGGGAAGAAACCGGTTATTCTTCTTCCTGTGATTTTCTTTTCGAAAATTACTGACTTTTAAGATGTAAAGGAAAAACAGAAGAGTCTCATTAAAAAAATGATATTTCTTCTTTGAGAAACATATCTTATAAGCTTTTATTTTTACATCAATTGGATAATGTTATGCAACAAGTAACCGATCCACACTACATTGAGACCGAGAATATATATATATATATATATATATATATATATATATATATATATATATATATATATACACACAGTGTGATATCTATTTCACGAAGTCGCCAAATCCTAAAAAAAAAGTTCGTTATATGGAAAATTCATTAAATAGAGATTCACCTTTTAAAATACTTTAAACTACGCAAAACAGATTTTACATTCATAAACACGAAATATTATTAAGAAAAGTATTTAATCATGCCTTTATTTTGTAAATTAATATCTATTTGTTTTATATATCTTACCCATTAAAAATAAATCTGCAAGGAAAACAAGAATAAAGAAAAACATTGTCCGAGAATACACTGTATTTTCAATTAAAAGAAATAATTTTATATGATTAATGAATTTTAATGACATTTTCGCATTTAGTATAACGAGTAATTTTAAGCATACATTACCACATGCGTCCTTAAATTTAATTACTGATAAAGTCCGTTAATTTTGTCTGAGTTTTTTGTTTGAAAAAGGTATTTTCTATCATACGTCTCGCATTTTTACAATGCACCAAACCCCCTCCAGGATTTCTTCTTCAAACTGTAATCGGATTGTTTCAAATGATTTTAGCATTTTTATCATAGGAAGGTTTATTGAGCTCTGCATCATGATCATTTCCATCTTCGTCCTCATCGCAATTCATTGCTGTATTGTTTTTATTTTTCACACTGTCCAAAATATCCCATTCAGTTAGTGTTTCCAAGGTTTCAGCTTCAGAATCAAGCGAAAGAAAATCATCAGTCAGCGCATCATCGTTAATTTCTTCTTTTTCCCTTAGCTGTATCCACATTTTTTTAAGTTCCTCTAAGAGAATATCGTCTTCGTCCTCCGTACTTGCCGAATTCTCATTGCTGACAAAGAATCTAGATTTGGCAAGACTGTTGCGAATAGTACGATCTGTGACAAAAAATATGAAAAAAATATTGGATCACAAGAAAAAGTTCGTTCAATAGAGAATGCACTTCGCTATTTGGAGGTTATTTTACGAAGAAATTCGCAAAATGTTCTTGGTTCCAAGGAAAAGTTCGCAAAATAGAGGTTCGTTAAACATAGGTCCGACTGTATCGGTGCTTCTTAAACTGTGGGTCGCAACCCCATTGTTGGCGTGATCACTGGCTACCGTCTTTCCGCCAGGCCTTGGCGACTGTTAGTTCAGTTGTCTATGGAGAACCATTGAGTAAGGTCGTATAAAAGGACCGTATGATAAATAAAGGACTATGGTGTCCGTTAAAAAAGTCTAGTGTATCTCTATAACAATTGAAATGAATTAATATAGTTGCCTTTAGATTAAGATTAGAAGAAATTATTAAGAAGCAATTCAATTCTACAGTCTATCCAAATTAGGTCGCGTAACAGAATTTTGGGGTCACGAAAACTTTGGCAACTCTTCGCGAAGGGTGTCCCTACAGAATCTTCAATACTGGTTAGCAAGAATAATTGCGAAAATTATTTTCATTTAAAATATTCAATTAAAATCAGGAATTACATAACAGAGAGATAAACCGATCATTCTTCGCTTTGATTTATTCTCAGGTAAATATCTTTGATTTACTATCAGTTAATGCAGGGGTTCCCAACCTTTTTCCTACATCGACCCCTTTTAAAAGAATGATTTTCTTCATCGACCCCCTCACATTTTTGTCTATAACATACAGCATACAACATAATTATAATACTAATACATAAAACACTTAAGGATAACAATTTTACTAAGAACATGAGCAAAAAATTAGAGAAAGGGGTTCATTAGGTTTATGTTTTATTGTATTTTGTACCATTTTCATTTTCAATTTCACAAGTATAAACAAGATTTCAGAAACACAGATTGTAATTGCACAAACATCGCCAAGCGAAAAACGAAACTGCTTCTGACTGGTTGCATCGGGAGAACCCAACACCTTCTCTCAGCGGAGAGAAGGTGGAGGACCCATGTGCTGTTTAAGGTCCAGTGGATTTCCCCATGCCAGTACTTCCTAGTATTGGTACGCAAATAAAAGCTGACGGCGGCATTGGAGGCATATACAAAAGCACCATGACATTCGACTTTAGATTTGTGGATCACTCCGCCTTATGCAAACCTGTATTTATACATATTAAAACGGAAATTATTATTATCTAATAATTACATTCCTAAAAAATTAAATTAAATTTTAAAACTGAATAATTACAAGATAAAAAGAACTTTTTATATACCATGCTTTTAAATTTTCTGTTGAGTCATATAAACTTGACAATTCTATGTATTAATAAATACTTTAAAAAATTTTTTTGGATGAATTATCCCATCAACTTGACAGAAAATGAAGTGAATTGGAAGTTAACCTGCGTTTCACTTTTCCTTCCCGTCCCGGTCGATAGATGGCTGCACCAGTCTACAAAACAAAATGATCTGAAAATGAATTCAAATTCAGCTTAAAGATGGCCAAAAGTATCAAAAGAATGCATTGTCATCGTGTTCTGAGCTATTCTAAAAGTTTCAAATGTCTAGCTAGTCGGGAAGTAAGTTAAAAATCGATTGCAAGATTTGCACTGGACAGACAAACAAGAAAGCGAGTTAATAAAAACATGTAAAAATTTATCATCGACCCCCAATAGACCCCTGGAATACTATAGACCCTTTTCCATTTAAATTTCCATCGACACATGGGGTCTGCCTGGACCCCGTTGGGAATCCCTGAGTTAATTTTTTATTTGCATATTTATTTTACGTGTCTACGTTATACATGGATATTTATTTTGTGTATATACGCGGGGCCGCACAAAATTTTCTCGGGTTAGAAGGGGAAATAGAAACCCTGATATATATATATATATATATACACTCAAGAGCCAAAACATTATGACCACCCCTACATTTTGCAATGAATTCGCCTGGATGACGTGGAAGGCACGTGATCAGGTGGAAGTGGTATTTAACTGCTGCTGGAGAGTCTGAAGAATCATTCTTTCACTTACTTCTGTGTGTGATGGGAAAGGCTGCGGATCTAAGCGACTTTGATAGAGGCAGATTGTAATGGCTCGAAGGCTCGGAACAAGTATTTCCGAAACTGCACGACTCGTCGGTTGTTCGCGACCTACAGTTGTAAGTACTTATGCAAAGTGGATGAATGACGGTGAAACCAGCAGTAGACGACATGGTGTTGGACGTCCACACGCTATCAAAGAAAAAGGTCGTCGGAGACTGTTTCGCATGGTGAAGCAAAACCGGAGCCAGACAGTGGCTCAGCTGACAGCCCAATACAATGCAAGGCCAAGTAGAATAGTATCGCAGCACACTGTTCAGCGGACACTGTTGGATATGGGGCTACGCAGCAAACGTCCCACTCGTGTGCCTTTGCTGACCAAGCGTCATCGCCAACTGCGCCTGCGCTGGGACCGGGAACATCGCAACTGGTCCATGGATCAGTGGGAGAGAGTTGCCTGGTCAGATGAATCACGGTTTGTCATTCATCACGCCGATGTCCGAGTCAGGATACGCCGTCTTCCAGGCGAACTGTTGCTCCCTCAATGTACAGTAGGTCATACACAGGCCGGTGGTGGCGGTATTATGCTTTGGGGGACGTTCTATTGGGCGTCTCTGGGACCCGTGGTTGGGGTAGAGCAGACCATGAATGCTACAGGGTATCTGAACATCATTGCGGACCAGATGCACCCTTACATGGCCTCTGTTTTTCCAGCTAGAAATGGAATGTTCCAACAGGACAACGCCCCGTGTCACAAGGCTAAAATTGTTTTGGAGTGGTTCCAGGAACATGATGCTGAATTCCAGTTAATGTCCTGGCCGCCTAACTCACCGGATCTCAATCCGATAGAACACATTTGGGATGTCATGGGACGGCAGCTCAGAGTTCAAAGACCACCAATTCGCATTATCTCGGATTTGCGTGACCGTTGCTTAAACATGTGGTACAATCTGTCTCCGACCATCTACCAAGGACTTGTGGCATCCATGCCAAGGCGGGTTGAAGCTGTGATGCGCGCCAACGGTGGGCCAACTCGTTATTGACAGGTGGTCATAATGTTTTGGCTCTTGAGTGTATATATATATATATATATATATATATATATATATATATATATATATATATATATATATATACTGCTGACCACCCAAATTGCAACACCAAGAAAGACAAGAGATATCACAACAAAATTTATTTTGTAGATAACATGTTGACCAAGTATCAAATGATTAAATTTATAGACTTCTGTGAAGTGTGGTTCCTGCCAAAATCAGTAGCCAGAGTAGCCGCCATTGTTGGAGATCACCGCTGCAACACGCCTCGGCATTGATTCAAAGAGACTTTGGATGAGTTCTTGGGGTACAGAAGACCAAGCAGCTTCCACACGTTGCCAAAGTTGATCTGCTGTGGCAGCTGGGGATGGAATCTGGGTCAATCGTAGAGCAACCATGGACCACATGTTATCTATCGGCGAAAGATCCGGAGAACGAGGCGGCCAGGGAAGCAATTCAATCTGGCGGATGACGAAGAACCGTTGGACAATGCGTGCCACGTGTGGTCGCGCATTATCCTGTTGAAATATGGCTGTGGGCAAGCCCTGAAGGTAAGGAAGGACAACTGGCTCCAACACCTCGGAGATGTAGCGCTGGCTGTTTAAAGTACCGGCAATGCGTACTAGAGGTGTGCGAGAGTGATATGCAATACCGCCCCATACTATAATACCCGGTGCAGGACCAGTGTGGCGGTGCATAACGCAGCTGTTCAGCATCCTCTCTTCACGGTGTCTCCAGACTCGAATGCGACCATCGTGGTATTGCAGACAGAAGTTTTACTCGTCAGTAAAGACAATTTCATTCCATTCTGCCGTCCACATTCTTCTGTCATCGCACCATTGGCGGCGGAGACGTCTGTAGTTCTGCGTCAAGGGTAGACAAAGCATTGGACGTCTTGCGGACAGACCACTCTGCTGTAAACGGCGTCGAATGGTACGCGCAGACACTAGATGATGCGTTACAGACTGCATGTGCTGTGCTATGGTTCGTGATGTGACTGAGCGATCCGTCACTGCCATGCGCACAATTTGCCTGTCATCACGTGAAGTGGTGCGCTGAGGTGGATGCGATTGAACACGCCGGTCCGTCGTACCCTTCTGCATCCAACGATCACATATCCGCATTACAGTTGTTTGATTTCGTCCAACACGACTACCGATTTCCCTGAAAGATAATCCACAATCTCGGTAGGCCACTATCCTTCCTCTGTCGAACTCGGATACTTGTTCCAAAGATGATCGCTGTTTTCGACGAGGCATAATTGATTGTTTTTTTTTTAAAAAACCACAAGAAAAACACAATTGCCGAACTTGAAATCGTCGAAATCTCCAAGCCTTAAATAGCGGTTTGAAGTGACGCCACAGGCGCGCGTGATGTGCGTCTGCTCTGAAATTCTAATCATTTGCATATCTCACCTCCGCTAATGCATGTTGTAAATTTCATGTTATTTGCATGTTTCCTTCAGGGTGTTACATTTTCAGTGGCCAGCAGTGTATATATATATATATATATATATATATATATATATATATATATATATATACTGCTCAAAACAATTAGGGGAGCACATGGTTTTAACGAAATTACGCAAATATTTATAATATACACCGATAAGTAACATAAAATAAATCATCCATAATTTAAAGCCTAGCAGGAAACAGAAGAAGAAAACGTTATATGCAAATCAAAGTTCATGACGTCAAAAACCAGAAAAAGAACATAATGGCGGAAATCGGGATGTTGCAGAAACGTCTGTTTCACTGCCTTAACTGTGAAATTCGATTGCTCAGTTATTCGTTTTGATAAAAGGTGACTTGAAAATGTCTCAACAACGTTACCGGAATCCATGGCATGGCGTATTATAGGCAGACTTGAATCCGGGCAAACACAACATAGTGTCGCGGACGCTGTTGGAGACGCCAGAAGTGTCGTTGCAAGGCTATGGAATCGATTCCAAGAAACAGGGAATGTTAGACGTCGACCAGGGCAAGGTCGGCCACTACAGCAAGTGATGACGGTATATACTGTTAACAGCTCGTCGAAACAGAACAGACAATGCTACTCAGCTGCAAAGACACTTGCTCTTGGCAACAGGACGAAGGGTGTCCAGCCAAACAGTACGTAATAGGCTTCATTAGGGAGGTTTCTATGCACGTAGGCCAATGGTCTGCATTCCGTTGACCTCACGCCACCGTGCGGCCGAAAGAAGTTGGGCTGCTGAACATCGAGATTGGGAGCAACATGATTGGAGCCAAGTGCTGTTTACAGACGAGTCCCGATTCAGTCTGGAGTGTGACACCCGACGTGTTTTGGTATGGAGGGAAAGGGGCACTCGAAATAACCCCACATTCGTTCGTGAATGGTCACAATACAGACGAGCTGGTTTTATGGTATGGGGTGGAATCAGCATAGGTGGACGTACGAGCCTGCATATCATTCGGAATGGTACTTTGACGGCCCGAAGGTATGCAGACGAGATATTGAGACCTCATGTCCTACCTTACGCTGCAGCCATTGGAGATTCCTTTGTTTTCCAGCATGATAATGCCAGACCGCATACAGCTCATCTTGTAGAGAACATGCTTGAAGCTGAAACAATACAGCGTATGAAATGGCCAGCGTGCTCTCCTGACCTGAATCCAATGGAGCATGTTTGGGACATGCTCGGACAACGCATTGCTGCGAGACCACGGCCTTTTTTTACTCTCCGAGACTTGGAGATTGCACTTCTTGAGGAGTGGAACAGTATTCCCCAAAGTCTTATCGATAACATCATCGCATCCATGGAAAACAGATGTGCAGTAGTCTTAGCTGTTCGAGGAGACCACACGCGATATTAAAAATCTTGCATCATTTCTAAACAATACTTTTTTTATCGTTTATATGTAACCAAATTGTTGCCCTAAATCATCTTTTCGTGTTTTTTCCATATTTTCAAATAATTAAAGCTTAATTACAAATTTTTTTACGTCTTTTTTTCTGTATTGCTCATTGATACGCGTGTACTATCCATTTTATGCCAATACGTGGCTGTCTCGTACGGTTTTTTTATCTTCTTCGCTTGCTCCCCTAATTTTTTTGAGCAGGGTATATATATATATATATATATATATATATATGAAAGATATAAAATTTAAGTTGATCCCCTGTAAATTTTCTTCCCTTTCCATGCTTAAGATGGCATTACCAAATTCTGTTTTCAAGAACCCAGGAATATTTTTCATAGCGTCAGCAATCCCTGGGCAAGCCACACTTTTCTATGCCCAAATAAGGCAATCGTCCTGCACAACTGATGCAGCTTGCAAGAAACATCTTTGGTCAGCAAATTCTTCAACCGCAGATACCTCTATACGCAATCCCCGGGAATCACTCGGGTGTTGGCTTTCCATTAGATAAGATGTCTGTTTAGCCACTCGGAAATAAATTTCTTTTTCTAATATTTCTGTAATCTGATCTTATTTCATTACAGAATTAATAGCCGGCAGGATGTTATTCTTGTCCGGGGTGCCCTACGATTATTGAATGATTATGATTACATACATGAATAATATTAGTACATGAATAATAATGAGAAGGAAAGGAAGTTGTTTGGAAGATTGTAAAGAAATTTGAAGGGTGATAAATTTTGATTCCATACATTGAAAAACAAATACTTTTTCTCTTGTATTTTAAGATGTGTTTTTGATTTAAAGGATAATAATAATGGTGATAATAATGTGAATGTCAGAGATCCGTTTCCTTTTTGTTTTGTTGGGTGCCTAACACCCCTTTGACTCCACTTATGTGGTTAAACTTTGTGTGTTGTTAAAAAAAAAAAAAAAAAAAGCTAGTTTAAACTCTCTTTTTGAGCTACTTCTGTGTGTATTTATTAATGTGGATCTCATAAGCAATTGTATAGTTGTAGTATATTTTTGAGAAAAATTTCTGGAACAGATGTGGACTTCTACATTACATTTTAGTATTATAGGTGTTTTTTATATTTTTGGTATGTTAATAACTGATATTGTAATAAAGATTGTTGACACATGATGAAGATAACCTAACTTTGATGGATTTAGATACCTACCTAAATTTTGTAGTTAATTATATTTATTTAGAGAACTTTTGATGCTAGTTTGCTTCCACAAATTACCATCTGAATTATTTCAAAAGAATATTTATTAAAAGGAATGTTGATGTGCTTAAGTTAAAGAAAAATTTTGTCAATGTTAGGGCTAACATGACATGTCACAGGTTACCCCTAATTTTGTCAAGTATGTTGATGATCTAAGTAATATTATTTTTGTTGACACCGGAGAACCCTTTTGCTAGCACAAGGGGTAGTTCCTCCCTCAGAGGGATGAGCCTCTTGCTGTCTTTGCATCACAGCACCCTCGTGATCACTGACAATTTTTCACGTTAGACATCACAGAGGATAGCCCATTTCACCTCCAGGTTTGTCATTTATGTCATGATAGGTACCAATGCTTTTAGAATTTGACTATTTTGAAGTGAAACTAGTGACGATGTTAAAGCACACAATGTTTTTGAATATTACCTAATATGAAGCTGATGACCATTTACTTAATTAGGAAGTTATAACAAGTTATTTTGAGTTGTTTAATTTATGATCTTATATATTGTTAAAAAACTTGACAGGTATCTAAATTCTATGCTGTAATTGAAGTAACACTTTCAGAATAATATACAAAATCAATTTTATAATTATTAAGGTGAATTTTGAATTTTATAGTATTTAATTTAATGTCATGATGCATTCTTTTCCTCAGTTGAGTTGTTCTTGTTTTGTTTTTATTTTTCTATATTTTTTTTCAAAAAATTGTCGGGTTGTGATGGCCACACAACTCGAAACTTTTTTTTCATTCGGCAAAATTTTATTTTTGGTTTTTGGGGTTTTTCTTTGAGAGCAACTACGGTTGAGAAACTGAATCCATCTACCTACATTTGATCATCCACGAAATTTTTTTTTGAAGTGGTGGGAGGAATCTGTTTTAACCTCCTTTCCAACTTCAGAGTCAGCATTCCTCAGCAAACGTGAGGATACACGGTTGTTTGAGAGAAATGTGATTTGTTTGTCAGAAGTAAGGTATGTTTAAGGTATAAAATGTGTATTGCTATTGAAACGAATTTTGATGTAATGAAGTTGTTTTATTAATGTAACAGTACTTTGAAGAAAAAGAAGAGATATTGATATGAAATTAATGTAAAAATTTATAATATTGTAATTTTGCATGAATAGAGAATTGTTATGAATATAAGAGTACCCAAGGAAGTTAAAAAATATAATAGAGTGAATTTTGATTGTGATATAAACAATGTCAGTATTAATAGAATATAAGGTGAGAACTAATAATACAATATGTGGACAATGTTAAGAGATAGTTTCCAGGTAGTGTAAATATTTATATTGTGTTTTATTCATATGAAATATATCAAGATAATATGTCATGTAATCATAGAATTTATGTTATCGTCTTATATTTTGAATACCAGTCTTATATTTTGAACTTATACTGTAATTATGGTTAAGTGCATACGAAGCAAATAAGATGAAGGATAGTAGGGAAACCGCATGGACCTGCTATCTGGAGGAACCATTGTGGACTTTGCCAGATATTTTTGTAATCTTCTGTTATATTCTGTATAATTGTAATATTTTGTAGTTTATTTTTTTATGTTATGTATGAGAGCCTCCACCCGGGTAGACAACGTTTTTAAAATGGGGGGATATGAAAGATATAAAATTTAAGTTGATCCCCTGTAAATTTTCTTCCCTTTCCATGCTTAAGATGGCATTACCAAATTCTGTTTTCAAGAACCCAGGAATATTTTTCATAGCGTCAGCAATCCCTGGGCAAGCCACACTTTTCTATGCCCAAATAAGGCAATCGTCCTGCACAACTGATGCAGCTTGCAAGAAACATCTTTGGTCAGCAAATTCTTCAACCGCAGATACCTCTATACGCAATCCCCGGGAATCACTCGGGTGTTGGCTTTCCATTAGATAAGATGTCTGTTTAGCCACTCGGAAATAAATTTCTGTTTCTAATATTTCTGTAATCTGATTTTATTTCATTACATATATATATATATATATATATATATATATATATATATATATATATATATATATATATATATATATATATATATATATATATATATATATATGTATATATACATACGCACACACTACCCTACAGTAATGGACCGGACAGCAAGATGTGATGGTATAAGGGAAAGAATACAGGCTTTAATAGGGGGATGGTCCCCCACGTGCTGCAATTACACTAGCGACCCTTCTGGGCATACTTTCAACAAGGTTTTGATACACAGCTATGGGTACTTGTGTCCATTCCTGCTGCAAGAATGTCGTCAACTCATCTGTAGATTTCGGACGTGGTTCCCTGGTCCGTAAGCGTCGCTCTAACTCGTCCCACAAATGTTCTATGGGGTTTAGGTCGGGAGTCTGAGCAGGCTAGGAAAGACGTTTTACATCCATATCTTGATACCACTGCTTGATAGAGGCTGCAACATGACATGGAGCGTTGTCGTTCTGGAAGTAACATTCGTCGATTCTATAAAACTGCCAGAGCGTAGGAAGAACCTGATGGTCCAAAATGTTCATGCAGGTGTCGGCGTTCAGTTTACCAGGAACAACATGCAAAATTCCCAGGCCATACCACGAAAAATACCCCCAAAGAAATACACCACCACCACCAAATTTGAGAGTTGGAACGATGCACTCGGGTAACAGATGTTCGCTGGCATTCGCCAAAACCAAGCACGCTAATCCGACTGGAAGAACGTGACTCGTCGCTCCATAAAACAGTTTTCCAGTGGTCCACAGTCCAGTTGCGACGCTGCAAACACCGGCTTTGTTGGATGGGGTGATGTTTGGTTTGTGTGCTGCAACCCATCCGTGGATATTGAGGGCGTGTAGTTCTTTCCGAAAAGTATTGGGGTGCACCGTAACCCCTGCACTACTAGGGTAGTGTATATATATATATATATATATATATATATATACCTAAGGAATTAACTGGGGAAAAGAATAATTAAGTTAAATTTAAAGGGGGCTTCGGGATTAATCATTTTCGTAGCGCGAAAAAGCCACTAGTTTTCATATTCCAGGACGCGTGCGGGTAGAAAAAGGAGGTTATTCCCCGTTTCAGTAATTGACCTTCGATTCGCGGTGGAATGAAGATCCATGCAGAGAGATTATTTTTAGATACTGTACAGGTTTGGCGGGAAGATGCTTCTAGAAAATTCTAAATTGGGCTCTGCGCATGTGCCAGGGGAGTAGACGCGCGATTTTTTACTTAGAACTACGCAGATTGATTTGGGAACTCGTTGCGTGCGGTCGCCCTGCTCGGCGTCGCTGAATGTTAAAATGGCTAATTAGGGAAAAATGCTTTGAGAGTGGTATTCTTAAGATGAAATCATTAAAGTAATTTAACGTGTGGACTGAAGTATTGTTAAATTCGTATTCCCACTCGCCACCAGCGTAATGAATGATGACTGCAATTTAAAGATGTTAGAACAGGCAAACCACTCGCCTGTCAAGTATATATATATATATACCAGGTGATCATAATTAAACTTGGCCTATTCAGAGCCCTCCGTAGCTGTAACTAAAAGGCAGATTGATCTGAAATTTTGCGACAGATAATTCAAAGGGTGCGCTGAAAGATTCCGGAAAAAAAAGTTTAAAAAAATGGCCGCTAGGGAGCGCATTACAACCTAAATTCTTGAAAAGTTAAGCAATAAATAACTGTGAACAGTAAAAAAGTCATTTAAAACTTTTATTTTTACATTCTCAAGCATTATGATGTTTAAAACTGTTATTTTTACATTTTGAAGCATTATGACGCTACAAAAGTTCATAAATGTGGCACTGCAAGTGAAGAAGAAAACAATCTGATTTGCATAAGCATACGAATTCAAAGTGAATTCTGGGTATAAAGAGATGAGATCGAGTGAGTATCATTCTTTCAGTTATGGTGGCAATTAAATTACAAGAACGTGCGTTAATCGTAAAACTTTTTTATCAAAACTAGGAAAATGTTGTTGCAGCTCTTCGAGAATTTCGACGTCAAAAGAAATTGCGTCGGGGTCCAATGCCTGCACAAGGTGTGAGAGACATGATATCTCAATTTGAAAACACGAGGTGTTTATATTAAGCGTTCAATGTAGCAGAGGGCGAAAGCCTATCAGCGAAGAAGTCGTTTCAGAAGTAGCAACTGCCGTTGTCGAGCAGTCACTGACAAATGATCATGGAGTCAGCAGTGCACGTACAGTGTAACGACAATTAGACGTACCGTATAGCACAGTGCAGAAGATCATGAGGAAAATAGTGACATTTTTTCCGTATAAGATCAGCAACTGCTTCTTAACGACAATGATGGTCGCTTATCTTTTGCCCTGACTTTTCTTGTCCGAATGGAAGTCGATGACTCCTGGCCGTGGAACATTCCCTGGAGTGACGAGGCTCATTTTTATCTGAACGGAACAATAAACACCCGGGATTGTCGAATTTGGGCCTTGGAAAATCAACGTGCCTTCTACACAATTCCGCAACACTCGCCTAAAGTTATCGTCTGGTGTGGATTCACTTCCCAATTTCTCCTTGGACCATTCTTTTTCGAAGAACTTAAAGATAATAGCCCTGTCACATGTTCTGTAACAGCCCTTAGATATCATGACATGCTCAGCAGTTTCGTTTTACCTAAACTCCAGAAGCAACAATGCCTTGAGTCTATTACTTTTATGCAGGATGGTGCCCCTCCACACAATGAACTCTGTGTGCGGAGGTTTTTGCGACAACATTTTACGGGTGACAGGATGATTAGCCGATCGTTTCCTACTCCTTGGCCGGCCCGTTATTCCGATCTCACTCAGTGTGATTTTTGGTTATGGGGCCATTCAAAGAACGTTGTTTATAGGGGGAATGTTACAACTTTGGCTGACCTGAAAGACCGCATAACATTGTATGTTCGACAGATTACTGGAGACCAACTGTGGTCCGCTGTTGAACACGATGTTCACCGCCTGCACATTTTACACACTAATGAGGGAGCCCACATTGAACAATTTTCTTTACATCGGTAGAATGTGTAACAAATAGATTATGCTTGAATTGGAATTTGTAGCTTGTTTAAATCATTTCGATGAAATGCGCTCCCGAGTGGACATTTTTTGAATTTTTTTCCGGAATCTTTCAGCGCATCCCTTGAATTGTCTAACTGCAAAATTTCAGCTCAATCCGCCTTTTAGTTACAGCTACAGAGGGCTCTGAGTAAGCCAAGTTTAATTATGATCACCTGGTATATATATATATATATATATATATATATATATATATATATATATATATATATATATATATATATATATATATATATATATATATATATATATATATATATATATATATATATATATATATATATATATATGACGTAATTGATAATTTACGCCCATAATTTAAAACCATTGTAGTCCAAACACCTCTTAGAACTACAACTGCAGTCGGCTCTCGACATCTCCATCTTCTTCTACCAGCAGTCAGATGTGGCAACAACATCACACCAAATCTCTCTAAAATCTCTCTATTAAATATCATACTAAGCTCAGCTCCATTAATAAGTTTTATTTCGTTCCGTTCCTATTCAAAATGCGTGGCTGCAGGGCAGCACGACCGTCTCAGTTAATCATCCTATTGTCTCTGAAGATTTCAACCCTTTACGTTCAGCTTTTAAGTTACTACGCATCTCCCACTGTCAGATTACGTCAGTATGACGGTTGCACCGAAGGTGAGGCTTGGGCGGGTACTGGCTGTCACTCAAATCCAACCCTGCAATGCATTTTCTCTGCAATACTTTTATTCCGATTTTCACGATTTCCCAACCCTAATTGATAAATCTTACTTCTTCTTTAACAAAGACCCCATTTAAAGTTTACGTGATCACCCCCCCTCCCCATGTTTTATAGCCTCACACACACACACACATATATATATATCTATATATATAAAACAGTTCCGTAACTGACTCATTCATTCACTGACTGACTGACATACAACGCACAGACCAAACCGCTGGACCTAAAGGGCTGAAATTTTGCATGGCGATTCTTCTAATAGTGTAGGGGTGCACTAAGAAAGATTTTTCAAAAATTCTTCTTAGATTTTTTAAAATTAAATTTTTAAGCTGTTTTTTAAACTTTTTTTACGTTTGCATTTAAAATAATACAATGAGGGTTATAAAATTTATATCACGAGAAAGATCATAAAAATTCCTTCAAAATGTTAAAATTCCTTGAAAATTTTACCTCCATTTCCTGATTTTTGGTGAATTTTTAAAGATTGATTTTTAGAATTTAATTTATTAAATGCTGATCACGTGATTTCTTTTTCTGGTACTTTCAATAAATTTATCGTCACGTGCGTAACAACTAAATAGACAAAAAAAATATTTTTTTCTCTTTCTAATGCAGCAGACGATTGGATATTATCCAAAAAAAATGCATATCCCTTACGATTTTTTTTATAAATATATATATATATATATAGATAGATATATATTTTACATCAATTGTATACATTGATCATCGCATTTATTATAAATATATATATTTATTTTTTGGCATAAATTGCATACGTTGACCGTTGTATTTAATTTGAATGTAGTCCGTAGCGAAGCGCGGGTTTTCAGTTAGTATATATATATATATATATATGCAACATGTCGGCCCGGCACCGTTGGAATGATGACTGGAACCGGCATGCCACAGAAGGGGATAGTCGTAGTCGAGTGGTCAACAATAACACCGCTTTTCAAATCGGCAAATACAAATTTATTGGCATTCTGCTCGAAAGGTTACAGCGTGTTTATTAAGCAACAGAGTCACGCCAAAATCCGCTCTTTGAAGCATGTTTGAGTTTTTTATAGACTTTACGAGCCCTTGTTAAGTGACCTACTAGCTCTGGAATTATTGGCCAAACCCAGGAATCTGGGACAGAGGTCATCTGTTTTCTTATATAAGTTTCGCGCGTGAGATTGGGGATTTAAAGGGACGATATGTTGATTTCCTACTTTAGTTTTTAGGTTACTTACAAATCCTTTGTTCTAGAAACCGAACTGCGCAATTAATTCCGACGTGTTACGCCCAAGAGAATTTAAAAGAATTTAGAAATTAGTTAAGGTTTTTGGGTTTGTATGTTATATATATATATATACAGTGGCGCCGGAAGAGTCAAATATAGAGGGGGCAAAGTAAAATAGATTAAAACTTTTACACCTTTATTATTAAAAATACATATATACGGTTATAAAAAATAAACTTTTATGTTATATTATGCCCTATCACACGTCAACGTGTACGCGTTTCAAATGCATCGGATTCAAGATTCCCTTTCGCGATGAAAAAACATCGTGTAGGGTTGCTTTTGAATCGCAAAAGCAAACGTTTGGAATTGGCGTTTAAACGCGCTTGCGTACCTGAAATTGGCGATTAATCGCTCCTGCGTATATGGAATGACGTTTATCACGCTTGCGTTAACGAGTGTGAGGTTGCAATTTAGTATTCAGTTTTGTTAGGCTTTATGATTTTAAATGAAAATTCTAATATTTTACGAGCGCTAGCTAGGTAGAAGCAAAAAATTCAATTTTCTAGGGGGGGGGGCAAGTGCCCTCCCTTGCCGCCCCTTTCCGGCGGTATATATATATATATATATATATATATATATATAACTTAATTACCTAAATGTGTAGGTTTTTTTTGAGGTGACGGTATTTTATCGGATCAATATGCTAGCCACTTTCCTAGTGTAGTGTTTTACATAAATGGATGCTCCATCCATTAGGATGACGGTCGTTTTATTGATTAGGATAAAAAAAAATGAGTTTTGCTTTTAAGAGCAAAAGGAACAAAGGAAAATGAAACAATCGCGTCTTCTAAAGTCGTTAGAGTATCTGTTCCGAATCTCTGTTTTATCTCACTTGTAAAATTTCATATTAATATAATTTGTTGTGTTGAACTTTTAATTTAATATAGTAATAGTAATTAATCATTCCAGTAACTGATTAAATTTCAGTTTTAAATCAATTAACCTTAAATATAATAGCTTTGTATTTACACCTTTTTAAGCTCTCATTGTATTCAACTGGTTTTGATCCGATTTTTAATTGTAAATGGGATTTGGGAAAAGTGCGCCATTTTCCTGAATCTCCAATACATTTTAAGGGTAGATTGAATAATTGGTCATGACAAAATTTGATTTTTTCATAAGTATTGTTCGGAATATTATGTAAAGTACCTGGTAAAATTTATTTTTTTTCGTTAGCTGGTGAATTTTGTTTTCAGATTCTAATATAAATTTAAATATTTAATTTTTTAGAATGTTTTTTAATTGTTTCTTAAAAGTGGATCATTTTGTGGTAATTCCTTTTGCTGTATCCTATCCTACCCAATACAGGCAGAAAGACCAAAGAAGGTAATTCAATATATTCTGTTTTGCCATTTCGTTCACTTCTCTCCGACTCTCACAGGAAAAAATTGAAAGCCCAGATGAATGGAATGTTGAAGGGCCTACGCGGAGGGAGACAAAACGCGTAGGTTGCTGTGTCACAAGAAACCAAGATCATAATCGAAAAAAAAATACAAACAGTCGTCCATATGAATACCCCCTTTTGCTACTCCTAGAATTTGAAGAGTTTTCTGTCTTAAATTGATGGCGCGCCAGCTGAAGAATATAGAGGTGAAAAGTGCTAGTATTGATGAGACGGAAAGACACCACGAACGGCCGACATTGTTGCGAGAAGGAGTACGGCGATGAAATAGCGTATACGGGCATGCCCCATTTTCGCTTTTCCCTTTTTGTTTATTTGTTTGTTTGTTGTTCGCTGCAGCGGTATGATTTTCTTTTTTTTTTTATCATTTAACTTAATTACTTAAAGATTTCTCACCAGCCACTTCTCAGGCCTGATATTTTTGTTAATTTACATGTTTTTATAAACTCGCTTTCTTGTTTGTTTGTGTGTTTGTGTGTTTGTCCAGTTCAAATCTTTCAATCGATTTTTAACTAACATCCCGACTAACTAGACATTTGAAACTTTTAGAATAGCCCAGAACATGATGATAATGCATTCTTTTGATACTTTTAGCCCTCTTTAAGCAGAATTTGAATTCATTTTCAGCTAATTTTTTTTTTTGTAAACTGGTTCAGCCATCTATCGCCCGGGACGGGAACGGAAAGTTAAACGCAAGTTAACGTCCAATTCACTTAATTTTCTTTCAAGTGGATGGGATAATTCATCGAAAAAATTTTAAATAAGTATTTATTAATACATAGAATTGTCAAGTTTATAGGATTCAACAGAAAATTTAAAAACATGGTATATAAAAAGTTCTTTTTATCTTGTAATTATTTTCAATATGATTTATATACCTACGAGGCAATTATGTCCCCTATTGTTAAAGATGACTCCATTTTAAGTTAGTCATGCAAAACCATGTACAATTTCTCAACGTTACACAAATAATGGATTTTAATTTCTCTAAGTCTGTGTCATGTCGTTTCGGCCTCTCGGTCAATTTTCAGGTTTTTGTTTTCGGGTTTCTTTTAGTTTAGGGAATTTAATTTCATAAATTTTTTATTTTGATTCATAACCTCTACGATTGCACCTGCATATATTGGTTATTGCACAAAACATAGCGGAAATTTAGCATCCAAGCCAAACCACTAAGTGATTTTATAACGGCTGTTGCTGCATGTTGGCACTGAAGAGAGGCTAAAATGTTCACGCATGCGCAGTACCCAAGCCGATTGTGCCCAACTTCGGTTGACTACTAGACGCTGTCAACGTAACAGCAAAAACCTGACGTGGGTAATTAATATTTAACTCGACACCCACAATTGTTCAAACGCATTAATGTTCGGCGGTCTTTGTATATTGTACATCAGGGGTGTCAAACTTGCGGCCCGGCCAATATACTGGCACACAATAATACAGAGGCTGTTCACACATTTTTTAGACGATGTATATTGTATTAATAAAACTAAATTACATAAAATTCTTGTGTTTTAAATGTTCTATTTGACATCCCTTATTCTGAACTATCTTTCGACACCGCAATTTCCAGGATAATAATGCCTTTTGAAGTGTCAGAAGAGGTATTCTATCCCATTCCTCCTGAAAAGCTTTCCAGAGTCCTGTAAGGGTTTTGGGACGACGTTTGGATAATGCAGATTTTAAAAGTCCGAAAGCACAAAAATCCATAGGTGATACATCGGGAGATTTAGTAGGGATATCAGTGAAGGGTATGACCTTGATACCAGTTTTTTGTTCCATTTCTTTTAGGAAATTTACAGTGGATTTTGATGTGTGACTGCTAGCTTTGTCCTGATGGAGTCTCACAGATTGATGGCACTGTGGGTAAAGCGATGGTATTTCATTCAGAAAAATTAGCGATAAAATATGTTCCTGATAGTATTTGGAGTTAATCTTGACATTTTTTACCACTCTCTTTATTTTTAACTTGCCATTATAAGAAAAACCAGCAACAATCATGAATCCCTTAGAAAAACTTTCTTTCGAATCTTTGAACCATGTACTTAAATTTTTTCTCCCCTTTTATGATAATAAATGGCTCTTTTTTTGTTGCAATCATTTAAATACACCCATGATTCATCTATTGTGACAATTGTTTTCCATTTTTCTTTGGATAAGTGTTTCTCATATAGAATTCTGCAGCGTGTCCTGCGTTCAGCGAAATGATTTGGAAGAAGACAATGCACATTGCGTTTTTTCGCTTTCTTAAGATTTAAATCAACGTTTATCATTTTGTTTACAGTGGACACCGAGCATTTTAATGGTTTTGCAACTGTCCTTTGACTAGGGGGATTTTCTTTTAACATTAAACAACGTACCTTTGCAATAGTCGAAGATGTCCGTTTTTTCCTTGGATACTTGTTTGGAATTTTTGTCCCACTTGAGGCTCCAATTTGACGTTTTTTTTTCCTTTCTTGTTGACGATATTACCTATCGACGCTTTAGATATCACAAAACCATGACTCTCACATCGTTTTTGGATAACGGAGTATGCATATTTCTCTTCGGAAAGAGCATAAATGTAGCCTTCGAATCACTGCTTTGTTAAAAACGCCATTTTGAATAAAAACAAAACTTTCAAGCCGCAGACGATAATTTTGACTTTTAAAAAACATAGTACAATTGCAATTATATCTTTTGCAGCAAACGATTTTTTATTACCGCTTACCAAATTCGTCTAAAAAATGTTTGAACAGCCTCTGTATATAATAAAATAACCGACGCAGAATTATAATAAGATAGGAAGAATTCGCTAAATGTTTTCTTAATTATACTCTTTTTTTTGCTATTATTAAACAAAATGCGTATATTTATGTTGAATATACTGTAATTAGGTAAATTCGTTATTTAAGCAGAAATAATATCTAAAATATATCAAAAGTTAGGTTACTGACTTTTTTACAGATGAAAAATGTTGAAATAATTTTAAAAAATACAAAAAAAATGCTTTTAGAAAAGTTGATTAAATGTTCAACTGTTAAATAATTAACAGTTGTTGTACGAAATTGTTGAACGAAAAGCTGAAATTATAGATTATTAATAAGATGTCCTGTTAAAAAATATGTAACAGTTTTTAGCTGTAAAAACAACTGATTTGCGTAAAATTTAGTCAGAATGCAATAATATGCAACGATTTGTAAAGAATTAAATCGCATTTGAATAAATTTTTGAACAAGATTGTACCAGAGATTTATCCCGCCTAAATTATTCATTAAATCTTCCGTAATATGGCTGGGTCTCAGTTCTCCAACTACTAAAGTCTTGTACGGATTGGCGCACGTAACAGAAAATATTTTGCTTTCAGAAAATAAGACATAGGTTTTATAGGAGTATTGCTTAATTTATATTACGCTTATTGATTTGTGCAGTTAATCTCTGTTTGGTAAGTTAATGTTCAAGAAAAAAACATTGATATTTTATTAAAATGTTTTATTATTTTCTGTTAACAACTGCTTATTTATTCCAGCCCTTTGTATTCAGTATATCTATATCGAAGCCAAGTGGTAGTAAAAACTAAACGAAAAATCGCTGACGAACATCGAATATTCCAAGTAAAATGGGAATTAGAATATTTTTGCTGTGAAGTAAAAGATAAAATAATCTGCTTGATATGTAAAAATGCTATTAATGTACCAAAGTTATATAATATAAAACGCCACTACGAACAACATAAATCAAAATATGATAATTACGAAGGATTAATGAAACAAGAAAAGTTGAAAGAGCTCAAGTTAGGTCTGAAAAAACAACAGTTAATGTTTAGTAAAGTATTGCAAGATAGTGAAGCGGCGGTACATGCAAGCTACGTCTTGTCCGAGTTGGTAGCTAAACACTCGAAGCCTTTTACTGAAGGTGATTTCATCAAGAAATGCCTAATTAAAGCTGGAGAAATTGTTTGTCCTGGAAATTTGAAGGCTTTCCAAACAATTTCTTTGTCTCGAAATACAGTTGCGGAAAGAATTACTGACTTGGCCGCCAATTTAAGTGATCAGATCAAAGCAAAATCATGTAGTTTCGAAAGTTTTTCCATTGCCTGTGACGAGAGTACGGACATTGGTGGCATAGCTCAATTAGCTGTGTTTCTTCGTGCTTGCGACACGGATTTTAATATTTTTGAGGAATTATTGGAACTAATACCGATGCGTGGTACTACTACAGGACAAGATATATATAATGGTGTTTTTGAGCTTCTACAGAGATACCTACTCTGTCAAAATTAAATTCTGTAGCTACAGATGGTGCTCCTTCAATGACCGGAAAAAACAACGGCTTCATAGCATTACTACGAAAAAAACTAAGTGAAATTCACGGTTCAAAAATTCATCATACGCATTGTATTATACATAAAGAAGTACTATGTACGACGGAAATAAACATGGAGAATGTTTTGTCATATATTAAAAAAAAGTTATAAATTTTATAAGATCTCGAGGCTTAAATCAGCAACAATTCACTGCTTTCTTAAGTGAGTTAGATAGTGAATATTCATGTTTGTCCTACTATACCGAGGTACGTTGGTTATCTTGCTCCAAGATTCTGAGACAATTCTGGAATTTGAAAGAAGTATGTCAGTTTTTAAAAACTAAAAATCAAGACACAAGCTTGTTTTCCGATCCAATATGGTTCCAAGATTTATCTTTCATGGTTGATATAACCAAACACTTAACCGATTTAAATTTATCGTTACAAGGAAAAGATCAGATCATTACGAACATGTTTGACATAATTAAAGCATTCAAATGTATAAGCTAGTTCTTTGGGAAAAACAGGGCCGTTCCAAGGTAACTGCCACCCGTGTGCGAGAATAATTTTGCCCCCCCCCCCTCATACCGTATGGATTAATTGAAATTTCTCTGAAATATTTTTACCTTAAATAAAACAACGAATTACAGAAAATATTATAAATTCAGTTTAGTTTTTAATTTTACAATTTAACATAAAAAATATTAATGTATTGATATAAAAACCAAATGAATTCGTTATATTAAATACATACAACCCATATCTATTAATACATATACTTAATAAGTCAGTCAAAAAGCTTAAATAATCTTTGCTTTTCTTGCCTTTTTTAATGCAAATTCTGTTATAATGCCTCATACATCTATATCTTCCGAAATGTCCTTTTCGATACTAATAATAATAGATAAGTCTGAAAGCCTTTCTTGTCCCATTGGTGATCTCAAATAATTTTTTATTAATTTAAGTTTTAAAAAGCTTCTTTTTCCGCTAGCCACAGTCACAGGTAATGTTAAAAAAATTCGTATGGCAATCACTAAATTTGGAAACAGATAGATGAGGTTATTTGCAAATAGTGTGACACATCAAAATAGGTAGGTAGGCTATTCTTTGAGGCTTTTTTTAAATCACTAAATTCATGACCAAGAAAGACAGAGTCCTAATTGTAAATGATAGGCCAAAACTTAAAAAAAAACTTAACAAAATTTAATAACAAAGAAATTTAACATTAAACAAGTACAGCATAATTAAATGAAGTTGAACTTAAGTGCAGATTTAGCAGCGCACGCTCCGAGACCCAGATATTCTCAAGCCAGGAGCTTAAAAACCACGTCTTTCCCAGCGGCCGTCTCTATAAAAATCTGAGGGATCTCTCTAAAAATCTTCAAGTCTCTGACTACACTGCTGGCCACCCAAATTGCAACACCAAGAAAGACAAGAGATATCACAACAAAATTTATTTTGTAGATAACATGTTGACCAAGTATCAAATGATTAAATTTATAGACTTCTGTGAAGTGTGGTTCCTGCCAAAATCAGTAGCCAGAGTAACCGCCATTGTTGGAGATCACCGCTGCCACACGTCTCGGCATTGATTCAAAGAGACTTTGGATGAGTTCTTGGGGTACAGCAGACCAAGCAGCTTCCACACGTTGCCAAAGTTGATCTGCTGTGGCAGCTGGGGATGGAATCTGGGTCAATCGTAGAGCAACCATGGACCACATGTTTTCTATTGGCGAAAGATCCGGAGAGCGAGGCGGCCAGGGAAGCAATTCAATCTGGCGATTGACGAAGAACCGTTGGACAATGCGTGCCACGTGTGGTCGCGCATTATCCTGTTGAAATATGGCTGTGGGCAAGCCCTGAAGGTAAGGAAGGACAACTGGCTCCAACACCTCGGAGATGTAGCGCTGGCTGTTTAAAGTACCGGCAATGCGTACTAGAGATGTGCGAGAGTGATATCCAATACCGCCCCATACCATAATACCCAGTGCAGGACCAGTGTGGCGGTGCATAACGCAGCTGTTCAGCATCCTCTCTTCACGGTGTCTCCAGACTCGAATGCGACCATCGTGGTGTTGCAGACAGAAGCGTGACTCGTCAGTAAAGACAATTTCATTCCATTCTGCCGTCCACATCCTTCTGTCATCGCACCATTGGCGGCGGAGACGTCTGTGGTTCTGCGTCAAGGGTACACAAAGCAATGGACGTCTTTCGGACAGACCACTCTGCTGTAAACGGCGTCGAATGGTACGCGCAGACACTGGATGATGCGTTACAGACTGCATGTGCTGTGCTATGATTCGTGATGTGACTGAGCGATCCGTCACTGCCATGCGCAAAATTTGCCTGTCATCACGTGAAGTGGTGCGCTGAGGTGGATGCGATCGAACACGCCGGTCCGCCGTACCCTCCTGCATCCAACGATCACATATCCGCATTACAGTTGTTTGGTTTCGTCCAACACGACTACCGATTTACCTGAAAGATAATGCACAATCTAGGTAAGCCACTATCCTTCCTCTGTCGAACTCGGATACTTGATCAAAAGACGATCGCTGTTTTCGACAAGGCATAATTGATCATTTTTTTGAAAAAACCACAAGAAAAACACAATTGCCGAACTTGAAATCGTCTAAATCTCCAAGCCTTAAATAGCGCTTTGAAGTGGCGCCACAGGCGCGCGTGATGTGCGTCTGCGCTGAAATTCTAATCATTTGCATATCTCACCTCCGCTAATGCATGTTGTAAATTTCATGTTATTTGCATGTTTCCTTCAGTGTGTTGCATTTACAGTGGCCAGCAGTGTATATCTCGTGGTCCTTTTTTTGTCGGCGTGTCTTGAAATTCCCACAGCGGGGGCCGGCGGATTAGTTGGTAACAGTTCTTCTTATCGACGAATATTTCCGCCATCTTTATGTCGCTCCAATGCCAAACTCGCGTTGAGCTATTGCTAAGAAAGACAGTTTTACGATCAGATGGGAGACGCTTCTGTTTTTTTTAACCAGATTTTCCCACATCTGCTTGAGAACCCGATATGCCTGGACTTTCAGGCTAAAGATTCTGGCGGCATTTGTTGGTATCATTTTTTTAATCCGCTCGGAATCCACACACGTGTTCAAAAACGATGGGAACTGGAAAATGGTATTCGATAAGTTCGCAGCTGTGTTCGTGCACACTGTGGGGTTTTAAGAAAAATAGCCCCATGTTTTCATTACGCTACAATAGGTATTGAATCACATTTAACGCGTTCATTTCAGGGGAAATATAGGGTGCTACGTTGTCAATTTCATCGCATAAATCTTCAGCTATAATATCTTTTTCATTTTTAAATGGATCATGTAACATACTTTCCACAGATTTACATTTTGTAGACCTATTTGATTTATCTGTTTTGAGGAAATTATTTAGGTCGTTGAGAAAATTGAAAACTGTGTGATGTTTTATTTGTTCGAACCTTTCTTCTATTTTTGATAATTCAGTGTCCAATATTACAAAGTAAAAATTAATTTTGAATTGGTCTTCTGGATTCTTTGGAGCCTCATCTTTACATTCGTAGTCAAATAAACGCTTTTTTTTGTTCAAGGTCTAACAATATTAACCAGAGGAAATGAAGGGTCGCAATCGATATCTTCTGTTGGAATATTTTTTGCCTCTTCTAAAATATTACTAAAACCTTTATCTGACCTAATATTATATAAATATGTTTTGGTTTGCTCTAACATTAAAATAATATTTGGTATTATAGCATCCGATTCCTGCATAGCTTTACTTACGTTATTAATTTTTGTTAACACATTATACCATGTAATAATGGAAGAGATAAATTTAAACGACTTAATTTTCAAAAGTAATGAATTTGCCATGTTTCTAGTTTCAGAGTCTCTAGTATTATCAGAATAGAGGGTATATAAAGCATCATATATTTTTGTGGGGTTTGTGATTTCGGTCTCCGTCACATTTATATCTTTGGAACTTGATGGCACCTCAAGCGATCTTGCTGGGATTAAAAATGTTTTTAGTGAACCACAAGCCTTCTTTACTAATTCTTCTTTTTCAAGTTTTCTTTTTCTGTATTGGGCCCCAGAAAGCTTTTTTCGATTATTAGACATATGTAAAAAAATGAGGTTCTTTTCGTAATGAACTTATAAAGAAAGGCGCAATGTAAGTTAAGCTGTTTCTCGATAAAGATTGACTTTTGCAAAGAAACGTTCCAAAGCGATTTTATTTTAATTTTGTTGATATTTTAAATACAATTCCCCCTACGTTTACTTTAATAAAAAATATCGTATTTTCCCGATTTCTGAAAAAAAAAATGCCTTATTTCACGCACCTGTTAAAAAAATAAGGTGATGCAGTTCAAAAATCCAAGTTTACACTTGTTCCTGCAGTATATGTTTAACATTTGCAAAATAAAAGAAAAACATTCAAAATAGAATTAAGTAATGAATTCTAGCTTTTTTTTTTCAAAACAAATATCAAACCATAAATGTATTATTTCAGTTTCTAATCGCTAACCGCGCAAAAAGAAAATATCATCAAGTTTACTTACCTGTGGAATATTTTTATTGGTCAGCAATCCGAAAATCGAGCACAAAAATTAGAGACAAAAAGCTTTGTTTTTCAGTTGTTGAGATGGACACGTTCAAAATTAATATAGTGCAAATTATCCCGGTCCGTGTATTTATAGGCTCAGGGCATAAACGAGTATTTTCCTGCAACGTGATAAAAACCGGCCCGCTCCGACGCGATGCCGGCGATGCGACGCGATTTGATGGGATGATGGGTTAAAACGTGTTAAAACAAAAACAAACAATGTATTTCCCAACTGGTTGCGACGTTGAGTAGCGTTTTTAAAATCAATATGGTTTTGTTTATTTCCAGTTATACTTGTAAAATGCATTTTTAACTCTAAGTAGTTACCTAGCATAATGATAATATTTTTATATTATTTTACTAATAAATTAGTTTTAAATTTTTTTTGATCGGGCGGCTGACTTACCGCCCCCCTTGACTTGCCGCCCGTGTGCCCCGCACCCCTGGCACCCCCGGGTTGGAACGGCCCTGGGGAAAAGCAACTGAAAAATGAAGATTTAACGCACTTCCTGACGTGCAACATGAACAAATCAAGTTTAGATGATACTGCATCGTATCAAAAATACGCAGAAATATTTTTTTAACTGAATTTGAAACAAGATTAAAAGATTTTAATTCCTTGGAAGACAAATTTCGTTTGTTTTCTTCGATTTTCTCAATAAATATAGACTCAGTACCAAGCAAATAGAGGTGATCGAGATTCAGTGCGACTCAAATTTCAAGGCAAAATTCATTGAAGTGGGTGTGCCTGAATTATACAAACATTTACCAGCCAGGTTTGAAAATACTCGAAAATTCGCATATGAAAATATTTCCATGTTTGGAAGTACTTATTGATGCGAGCAGTTATTTTCAGTTATGAAAGGAAATAAATCTCCCGTTTGAAACAGTATTATTGACGCTCATCTTGGGTCAGTTTTGAAAGTAATCACTGCGTACAAAATTTCTCCCGAAATAGAAAAGATAGTGGCAGAGAAGAGATGTTAAGTGTCAGGACGCCAACATTAAATTTTTCTGTTCTTTTATATATATTTATTATAGTGTATTACTTAAAATAAACCTACGTTTCTATTAATATTGAATTTTTTTTGCGGCCCACCTATAGTTAAACCTTGTTTGTTTGGCCCAAGTTAGCCTTTGAGTTTGACACCCCTCCTGTACATGGTATATGTGTCCTCTTTTTAAATAAAAAGCAGAAAATACAGCTGTGGTCCGTCGAACTTTATTTTATGCGTTCTTGAAACAGTGAACGCATCAACGGCATTTCTGTCACTTTTCTTCATTAATTATTTTTTATTCCTCATTAGTAATCTAACTCATCATACATTCTAGACTCAATTTTCTATTCAACAATTATATTAACGAGTAGTTATAGTAATATATTAATATAAAGTTAGTGTATTATAGCTATATTCTATAATATATACATACATACACACACACACACACACACACACACATAAATATATATATATATATTTATATAGTGATTTCCGCTTATAAGAATCACGTTTGTTATTACTGTTTTTGATTCTTATAAGCGGTTGATTCTTATAGCCGAAATTTAGGTTTTTGGTCAGGCACACACACGTTTATATATACATATATTAGATAATTTGCCATAAAATACGCTTCAATTTACGTTAATTATCTTTTATTAAAATTATTGTTTATAATTTTAAAAATACAACTTAATTTCTTGACCTATAAGTAGATACACACGATTATAATAGGAGAAGAAAAAAATCCAATATTTGTTACAGCATACCTGCTTAACATTTCAACTACAAGAAGGGTACAAGAAAAAGTTTTCTATGGTAGTTTGACGTAATGAAGTTTTCAGGAGTCTGTTTATACCTCTTGCAATACCAGTAGTCTCAGACGAAGATTCATCTTCTAGCTTACGTTTCACGGTTTGATAACGTGCTGAATCTACTAATGTCACGTTTTCCTAAGTGATATTGGATACTTCACCGAAGATTTATGTGTTTCAGGGTCCAGAAAGCCGCAACCAGGATGTTGGAGGTGGGAAAAAAAAGAGTCCCTGTCTTTGTTTTTCAGTGGAGAAAAGTGAAATCGGACCTGGACGGGTAGAGATGCCCCCGGGTCAAGCTAATAGGACAGTGTTGTGCTAAAGCGTTTAAGGAGAAACTATTATGTTATGTCTAACAAAGAAAGGGATGCATTTTACGACTGTATTCATCCCATCTTATCACTCTTTCTTTAAAAAAAATAAAGAAAGACCTTCATGTCTTTTGAGTGTTTAAGTGGCTTTTTTTGAAAAATGAAAGGAAAGCGAAGAGTTTGTAAGCTGATTCTTAAAACCGGTGGATTGATTCTTTAAAACGAGAATTTTAACATGGAAATAATACATTTGTTTTTGTTTTTGCGATATTGATTCTTATAACCACTGATCACTATAAGCGGTGGTTACTGTATATATATATATATACAGTGGAATTTCGATCGATCGTTTCCCGAATCATCGTTTTCCCGTATGTGCCGTTTATTTCACCCACTCCCGACGATCATATTGTTTGTTATGTTCCCGCATTTATCTTTCAGTTCAGTCGGTGTAGGGGGAAGTGGGTGATTTTTGAACAGAAATGGGAATCTGAGAGAGTACACACAGCGGAATAAAGTTCTTGCGGGTGTACTTTCCTTCCCTGTGTTCCAAATTGCTTTTCGAAATCACTCGCTGGATAATCTGGCCGTGCATTTCGTGTTTGATATTTTTTCATGTCTCAAGAAATGGCATGATATTCATTTGTGTTATTTTTTTACAGCGTAACGGAGGTCCAGCAACCCTAATAGTTGTCGGAATTATTTTCGGTCGTAGTGAGGAATGTCTTATATAGTATTTCAGATTGGAGTGAGAAAAATGTGCTTACATTTTGTGTTTTTACATAAAATTCCTATGTTGTTTTCTTTCGTTCTTAAATAAGTTCTGTATTACTTTCGAATGCGTTTATTTTGTTATTTACTTTTTTTTCATGCAAGATATTCGCACTGTAGACCGCGGAAATGGGTAGATCCTTTTTATCTGGCAACACTCTTCGGGTGAGTCGCCATGGATCCCTCGTGTCTTAAGCACCCCCCCACATCTGGAAGGATCGCACCTTCCCCCACCCACTGACATCATGGAAGGTCTACGGATTGGACGTGCCCGCTAGACACGGAGGTATTGAATGGCGCCCAACGATCTACCACTTGGCTCGGATAGAGGTACGTTCAATCCATCTCACTTTGTGTCTGTACCTGACGGTTGCACCATAGATGATCCCGTGGACAAACGAAGCTCACTTTCCATTGTTCTGGTGTGGGAGTCACTTTAAAACAAGACGTTTATGGCTCAATCCGCCGTATTTAGTAATTCGTCTCTTCTTTCCATTTTTTCCATAACGTGTTCAAACATGACATTCCCATCCCCTGAATTGGGTAACCAATTAAGCAGCGACTCCAACCAAAGAATACATCGCCTGCGGTAACGATTCATTTTCTTCAGTTTCGCATTCGTTACACACACATAAATACAAATAAATAGATACGTTTGTGTGTGTGTGTGTGTTACGCTGTAAAAAAATAACACAAATGAATATCGTGTCATTTCTCCAGACATGAAAAAATATCCAACACGAAATGTGCTGCCAGATTATCCATACCGAAATGGAAGCATTTTGGATACCGACACATTTTTTCATTTCGCTAGTTGTTTCCACCTACTAAAAAAACGAACTTTGGAAGATCGTCTGTCGGATAAAAAGCAAAACAAATTCCACAAAAAGGAAGTCGACAGATGATATTGCAAAGAGGTTTGGGAAGATTGGAGAGAAAAGTTTTTTTCTTCGGCGGAAGAAACGAAATAAGGGAATCACAGGAAATGTTTCATTTTAACCTTAAAATAACCTTATTCGATAGTTTCGTTGGCGACGTGAATATCAGAATCGATAATTAATCACAACCAGTTGGCAACAGATCAAAGGACACGCCCTTGGCTGAAAGAAAGGATCTATTACATGAACGGAATGAGCATTGTTTGTTTAATGCCGGAAAGAATATTATAAAAGGAATTGTCATTTTATAATGATGTATAAAATGACTGAAAACCAGACTTTTGAGGGAACGCGTTTTTTGGTGTAAACTAACTTAAATATTTAAGCATACACAGGCCCTGATTTTCTATTAGGCCCAGGCCTAGGGCTCCCACCCCCCCCCCCCCCAAAAAAAAAAAAAAAATTATTTTAAAAGAAAAAATGAAAATAACTCCCAATTTAAATTTTTTTTAAATTTTACTTTTTTAGTAGCAAATTTTTTTATAATATCCTTGCAAATTTTTTCAAACAATTTTCTAAACGAGTTGCAAATCCGCCCGATGACAGCATTTATAAGACACACAGAAGAGTGTATACAGTTTTCCAGGCCCATCAAATATCATATTTAAAGTTTGCAAATGAAAGAAGTCATCTGATGGGTTGCAGTTCGATGCTACGCTTATACACTGATAAGGTTCGGCGAGATATCTGAAAAAAAATTCATAATCAAAGATATTATAATTTATGTTCCTTATTATTTTCTCATCAATGCAAATATCTTTATAGTTTTGTCTGGTTGCATTGTATTTGTGTTTTAATGATCAAGTTGATATGTTGTATTGATTTTTGTTATTTGATAATGTTCTAGGCTTCTACGCCTCAAATAGCCAATTCTTGGTAAAATGGTACTTTCAAATTGATTCATGATTTTTTTTTTGGTGTCAATTTTAGAAATTTTATGCCCACATCGCTCAATATGCTCTTCGTCGGCGCCATCGAACATGCCATACACTAAATCCGATTATCTGTAGTTACTTTTCAAATTTGAATAAAATTTTTCAACTCGGTAGTTTTTTAAAATTTGATTTTTTATTTCCTATAGCTCAATAATTGTCACCCTGTATATTAAGAAAAAGTACATTGCACACGGTGATTCACGGCACATTAAATCAGAAAATATCCTTACGTTATGAAACATTCGTCTTTTAAAATAATATTAAATGTCACGAATAATGTGTGATATTTTATGCGATAAACTTGAATTTCCAGTTGATTACTCATTACCGTATGAAGAAGCTTACATAAACCATTTTGAAACATTTAATTTTTCATGCGGCATTATTTTGTTTTCATTTGAGAGTTTATCGATATTTTATCGCATCCTATAAATTTGACGGTTCCGAAAGGAATTTATTTCTAAAAATTACCCTGAAATGGTTCTCTTCAAGCGGAATTCATTAATATGCGACTATTTTTAGAAATATCTAAAATCCACTGCTTTCCGCTTCAAATAATCCACCGAAAAAAGATGTTCCGAATTCTTCGAGATCACTGAGGTGTTATTATAGAGTACAGAGACGCATTCGAATCATGCATGAATATTCATCTGCGGAAGAGGGTATGGCTTAACGTGTGTTAATAGAAGAAAATTCGAGTCAATGTTACTATTTTGAAAGGAATTATTGAGTAAAAACTGGAGAGTTTTTCATAAATTATTAATAACAAGTAAATTTATGGTCCATCTTTTGAACCTTTTACAAACTCCATCTCGGGTTTTCACAAAGTAAGAACCGATTGATTCACGCCATTTGGCGACGTCTGTGAAGTTGGCCCCCCGACATTGAGATATCCAAATTTTGAAAACGGCATTCGTTTGAGCGTGTTTAAGCGCCAAAAATTTTCGTTTGAGAGCCATTTGTAAAAGATTTATGAGCATTTCATTTTTTGGCGGGAAAACCATCTAGCGCCCCCCCCCCGACATTGAGATATCCAAATTTTGAAAACGGAATTCGTTTGAGCTTGTTTGAGCACCAAAAATTTTCTATTTCTTCTTTGTATACATTGGGCGCTACATCAAGAAGGAATGGTGATCAGTGTGTAAAGTGTACCGAGTTATCTCCCCTCTCACTTTAAAAATAAAAGTGAGGAAAAGAATGACACCCCCCCCCCCCTCTTTCCCAAGATTACCAACGCCCAACAGACACAAATAACAACGCCTCATAAACTGTACCTTTTTTGGTTTGTACTTTTTTGTCTGTCATGCCCACACTGTGCATTCCCGTTTTTATCCAGAATTTTTTTTATATATATAAAGAATGAAAAAACGCTTTCTAAGGACTTTTTAAACCTTCAAATTCCAATAAATACACCAAGAAAAATATAGGAGTATAAAAATTATTGCAAGAATTCTGACAGCTGTAAATGAATTTCAAGTATGTTATGCAATTGCTTGATGCACTTTCATAATTTGAGCTTTTATAATTTTCTAACACTGTAACACAGTTATTGTAAATATGGTAAAAGCAAACATTATTTTAATGAGGAAGGATATGTCAAACTGTTTGCTAGACCATAAATGTAGTGCAAGTGACGTCTAGTTAACTCTAACTCTTCTAAACACTATAAAAACGTCGGTAAGTTTATTCCTATATTCTGTTGAATACATTTCATTTCTTATATCGACTATTTTTATTTAGTAACTGATTGCACTCATTTAGTTATGTTATAAAATATTTGACCAGAAATCTTATGGTATATTTATACACTGGTTATAAAAAATTAAGGAAAAGTCACAAAAATAGCGATTACTCAAAAAGTTATGCATGGAATTTAATTAAACTTATACACATTATACAACACATAGGTAGGTATAAAATAGCATAAAAATAAATCGCCAGACAATTATGGTGTTATAGAAACTAGCATATGTATACAATGAACAAATCGGATGTGTCAGTTTGGTATAGGAAAAGTACCTTTAATATGGAGTATGCTCCCCCCGAGAAGCAATACAATACAGCGATGTGTGAAGCTGTCAATTATGCGGTCTATGAGTTCGGTAGGAAGCGAGAGCCATTGCTCTTGCAAAGCAGTTGAAAGCATGGCTAGGGTCCTAGGGGAGGATTGAGAGCAGTTATACGTCGTCCTTAAGCGTCCCAAACATACTCGATAGGATTTAGGTCCGGTGATGGAGCTGGCCACTCGATGCGCTGAATTGTTTCATGCTCAAGATAAGCATCCACGATGCGAGCCCTGTGCGGTCTCGCGTTATCGTCCTGTAGCACGAAAGCATCACCTATTGCCCCGGCATAAGGGCGCACATAAGCATCAAGGATGTCATCTCTATAGGTGTGAGCATTCACATTTCCACGGGGACAGACATGGAGGTCTGTGCTTCCACCCAAATAGATACCACCCCAAACACAGACACTGCCTGATCCGTATGCATCTTTTTCACGGATGTGTGATGGATGAAAACGAGTTCCAGGTTCTCTCCAAATTAAAATACGCCTACTATCACTTTGGAGACTAAACCTGGACTCATCCGTAAAGCGAATAGCCGTCCATTGATCACGCGTCCAGTGGATATGTTGACGTGCCCACTGCAAACGTTCCCGTCTATGGCGTGACGTGAGCGGGATGCAAATGGCTGGCAGGCTCGCAAAAAGACCACCTTTGTGAAGCCTTCTACGCACGGTTGACGTTGATACCAACCTTCCGGAGCTTACAGCGAGGGAGGATCTGCAGACGGAGTTGCGGTTCTATTCCTTCGTGCGCATAATGACAAATATCGGTCATCGGCACTCGTCGTAGCTTATGGCCGTCCTTGGCTGAACCTCCTGAATGCCGAATCCGTGGTTAGAAATTGTTGTTTAAGTCTATGAACCACAGACTCACATTTAGCCATCTGGCCACTTCTGTCTAACTCTGTCTGAAAATGTTAATCTTTTGCTCCGTTCTATACGAGAAACAAAACATTTTATTTATTGTATATTATAATTCTGACTCTGGGATTTTTAATGTAGTCATATTTTATTGTAGTATTCATGTGGGCATCAAATTTTATACTTAATTTTTGTGCATACATATTTTGAATGTCATAATCACAGTTTTATTTTTCTAATCATTTATGTTCGTATAGCTCTTTCATGATGGGTTTATAACGTAGAGATGGTTAGGATTATTATTTTTGTGTCTTAAGCAATTTATTTATGCATATGTATATTCAAAATTAGCTATGATGAAATATTTTGTAAATATATGTATTTCAGCACTGCTGATAGTTATTTTTGTTCAAAAGTGACTAATTTTTTTTTACATTAATCATCTTCTAGCTTAAATTGTAATATTTTTATGTTTATATATTTTAGGTATATAAAGTTAATATTTTGATATTTGTATAGTTTAGAGTCATAAATCTAATAGTTCGATATTTGTATGTATCGAAGGAAAATATATAATATTAAAATCCAAAATATACCATAAGATTTCTGGTCAAACCTTTTATAAGATAACTTTTATAAGAGTGCAATCAGTTGCTAAATAAAAATAGTCGATATAAGAAAAGAAATGTATTCAACAGAATATTGCAATAAACTTACCGACGTTTTTATAGTGTTTAGAAGAGAAGAGGTAGAGTTAACTAGACGTCACTGGCACTACATTTATGGTCTGGCAGACAGTTTGACATATCCTTCCTCATTAAAATAATCTTTTCTTTTACCATATTTACAATAATTGTGTTACAGTGTTAGAAAATTGTAAAAGTTCAAATTATAATGTATTCCGTTGTGAAGCACGGGTATTTAGTTTTAGGTATATATAGGAAAAAATAAAAAGGTAAGTAAATATATACAGGACAGAGATACGAAAACTTTATTTCAAGTTCATCTTTAAAGTATGAGAAATATTAAGAACGAATCAATGGATTTTTGAATCTATTGAAAAATTTCATAAATGCATTAAACACTGTTGTCTGAGGCCTAAACTATATCAACTAGTTTGAAACTATTTGCTATTATTAGTTACTATTATATTTTATCGTTATTTTTGATAATTTCGTATTTTTACTCTGCCTCAGTTTGTCGCCTCTTTCAATGTCTTATCCATGGGACCCGCCATATTTGGAGGTGTCCCCGCCGTTTCGCCGACACCAAATTTCCTTCCCCCCTTTTTGTTCGCCATTTAGCCGCCAAGATATTTTCTGCCGCCCTGTTTCTCCCGTTCAAGCTTCTCTTTTAAGATATTTGGGGATTTCAAGTCGGCGAGGGTTTATAATATGTTTAAAAATATGTTTGATCAGTAACCATTGATTTGATGCCTTTTATTCATTTACCTAAGGACTTTTGCTTCGTAATCCTTCACTTTTTTTCATTTACAAAAACATTTCTTGTTTTAGGAAAATAGATTTTCAAAAGACAAATGTATATGTATGATTATGTATTCTTAAGAACCGTAAATCTAACATCCAGTAAAAAATCTGAAACAAAGTATTTTGTAACAGTTTCTCAAATAGATAGCGCTTCAACCAATTTTGCTATGCAATTTTTTGCCTCTAAAATTTATAATGATTTTACAGTATTAATCCCTCAAAATCGATCTTTAGAACGCTAGTAATAATGTCATTCGACTATCAAAAAAATTTGGGAGATTTCACCAAAAAAATTGAAAGTCTATTATCAATTTTAAAAATGGTGCCCAAACGACGATCAAAAGAATTCTGTATTTAAAATTATCCTGTATGAAATTTGGAAAGAGAAAACTTAGTGATTGTTCTGCCAAAAAATGAAATGATAACATCTTTGGCAGTTAAACACGTTCAAACGACGCTCAAACGAATGCCGTTTTCAAAATTTGAATATCTCAATGTCGGAGGGGGCTAGGTGTTTTTCCCGCCAAAAAATGAAATGCTCATAACTCTTTTACAAATGGCGCTCAAACGAATGCCGTTTTAAAAATTTGAATATATCAATGTTGGGGGGGGGGAGGGAGGAGGCTAGGTGTTTATCCCGCCAAAAAATGAAATACTCATAACTCTTTTACAAATGGCGCTCAAACGAAAATTTTTGGCGCTCAAACAGGCTCAAAGGAATGCCGTTTTCAAAATTTGGATATCACAATGTCGGGGGGGGGGCAACTTCACAGACGTCATTTGGCGTCAGTTTAAAATACCGCCAGTTCTGACGCAGAAAATGTTCGTGCGCCGAGCCATTCAGATTCGACCATTTTGTTTCTTCACAGAGAAGGAGCGACTGAATACGGAGTGTAATATACGTTTGGCAATAATCCAATGCGCATCGCAACAGCTTAGCTAGTCCTATTGAAAGCTGATTTCGTCATTATTTTATCAAGTGTTTCATTGTATCTTGAAGAGGCTAATAGAATCCTTTCGCTTCGACGTCTTTCTGAAAAGTCAGCCAAAGGCAAATTCTAATCATCCGAATCTGTTCTTATGTATCCCGGCGGCCTATTTCAAACGATCGAACTCTGACGGATTACGAACGTACAGCCTAATGCCTAATTTACATTGTCAGCAATGGAAAAAATTTACAGATCACACCCAATGACTACGTGATACGTCCAACCAATCGGCGAAGGCAATGTGAACGTTGAAGATATCTATCCGAAGAACGAATCATTTTTGCTCCGACCCGAATAAAAATATGAAGGGTCAAACGATTTCTATCCGAACCGGAACAAAAAAAAACTGATCTCCCGGATAAAGTTCCTTTGCGGATTGAATCAAAAGGATCGACATTTTTTTTTGGATCCTTCTGAATTTATCCGGCTTGGAGCGAAAAGAATTCGCTCCTTAATATTATTACTCCGATAAATAAAAAATCCCAGAAATGTGTTTCATCATTCTAAAACGTGATTTAAGGTTCTCGTCAATTTATTTATGTTCTGTAGGGTGTTTCTTTTAATGTGTACTACCCAGTTTCCCAGAATTAGGGGAGAAAAGACAGGATGATAATGGAATTAAATGCTATTTTCTTTTTGTATTCAAAATCAAAGATAAATATTATGTCCGTGAAGAAATATATAATATTTCTTACAAAAGAAATTAATGCTTTGTATGAAACATGAAATTATATGTGCCTATACGAATTATAGGTACCTATAAGCCAATATTTTAGAAATGAATGAAGGTTCATGTAGCGAATTTAACACACGTTGTTAAAAACACTGTTGCGAAAAGAATCCTTTTAGCTCTAAACAAATTACGCAAACCGGTTAAATCTGTAGACTTGGTTTTAGCCTCGTTCGATTCAGAATGAAAAAATACACAAAAACTGACACCTAACTCGACACATTTGTTAAAAACCTCAATCTCGGGATAGTTTCGAAAACTTTGTATTGAAATTTCACCCATTTCCTATGGCCACATTCTGCCGACCAGTCCTTCTACTAGACAAGAACTATTTTTGTGCCAAAGTTGAACTCCCTACCTCAACCTATTCAAAAGTGATCGCGCCTTACGATACATGCATAGATATGTTCCCGTAGTACAGTGCACGTACCAAAAAAGCTTATTAGGTAACCCTGGGATCTGAGATGCTTGAAACACTATTCTGTACAGAAGTGTCCTGGAAATTCCAAAATTTTTAATTTTAGCCTCATCGGAATAGCTTAATAGTCTTTCGAAATTCGCTAAAGAAGAAAAGGAGCAAAATCGTCTGTGAGAGGTATTTTTTGTTCGAACGAATGATAGGACGAAGGTGTTCGAGAAGGAGGCGCTTGGGAGTTTTCATGGAGAACCCCAGACAGCGAAAGAGGCAGATAGATTTTGAGTTGATCTAGAAGGTGATAGACACCTATTCGGCCTTGGGCCAGGTTTTTATTATTTTTTATTTATTTATTTATTTTTTTTGGGGGGGGGGAAGGGTACTTTGAATCCCAGGCTTAGCGTCGTTTCACGTAGTCAGTGGACACTTTGGGGAAGAATCCTAACTCCCCGAGGGCCTTAGGGCTGTTATGAATGTAATATTTGATGTAATTTAAGTGTGTATACAGTGTACATAGTAAATAATTTGTTTTTAAAACCTAAACTCCGTTTTATTAGTAAATCTATGTTTCCACTATCTGGGAGAAACTAAACATAAACGTTGCAACGGCGACATTCATTCTTGGGCCATTCTTCTTTGAGGAAATAACTGCACATGGTCCTTTCACATGTTCTGTTAAGGGCCGTCGGTACCATGACATGCTGAAGACGCTTGTTGTGAAGCAACTACAGCAAAGGCAGTGCCTTACATCGACCATTTTCATGCAGGATGGTGCGCCCCCACATGTCCATGGGTCCGTGAAGGCCCTTTTGCTCCAACACTTCCCGGACGAAAGTGTTATTAGTCGCTTCTTTAGTAATCCATGGCCAGCACGTTCGCGGAATCTAACTCCTTGCGATTTCTGGTTATGGGGACACTTAAAAAGTCTGGTTTATTGTGGGGATGTTGCGACGATGGACTACTTAAGGAACTCCATTACGCTTCATGTTCAAAGCATCACAACTGAGGAGTTACGATCTGCTGTTGAACACACTGTCCATCGGCTTGAAACTTTGTAGGTGACTGACGGCAGTGGCGGAGCGAAAGGGGGGGCATGGGGTCTATCATGCCCCGGGCGCCACTTGCTGAATTTTGACCCCGGGCGCCAAATGGTCCCAAAATAACTAATTCTATATATATTACTATATGTTTTCCGGGGGAGGGGTGCCAGTTATGCTCGCTACGTCACTGACTGACGGTGGTCGCATTGAGCATCTTTCTTTACATCGTCCTGGATACGATTAACAACTGCTCCTCTTGTGACATTTCGTCGTAATCTCTACCTGTTACTGTAAACTCAACTGTTTTTCCCCAAAACAACAAAGGTATAGCGTTATTTATTTCCTTACCTTTATTTAATGTGGTTCGATGGCAAGGTGATCAAAATCTAGTCAATAAGTGTTCAAATTCTTTATGTATTCCGTTTTGGTCGGCAGTTTCCTTTAGGCGCGCTTGGCTGAGAGAGAACAAAGACAGAGACATGTAGGAATCCATGCCATTAGCATCGAATAATAGAGACTAGCATCGAATAATAGATTCGGAGTTATTTATATGTACAAATAATTGATTAAAAGGTTAAAGGACTTACTATTTCTTTTGGACAACCACTGCAAATAAAAAAAATGAGGAATACGGTGTTACAGTTCGGCGTTCGGCGTGTCATATATATATATATATATATATATATATACTATAGCCCGATATAAATATTTATATTTAGGAAATGTTGGAAATGTTGGACAGATGGCTTTGAATTGATTGATTGAGAGGGAGGGAGTCTCATAAGAGGCATTATTAATTTGCAGTCCCCCCCCATAAAACCACAAAAAATAAAAATTTGTTATTCGTATTAACAACCACCACCACCTGGTATGATATGAGCATACCTGCATTACAAAAAGATAAATTTTCATGTGAAAAGAAATCGGCTGGCTACTTAAGCCTATATCCCTGCAATCCAAAAATTCAAATTTCCTGAAATTTGTGTTATTGGCGACATAATAATGCATCATACATTGAAATTATATGAGTGCATGTGTTAGGAAGAATTGCCCATGTCTATGTTGCGAGATATTCTGTATTCGGTTTAGTCAAAAGATAAGCACAATTGAAATATTAAACAGGCTTCCGGAGCATATGGTATTGTGGAAAGACAAATAAACCTCTCAATAAACACCAACATTTCCTAAATATAAATATTTATATAAAGAAAATGTGAATATGCGTTTTTTAAATATTTTAGCGTGTAATCAACAAAACAAAGAAATGGTGAACTTCATACAAATATATTAGTAGAATATTTATCTAAAACAAAAAAATAAACTAATCAACAGAGAAAAAATACATGAAATATGAACAGTTTTGGAAAAAAATTGATAAAATGAAAATAAAAATTAAAGAATTATTTGTTGTTTGAACAGTTCAAACATGATTCTATATATCTAAAATCAAAACTGAAAATCACGTATAAACAAAACTGAAGATAGATATAGAACTATGAAATGAGAACAAAAAGAATCTAGTCAGTCCCATGATTAATGGATTGTCCGCGGGTTTAATATACGAGACTATTTTATCAGAGTCCTAAACAGGCCATTTGCAGATTTATGAGGCGCAAACCTGACAGGGAAATATTAAGAAGGATTTTCGGCGTCCTCAGCTCAAGGAATGGAGAAATTTCCACAGAAGTGGTGGCGTGTAATATCCTTCACTTTTAAAATTTTCTTCATACCTTGTCTTCAACCCCTACAACATTCCTCAATATATATATAAGATAAAGTTGAAAGAGAAAGACCAGTATGAGCACTAAAGCTACTACAGCCAGGAAACAAATATATATATATATAATATATATATATATATATATATATATATATATATATATATATATATATATATATATATATATATATATATACACTCATGGACAAAAAAATTAGCGCACCAAGAAATAATTGCGGGATTGTAACGAAACTTGCAATGAAGGTACATGTCGGGGAGATATGCAAATGATTAGAAATGCAGCGTGATTGCGCATTACGTATAGCCGGTAGAGGGCGTTGAACATCGTACTCTGTGGAGTATAAAACAGGTAACCAAAGCTTGTTTGAGTGTGCTGAATCATTTAAAAAGGAAGAGCTGAGATAGACATGCCATTACGCCGTGTTCGAAGACAATATAAGCAGTTGTCGCAGTTTGAGAGGGGGAGAATCGTCGGGACGATGGAAACTGGGTGGTCATCTAGGCGAGTAGCTCGTCAATTAGGCCGCTCTGATTGTGTTGTGAGGAGGTGTTGGGACCAGTTGACCCGAGAGATGTAATTTACATGAAGACCAGGCTCAGGACGCCCTCGACAGACCAGTTGTCGAGAAGACCGCCACATCGCAAGAAATGCACGCGTACAGCCAACTGCTTCATCGGCCGCCATCCAGGCACAGGTAGCACCTTCACTAGGGGCCTCTGTGTCTTCTCGAACCATACGAAGGCGCCTGGCTGAAGGACAGTTGGTATCGCGGCGCCCATTACGTGTGCTGCCCTTGACGCCCACCCATCGACGCCTCCGTTTGGAGCTTTGCCGCGCACGAGGAAACTGGACTGCAGCGGAATGGAACCAGGTCGTCTTTAGCGACGAATCCAGATTCAATCTCGGCAGTGATGACAATCGTGTTCGTGTGTGGAGAGCCCGTGGTGAACGCTTCAATCCTGCCTTTGCTGTACAGCGACACATCGCTCCCACAGCTGGTGTGATGGTATGGGGTGCCATTGCCTACAATACACGGTCACCCCTAGTATTGTTCCGTGGCACCATGACAGCGCAGTGGTATGTTCATGAAATCCTGCAACCACATGTGTTGCCACTCATGCAACGGCTCCCAGGAGCCATTTTTCAACAAGACAATGCTCGGCTTCATACGGCAAGGGTGTCACAAGACTGTCTCCGCACTGTTACTACCCTTCCTTGGCCTGCCCGATCCCCAGATTTGTCTCCAATCGAGCATATCTGGGATCATTTGGGACGACGAGTTAGGCATCCCACGAGTTTGAACGAACTAGAGGCAAGGTTACAGCAAATATGGAACGAAATGTCTCAAGACATCATACAGAACTTGTATGACTCAATGCCCGATCGTATCGCATCGTGCATTCGCGCTAGAGGGGGTCCAACGGAATATTAACTCCTCCGTTCTTTTGCCTTTGTCTCTGAAATAAATTACCCTTTTTCTTTGATTTTCTTATCATTTACTTATATCAAAGTAGTCATTACGTATGTAAAATTTCGTTTCATTTTGACGAATCCTTCTTGGTGCGCTAATTTTTTTGTCCATGAGTGTATATTCTAGCTGTTTGCCAGGCGTTGCCCAGATATTTATTTATCTCAATTTATTTATTACACATTAAAAAGAATGGATTCTACATATAGTGTAAAATTTCAGTAATTTAATTTGCAGGTATTTAAAAGTAAATACAGTATACAAATGATAAAGTAAAATTACAAATTTACTCTATTATTAATTTAACTCAAACCTTGATTATAAACAACTTTTTTAATTTCCTACATTCCCCTCAGTGACTCCAAAACTACTCTCGGTCATTTTGGACATTTTATATTCACCTTTTCTCCCCCTGCCTCCTCCCCCCAATGCTGAGGTGGGCTGAACTCTCTCTTAAACGGCATCGGAAGTGTCTCTATTCATCTCAGCGACCCCGAAAACTACGGATTCGACACTATTCTCGGTCATTTTGGACATTTTATATGCACCCTTTCTTCCCCCTCCGCCCCCCCAATATTGAGAGGGGGCTGAACTCTCACTTTAACGGCATCGGGAGTGTCTTTATTCATCTCAGCGACCTCGAAAACTATGGATTCAACACTATTCTCGGTCATTTTTGACATTTTATATTCACCTCTTCTTTTCCCCACCTCGCCTCCCCCCAGTGCTGATGGGGGCTGAACTTGGACTTAAAAGGAGTCGGAAGTGTCACTTTTAATCTCAGCGACTCTGAAAACTATGGATTCGACACTAATATTAGTCATTTTCAATTATTTTTATATGTGCCCCCTGCCCCCTATGGGTGCTAGGGGTGTCTTACTCCCCCCTAGTGTTTCCCGCGGGAGTGAGAACAACATCTGTACAAAGTTTCATCTCAATCGGATGGACCGTTCGGGAACGTATAAAGGGCAAACAAAGAAACATTCTCTTTTATATATATATATATATATATATATATATATATATAAACATATATATATACATACACACACATACCGGGTGGTTATAATTAAACTTCCCCTATAAACGGCATCCTACAGCGCAAACGGGTGAACGGAATGCAACGAAATTTTGTATATGGGCTATACACGAGATGCGCTCACGGAATTTCGAAAAAAAAAAATTTAGTTTCAAAATGTCCACCAGGGGGCGCCTGTTCGGGAAAACATGAAATTTAACACAGTAAATGACCAAAACGGAATACAGAAACAATATTAACATTTATTGACTAGTTTCTAATCACTTTGTCATCGAACCACATTAAGTAAAGGTGAGGGAGAAACAAAAACAGTTCAGTTTGCAGAAACAAGAACAGATTAGGGAGAAATTGCACAAGAGGAGCAGTTGTTAATCGTGTCCAGGACGATGTAGGGAAATCTGCTCCACATGACCACCTTCATTCACCTGCAAAATTTCAAGTCGATGGACAGTGTGTTCAACAGCAGATCGTAACTGATCAGTTGTGAGGCTTCGCACATGAAGTGTTATGTAGTTCTTTAAGTCATTCAACGTCGCAACATCTCCACGATACACCAGACTTTTTAAATGGCCCCATAACCCTATACATCGTCCTGGACACGATTAACAACTGCTCCTCTTGTGCAATTTCGTTCTAATCCGTTCTTGTTTCTGCAAACTGAACTGTTTTTGTTTCTCCCTTACCTTTACTTAATGTGGTTCGATGACAAGGTGATCAGAAACTAGTCAATAAATGTTAATATTGTTTCTGTATTCCGTTTTGGTCGTTTATTGTGTTAAATTTCATGTTTTTCCCGAAAAGGCGCCCTCTGGTGGACATTTTGGAACTAAATTTTCTTTTCGAAATTCCTTGAGCGCATCTCGTGTATAGCCCATATACAAAATTTCGTTGCATTCCGTTCACCCGTTTGCGTTGTAGGATGCCGTTTATAGTGAAAGTTTAATTATAACCACCCGGTACATACATACCCACATTTAAGTTTTAGAAACGGGCAGATTTTTGCGTCAATTTCACACACGCAAAGCATTTATGGAAAGGAGAAAAATCATTCGCTTCATCGGGCATCCCGATTGAAAAGAAAAAAAAATCCCTTCTGAACCAAATCTAAAATCAACTCATAAGAGAACATAAGATTTACAATCTAGCGGCTATTGAGCAAAAAATTTAAATTTCTAGTAAACGAAATAGATGTCATGACCTATAAAAAATTATGGGTCAATAGATCTAAAATCAGCATAATAATTACAAGATAAAAAGAACTTATTATGTACCATGTTTTTAAATTTTCTGTTGAATCCTATAAACTAGACAATTAATTCTATGTATTAATAAATACTTTTTCAAAAATTTTTGGATGAATTATCCCATTCACTTGAAAGAAAATAAAGTGAATTGGAAGTTAACTTGAGTTTTACTATTCGTTCCCGTCCCGGCCGATAGAGGGCTGCACCATTCTACAAAACAAAATTAACTGAAAATGAATTCAATACTGCTTAAAGATGGCCAAAAGTATCAAAAGAATGCATTGTGATCGTGTTCTGGGCTATTCTAAAAGTTTCAAATGTCTAGCTAGTCGGGAAGTGAGTTAAAAATCAATCGCAAGATTTGGAATGAACAAACACACACAGAAACAAGAAAGCGAGTTTATAAAAACATGGTAAAAAGTGTACTCAATTTTGTCACCTCAAAAGATGAATGCGATGAATGCTAGATCACCAATGGCTGCCGTATGTGCTCCAACGTGAGATTGAGTTAGTTAAATGATTAAAATTTAGGACGTACATTTAAATGATTGTCATTCCCTTTTTCCTTAGATGCCCCCTTGAAAAGGGATGAATCGGGGGCCCTCTCAGTTTTCCTGGAAGTGGACAAAATCTCTCTCGTGTCAGAATTTAAGTAAACACAAATTAAAGCAATTATCCGTCAATTTATAATGAAAGGGGTCTTCAAATCTAGAGGGCGTATTCTGCTAACCTGTCGTAATGACGTTGCAACACGTGACGTCAATATGCCGATGAGAAATCTCATAGTCTAGATTGTCTAGATAATAAAATTTCATTCATCTACAGTTTTGAGACTGAACATGTTTGCATAAAAAAATAGAAATGACGTTTAAATCATAAAAATATTTCTACAAAAAAGTTAAACAATAGTATAGAGTTTCAAACAAAATAGTGATTGTAATTACTATACGTATATTTGTCTAATAAATATTGACCCCGTTGCTGATTTATACACAGATATAAAAAGATGTATGATATTCTGACATTCGTCACGGGTATTTCGTTCAGTACAGCTACAATGGAAATCGCTTGAAAGCGTTTTGTTTGATTCCTGTTAGACTTGCGATGTTTGGCCTGGTTCGATTTGTGTCACAATCTACAGTTCAACTTGATATTTATTTTCTCCTATTTCTTGTTCGGCACATTATTTCAAATAACACGAACAGTTGCCTTCTGCACCTGCAGTTTAAAATCGTTCATATTTGATTCGATTCCACAAAATATTCGATGACTCTGGAGAATCCAGACTAGTCCTCGGGATCGATATCAAAAGCGCACTGCATAAAACCGGGGGGCAATTATCACGTGAGGGTGCACTAGACAGCTTTCTCTGATTTGTGCTCAAAAGCCGTCACATGTTGCCGACAGACGCTTCGACCTTCCCAGTCGTCACCGGGGAGATCAGAATGTAATCCACGTGGATCTGGCAGCAGACCAAGAGACTAGTCTCCATTTATGGCTGGGAGGATGGAGATAACACAAATATTTTTTCCCCCGATGCTTCGATTTATAAACATCATTAAAAGATGCAGTGTACCTCTTCACTGTGCCTCAAAGGATTGGAATTTTATGTTCTTTAACGAAAAATATTTAATCTAATGAGTTTTTGTCGCACCGTCGACCGGGGTAGGTTTACTTTGCCCAATTTTAAATTTCTGGTAAAAAATATGTGTACTTCTCTATCAGTTGGAGAGGGGAAAAATTTCTAAGCTCGGTGGAGGGCTTATAGAGTTGATTTATGGTGTTTAAATATATTTTCATCGCTTTCTCTTTCAGTAATAATTATTCAAAAAACCAATGGGCAAAGTTAGCTAGATAAAAGGGGTAACTTTGCCCACCAGATTTTTTTTATTGAAAACTGTTTCTAAAGTCACTTCTGGTCAATGTTACCTTTGCCGGGGGTAAAATGAGCCAAAATAAACAGGAGAACAGTTGAAATTTTTTTTATTTATTATTATTTATTATTTTTATAAATTATATTTATACTAGGCACTCGTTAAATTGTTAGATTCTCGTTATAAATTTTTAGTAGACTAACTATTAGCATACTAATGAGAAAAAGAGAACATATGTAGGTAATATGACTCAAACTGTTTGAAAAAATCTTAAGTAATCTTCTTCAAAAAAGAATTTGTCTCGTCGTTACCTTAGGGGTAGAGTTTTGAAAACAACGTCGTCAGAGAAATGCGAGATTCATCCACTTTTTCAGGAAATGTGAACGACTTCCCTTTGTCTTTGGTTCTCAGATAGGAAACTTCCAAAGTCACCATCGTCACAAATGTTTAAAATTTTTGCCAGGAAATGCCTCCAAGTTATTTCCCGAGCACTTTCACAACCACAAAGTTTTCTGGTTGAAAAACAGAAGACTTTTCTCCACTTTTTTTGTTCCGCATTCACACTCTGTGATCGGAAGTGGAGGGACCATCATTGCTTGGCTTGGGAATAAGTATAGGCCAAGTCTTTTCAGCGGATGGCTTTCCCTGATGAGAGGGATACTTTCTTCCTTGATGTTCGTATCTTTTGTTCAGGTTTTCTACATTCCTGTAAATACGCGAGGGGTGTATCGCTCACTCTTGCTCTTCTTTCAGCAGCATCCTGCTCATTACAAGCCAGTCCCTCGAGGAATCCTTTGCAAAACTTGAAATCGATCACATGGAAAAATTCCCCATTTTCTGAAGCCAGCTCGAGTGTTTTTTTTTCAATTCTTTCAGATAAAGCTTCCAATAGTTGTTTCAATTAAAGTGGAAATTTCCTTTTTCTAGACAACAGGACTTTGAATTCCTTGCTTCGTATTCCTCCAAAAATTTCCCCCACTCTCTGTTTAATGGACCCAACACGGACACATCGAGAGGTTGACACAAGTGTGGGACATTTGGTGATAGTAAAAGGAATTTTATGTTCTCTTCTTCACAAACCCTGGCAACTTCTCGGCTGATGGTGACTACGGATATGCGGCACCCAATGAACGCTTTGAAATTTAGATAATCACTGATTTGAGCGGGAAGAATAGCCTAAAGATATAAAACCGGATTCAACTCGAGTGTATGTCCCACATACGCGCGCCTGCTGGAAGGTTAAAAGCCTTCGTAATTTTTCACTACACAGCTAGTGGGGGATGGGCGATATAACCCCAATTTTCATATGGATCATGGGGTAACATCGCCCATCAAAACAATGACATGAAAATTAAGGTATAAAAATTCTACAATCATATCCCTCCAATGGTTATTATATGCAACGCAATAGAAATAATTTGAAACACTTATCAGCCAGTATCCCTATGGGTTTCGCGGATCCCATAGGCCCATTTCGCCTTAAGTGGCTAAGGCACTCAAACTGCTTACTCACGGTCACATCACAAATTGATTAGTTTCACACCGATGAGCTATCACAAAATGGAAAAACTCCTGACTCACTCTCGACAACATTACAACTAACAGCGCCGATTATTTCCAGAGCACTCAATGCCATTTGAGTAACTGCTGTTTGGCACGCAGATTTTTTTTTAAATGGGCAAAATAACCCCGGTTGAGGGTATCCATTTTCGTCAAATACTAGTTATTTTTGGGACGAAAGTGATAGATAGTTTCTCAAATGATACGGGTAGTTTTGGCGCGGAAGAGAAAATGCCCTTACATAATTATGGCGTAGGTGCCACCGAATTTCGGTCTTGGTATTTCCGAATAAGGCTTTTGAAACCCGTTTCTAGCTTCTGGGTATGCATCGTTTGTTTTCAGGTAGATGTTTGCTCAACATTAGCTTATTTTTACAGTCGCATTGTGTTTCTCGTAACGGGGAGAACTGTCCCCTGGTGGGCCCAACGGATCAAACGTGCCCATACCTAATGTGCATTCCCTCGGAGCGGAAAGCCAACTATTAGGTCGCCTCGGCCGCGCCTTAACATTATCTGATGACGCTTCATTTTTTACAAAGAGAATGCTAAATTTTTTAAAAGTTACGTTTGTGGTAAATGGACCGACCAGACTAGATAACCGACTTCTGTTAGATTTGTACGCTCTAAAAATGAGAATCTGTTTCAGCCATCTAACTCGAAGGGTGGGGAGATTTATCGACGATACGACAGAGGAATTCGCAAAACATAATACCCTGAAACAGGTAGCTTTAGTCTCTTTCTCTATAAGTTTATAAATAAATACAGCAAATATTTTCTTAGCTTTGCTCCTATTCTACCAAACACTCTGTACTTGTACGTAGCTTTGCGTTCCGAATACCTACTTTTTTAATTTCCCTTATGTAGTATAAATTGTTTACATTCAATTGAATCGCGTAATCCCCCATCCATGGGGGAATAAATGCCTGGTACGCGTGGAGAAAGAGCAATAGAATACAGTTTTGTTCTCAGCTTACATTTCATTCGAGAAGGGCACTCGGAATTTCCTTATTAAAACCACCGTGGTCTCTGAAAAATGTCATTTTGGATCTTGAGTTCAATTCAGCCTGAACTTTTGTCGCTTCTATGGAGAGCATAGGCGTAGCGTGCTTTTAACTTTTGGGGGGCGGCACGAATTAGGGTTGGAATATCGAAAGCAAAATATCGATATGAGTATCGATAATAATATCGGCTAATAATATCGATACCAATACTATATTGGCACAAAAATATCGATACCAATAATATATTGGCACAAAAATATCGATATTTCAAAATATAGACGATATTTCAAAATATCGATAGCACATTTTCCTTTCACTATGCAGTCAATCGTATTCGGAGGAATGATTGTATAGTAAAATAATATATATATGGTAATAGTACGATAAAAAAATTATCGTAATTTAATTCAATAAGGAACTAACATTTCAATAAACAATATTTTATCAAGTTTCTATTTAGAGAAAGAAAGAAATCCTAGTTTTGGTGAAGCAATGGCAACACTGAGTGTATGTAAACAAATTGGAAGGAGATATTGGAGATAACCGGTTTCTGGACCGAAACCCTTCAGACAAGAAGTTTTTGTACGTCACAGTCCATTATTTGGAAAATAAAAAATTAGCTTCCTGCACCATTGGAGTCTTAAAATGGACATGAGCCATACTGGAGATTACATTTCTTCAAGAATCCTTCATATCCTGCAGTAGTGGGGTTTGAAAAAAGAAAAACTAAATTCAGTGGTCACTGATGGAGGATCGAATATGGTTAAAGCCGTGGAAATTGCTTGTGGTAAAAAAAAAAAAAAAAAAAAAAAAAAAAAAAAAAAAAAAAAAAACATGTAATATGTTTTGCCCATCTCCTCAATTTGGTCGCTTATCGTTCAATTGAAGCCGTACCAGAGCTCGTGCCACTAAATGGAAAGATGAAGAAAGTGGCGACCTGGTTCAAACACAGTGTTCGAGCTTCATATGGATGAACAGAAAGTAATCATGGTCATGATCAATCTTCATCATGAGAACAGAAAGTAATCTGAAACTCATGCAGAGTGTGGAAACACGGGGGAGTTCTACATACGAAATGATCGAGCGTTTTCTAAGCTTCAGCTCAACACTCAACAACATCATCCACCGACACACACCGGCACCAAGCATGACAACAGCTGCAGAGAACCAAGATTTGCAGGAAATCATCCAGCTTCTTGAGCCTCTTTTAAAAGCCACAAAACAGTTATCAGGAGATAAATACCCTACAATCAATATCCCGATTCCAGTAGCAACCCTGGTAGAAAATAAAATTTCCAAGATGTCACCTAAGTCTAATTTTGGCCTCAACCTGAAGGAGAGAATCTTGGAAGCGGCCAAAAACGGCTCGTGGTTGAGAATGTAATAGCACGGGCCGTAAGTACGTTATTGGACTCCCGATGGAGGACATTATACTTCAGGGACCCTGAGAGTACTACCAAAGCAATTCAAGAACTGAAAGAAATTTTGAAAAGCGTCCATTCACCGAAAAAAGGACACAATTCCGATTCTCTCTGAATCATCTTTCTTTGGTGAACACTCCAAAACGGTTCAGAAAACTTGGAGGCATCGGAGTTCTTTAGGTAGCTCAGATTTTCCTGATGAGCTTGCCTTTTATTTGCGATCCCCTGCAGAAGCTGACATCAACAAGTGTCCGCTTTCTTTTTGGAGTAAATCAATTGGATTGTACCCGGAACTGTGAGGGGTTGCCAAGCGATATTTGGCTGCGACTTCATCATCAGTGTCATCTGAAAGAATTTTTTTCTCAAGCCAGCAATATAATTAACTCAGCCAGAAATCGTCTCACATTGAATAAACTTCTTTCTTCCACACAGTGGGAGAAGAATTCTTTTTTTAATTAATGGACAATAATTGTTTTGATTCCTCTTTTGTTCTTTGTAGAATTCATTTTTATATATTGAACAATTTTTTATCTTTTTCACACATTTTTTAATTGCTTACATTAAAAATTACTTTGCATATATTAGAAACTATTTGTATTTAAAGAAATAAATAATAATGTTTTTAAGTTTAATTCTTTTGCCTGATTTACTTATGTATCTTTTTTAAATTAAATCTTTTAGATAAGCTATTCACAATTTAAATCACTTATGGGATTCCATAAATTAAAATAATTAATGATAATATTTTAATTAATTTTTTTAATATTTGGATACAATAATTCACCTGTCTTCAACTCTATACTTCTAATAAATACCAAACTCAAGCTATTTCAAAATATTTAACCTTGTTTACTTGAGTAAATTTCTCCATGGCAGAATTTAAATTATCATTAAAATATAGACACACTTGCTTCGCCAAATAAAAACGAAGTCTTAATTTAATCAAATACGTTTAATTATATATAAAGAGACACAGAGTTACAAAACGAAATCACAACAAAAATAACAAAACTAGAGCGCAAATGGTCTGACACGACCTCACCCAAAGACAAAATCTCCCAGAATAATCTTCTTTTAAAATTTTTCACGCGCAAACCTCATCACATCCGGCATGTGCCAAATAAACAAAAATTCCACTAGATCAGTAATGTCCTGTAGACACACAGGCTTCGCAAAAGCGATAAATCTAAGACGTGATGTCACTTCCGCTTGTGAGTCCTTGATTGATATGAAACTTTCTGACAGGTTTTATAGTGGAACTGACTTTCAAACACCTTAGTGAGATGGGGTGATGTGGTATATAATTCTTACTGAATAAAAGTTTTAGACCAATTCCACCATCAATTTTTATTCTCTCTGGATTAATTTGCTCCATTTTGGCTCGCTTTCAGGAAGTCCTCAGAGAACTTTATTTATAATCAAAAAAGTTTTATCCTTTAAATTTAAAAATCTCCAACTCAAAACAACATGAACCAAAAGCTTCAAAAGATGTTTGTCTTAGGGAGTAAACATCTACACATGTAGTAAATCTGATAATAAAGACTTAAGATTAAACTATCAGGAAGAAAATTTCATGGTGGAATTGGTCTATAACTTTTATTTAACATTGTATTGTAGTTCTTTTTTATCCATTTGTTTCAACAGTTGAATATAGACCCTCATTGATTAATTTTACAATTTTTCTGTATAATTTTTTTCAATCTCATTTATTTTTCCGTTTGGTTTTGAGATTTTTCAACCCAAATTTTTATAATAATCAGGATTTTTTTAATAATCAGAAATCAAATATCAATATTATAATACTTAATATCGAAGGGTAAATATCGATATTTCGATAATATCGATATCAATTATAAAGATTTGTTTATAGAGGGCGCTGCGTCGCCCGATAGATTAGAAAAGGAATTGCTTTAAAATGTAATGGCGTCTGTTTAGACGAAATCTGAAATCCAAACTTCGCAGATTATTAAATGTTGTTTTTTTGTGTTTAAAATGTGCTTCATTTTGTGTGTCGAACTGATGATTTCTCACCGAGATTTAGACCAGGACCTGATCAAAGAATACTTAAGGAATTTGAGTACCAGAATAAATTAACATGGCGCAACAACGTGGGACCACGATCGGGTAAATTCGAAAGTTAAGATTTAAATAAGGTGAGTGAGAAATTATTAATCTGCATGCATTACTATGGCTGAGTTAGATAAAATCCGCAAGAAAAGAAGCACAGTTAGAGCTTTAACTACGAAGTTGATTTCAAAAATTGAACTTGTTTTCTATGATGAAAAAATTGAAACTAATATTAAACTAGAAGAATTGAAGGATTTAAATGAGCAATTGTTAGAAAAGTGTGATCAGTTAAAAGCTCTAGATGCTCAGATAGAGAATTTAATTGGTTCTAATGAAATCACAAATGAAATAATTGGTATTGAAGAATATTCGGAGAAAATAATTAAATGGAAAGGTAAAATAACTAGGCTAATAAAAGAGCACGTAAAAAGTGTACCAGATGTTTCAGTCGATTTATCGCCAAATTCTCGCCAAGAATTATCACATAATAATGAGTTAAAAAGAAAAGTTATAAGTTTACCTAAACTTACAATTCCAAAATTTAATGGAGATCCAAGTTCTTGGATTGAATTTTGGCAGCAGTTTAAAAATGCGATTCATGAAAATGATAACTTAAGTAAGACAGAGAAATTCTTATATTTAAAAATGTCATTAGAAGGAGTTGCGTTAAACGCTATAAAAGGTTTTTCGCTTACAGAAGAAAATTACATTAAGAGCATCAATTTACTAACTGACCGATTTGGTCGCGATTTTATCGTTATAAATAGTCACATGACAAACTTGTTAAATTTACATCCTGTAAAAAGCTCGACCAATATTAAAGCATTCAGACGGCTATTTGATGATTTAGAAATAAATGTGAGATCACTTGAAAGTTTAAACGTAGCCGCAGGAACATATGGCCAGTTATTATGTCCAATTTTGCTCAAACTGATTCCAGATGATATAAGTTTAGAATACAACAGACAAAGGAAATCTAATACAGAATTTGATGTTCTTGAATTAATGCAATTCTTAAAACGAGAAATTGAGTGTAGAGAGTCGTCTATCTTATTAACCCAAACCGAAAGACAACCAAAACAAGTAATTTCGAATAAATTTGACAAAGGTCCTAATTATAAATACTTCAATCCTAAAAATAATCCAACTGTTGTGTTTGCCTCTAATGTGAAACAAAATTGTGTATTTTGTTACCAAAATCATGAATCATTCAATTGCAACACTGTCCCTTCAGAAGAGAAACGAAACAAATTAAGAAAAGAAGGACGATGCTTCAAATGTTTTAAACGTTCACATTTGAGTATTAATTGTAGAAGTAGAATTAAAGATTGCTCGATTTGCAAAGGTAAAAATCATCACGAAATCATTTGTTTTAAAACTCAAAAACCATATGATGAAATACCTAATTCAGCGCCGGAAGGTCAAACAGTAATATCTAGTATCTCGAATTCTGAGGGAAAATGTAGTGATTCCATAATTTTGCCTACATGTGCTGTTGAAGTTCAAGGCCCATCAAAATCAAAGATAACCGCAGTGTTATTTGACAGCGCTTCTTCAAAATCATTTATAACGAAAGCATGTGCGCGAGAATTAAAGCTCCCTATTTTAAGAGTAGAACATTTATTAGTTTACACTTTCGGTTCTCGAGAACCCATAAACAAGACATACGACGTAACAGAAATTGAGCTGAATCACTTGAATAATCCTGAAAGAAAAATAAAACTTGAAGTGTATGTAACGGACACAATTTCTCATGTGTCTATGGTGACGTCAGCCAGTGCGGTTGAACATTTGCTAAAAGAGTTCAAAATTCCTCTCCAACAGTTTAAACAAGCAAAAAGGCGGAGAGTTGAAATACTGATTGGCGCCGATGTGTTCTGGAAATTGCAGACTGGACACATAAGGAAAATATCAAAAGGATTGTTTTGCATTGAAACGTTATTAGGATTCATTATATCGGGTGTACGAGAAAATGGTAAACAAACCAGATCATTCGTGAATTTATGCCTGACAGAAGGGGAAACACTGAGTAATGTTGTAAACAATCCAGATTCTTTTGGTGATGATTTAAACACTCAATTAAAAAGATTTTGGGAATTAGAGTCGTTAGGTATTAATTTCAACGGTAATGACAATAATCATACTTCAGTTGATGTTGAAACTTTAAAGGGATTTGAGCAAAATATTAAAGTCATAGTAAACGGAAAATATGAAGTCAAACTACCATTCAAAGACAAAATAGACTTATCGGACAATTTTTCGCATTCCAAAAGAAGGTTATCAAAATTGTTAACTCGTTTGGACAATGAACCATCATTATATGAAGAGTACAAATTATATTTTGCAGATCAAATTAATTCTGATGTTATCGAACCTGTAAATGAGAACTTTCAACAGTCATCCAATCTTGTATATTACATGCCTCATCATCCTGTTATTAGACGTGATAAAGAGACCACAAAATTTCGTATTGTTTTTGATGCGTCCGCGAAGGATAGAAATTGTTTATCTTTAAATGATAATTTGCTTGCAGGCCCAAACTTGAATCCGAATTTACTAATTCTTCTTTTGAAATTTAGAGAACATAAAATCGGTGTAATAGCCGACATAGAAAAGGCTTTCCTTCAAATTTCTCTTTCGGCTGAAGACAGGGACTGTCAAAGATTCTTATGGGTCGATAATTTACAAAACAAAGATCTAAAATGTTTTCGTTATAAAACTGTAACATTTGGAGTGAAATCATCAACTTACCTTTTGGCTGCTACCATAAAGCATCATCTTAAAAATTATGAATTCTCTTATCCCACGGCTTTTAAGGCATTAAATGAATCATTGTATGTCGATGATTTTATATGGGGCTCGAGAACTGTAAATGAAGCTCTAAGTTTATCGAAGGATGCTAAATTTATTTTAAGCAATGCTAAAATGAATCTTCGAAAATGGAAGAGTAATTCTAAAGAGCTTTGTAATATTTGGAATGAAACTAAGTTTGAAGAACTTCAAAAGGAACATCTGATCCCTATTAAGGTTTTAGGTATAATCTGGAATGTTGAAACTGATGATTTTAAATTAGATTTATCACCATTGTTAGAAGCTCTCAAAGAATCAAAAAATACTAAGAGAAGTGTGTTAAAATTGTCTTGCAAATTGTTTGATCCTATTGGGTTTATAACTGCTTTTACTATTCGTATAAAAATTTTGCTGCAAGAAATATGGGAGAGAGGTCAAGACTGGGATGAAGAATTACAAGAAGAATTGAGAAATAAATGGAACAAATGGTGCTTAGAAATCCCCATTCTAGAAAAATTATCTGTTCCAAGATGGTATTTCCTCAAAGAAGACGATGGCGATGTACCAGAATTTCATGTGCATGTCTTCTGTGACGCGAGCGAAGTTGCGTATGGAGCAGTTTCATACCTTCGATTTAGAAACCAGGGAGGTAGCTTTGAGGTTACTTTCGTAGCTGCTAAATCTAGAGTAGCTCCAGTAAAGAAATTAAGACTCCCTAGACATGAATTGATGGCAACATTAATTGGAGCCAGATTGTTGCATTCCCTGAAGGAAGTATTTGACATTAGAAGTAATCATACTTTGTGGTCTGATTCCACAATAGCATTACATTGGGTTAAGGGAAATGCTAAGCAATGGAAACCCTTTGTATGTAATCGCGTTAGTGAAATTCAAGGCTTGACTGAACCATCAAACTGGAAACACTGCAGCGGAAAGGATAATCCGGCAGATATGCTCTCAAGAGGATGTTTAGCGGAAGACTTGCTGAATGGGGAAAAATGGTGGAAAGGGCCAAAATGGCTAATCTTGCCAATGGAACAGTGGCCGAACAATGGAGATAAATTTATTTGTGAAGATAATGTTAAAAAAGAAAAACGATTAAAACAAGCAGCCATTTTTAACAGTACAACTGCAGAAGGAAAAGAAAATCCAGAAAGGATCCTGGATTTGAAGAAATATAGTTCTATTCAAAGGGTATATCGAATAATTGCTTGGGTGAAAAGGTTTACAGAAAATTCAAAATTCAAAGATAAGGAAATGCGAATGACTTCAGAATTAACCGCAGAAGAAATTTTGGATGCTGAGAGACTGTGGATTAGACATATTCAAGCGGAATGTTTTCCTGTGGAATTTAAATGTTTGAAAGAAGGAAATCCCATTCCCAAGAACTCCAGTATTCGTGATTTGAATCCGTGTCTAGATAACACAGGAATAATGGTAGTCGGTGGGAGACTACAAAATTCTAAATTTGAATTCAGAGAAAGGCATCCATGGTTAATCCCTAGCAACAGTAGACTAACCGAATTGATAGTAATGTCAGCACATAATCAAGTAATGCATTTAGGAGTAGCAAGTACATTGTCTAAAGTTAGAGAGACCTTTTGGATACCACGAGGTAGACAAATAGTTAAAACTTTCATAAGCCGCTGTATGATATGCCGAAAATTTACTGCTAAAGCAGGTCAACAAATTACTGCTCCTCTACCATCTGACAGAGTAACTGAGTCTCCACCCTTTGCTGTGAGCGGTTTAGATTTCGCAGGTCCCCTTTACATTAAGGTGAAAAATTCTGCAGTGACTTCAAAGTGTTATATTCTACTGTGCACATGTGCAGTAACTCGAGCAGTGCATCTAGAACTAGTGCAAGACCTGAGTACTGAGTCATTTTTACTAGCCTTTCGACGATTCGTCGCTAGAAGAGGTCTTTGTAGTGTAGTATTCACTGACAATGCCCAAACATTCAAGCGAGCTGAGAAAGAACTTGGATTGTTATGGAATACAATTAGCCATAATGGCGTAAAGACATTCTACAGTTCTAAAAGAATAGAATGGAAATATATTGTTCCAAGAGCTGCCTGGTGGGGCGGCTTTTGGGAGCGAATGGTGAAAACAGTCAAATCATGTCTGCGAAAGGTCCTCGGAAAATCATGTTTGACGTCAGATGAGCTAGAAACCATTCTAGTTGAAATAGAATCTGTAATCAACTGTAGACCCATCAGCTACTTGTACAGTAAGCCTAATGAACCTTCATGTTTAACACCAGCCCATTTTTTGACTGGAGAACGTGCAACTTCCCTACCACCAAATATTTCTGTTATCCTAGATAAATCGTCATCCAGTGAGCACCTCAATAAGAAGTATTATAATCGACAAAGACTCCTGGATCATTTTTGGCGAAGGTGGAAAAAGGAGTACATGCTGGACTTAAGATCTCTTCATTCTGAGAAGCGTAAGAGCTGTACCTCAACCTTTAAAGAAAACGACTTGGTTTTAATCCATGATGAGCGTGTTCCAAGAACTGTCTGGAAAATTGGACGTGTAATAGAGACGATTCCTGGCAGAGAAGGAAAAATAAGATCGTGTAACATCAAAACTTCTAATGGGACACTCAAACGTCCAATCCAACTCTTATATAATTTAGAAATAGCTGACTAAAAACTCTAATTGCATTTTATTTTAACAGCTATAAAGTTATTACATCTTTTTTATTATTATTTTTTAATTATTGAATTACATTGATATTTGATGTTTGCAAAATGTTTTATTTAGTAACTTAAGAAATGTTATTTAGCATTATTATTCTCATTAATGGTTATTGGTATTTTCGTTTAGTAATGAACCTGTTGTTCATTGTGGGGGGAGTGTATAAAGATTTGTTTATAGAGGGCGCTGCGTCGCCCGATAGATTAGAAAAGGAATTGCTTTAAAATGTAATGGCGTCTGTTTAGACGAAATCTGAAATCCAAACTTCGCAGATTATTAAATGTTGTTTTTTTGTGTTTAAAATGTGCTTCATTTTGTGTGTCGAACTGATGATTTCTCACCGAGATTTAGACCAGGACCTGATCAAAGAATACTTAAGGAATTTGAGTACCAGAATAATTTTACATCAATATCCCATCCCTAGCACGAATTGAATTCAGTTAGGGTCCTCCTCTGCGCATTGACTGCCGGACGGTCCTTAAAATATGAAATATTAGGATTTTTTGAGATTGAATAACAATAGAATAGATGTTTGAGTAAAATTCTAAAGGACAATGAGGAAAATAGAAATAATATAAATAAAATGAGCAAAAAATATAGCATCAAATTTTTGTTATGGATCATATTATTGTTAAAAACTGGCTAAAGACATAATCGGAATCTTCAATTTCCCAGTTTGAAAAGGCGGTAAAAAAACCCAACTTTCTTAAAAGTTTTGTACAATTTTCTGATTTTAACTGAACTTATATTAAGTTTTAATTTATTTCAAGTTAAGTTGGGGGGGGGGGACGAAATAAATGCTTGCCTGAAATATTCTACTTTGTGACGACACGTAAAGATGTTGAAATTAATTACAATTATACGTGTCCAGCAGCAAAACGATCGATCAGCTGAGATATTCTCACATCTGTTGCTTGAAATTGGGAACAAAAATGTGCCGGTTGATCTGACCTCAAGACGACTTTTATTGCCTCATAACTTTTGCAATTTAGCGACCGCAAAAGAATTGGTTTAAAAAGTATTTCCCAAAATTCAAACGAATTAATTATAAGAATCACGATTTGCAGAGTGAACGAGCTATTCTTGCCGCCAAAAACAAAGACGTCTATGAATTTAACAATATTATTCGGTCTAACATTCAAAGGGAGGCAGTCACATACAAGTCCGTCGACACTGTTGTGGAAGCAGATGAACCGGTTCATTATCCAACAGAATTTTTGAATTCACTCGATCTGCCAGGGATGCCACCGCCCGTACTGCAACTGAAAACCGGCGTGCTAATTATCATGTTGCAAAATATCAACCAGCTAAAGCTTTACAACGGCACGCGGCTTGCAGTAAAAAAGTTATTGAGCAACCTCGTAGAAGCAACAATCTAGACAGGACCATTACAAGGTAAAGATGTCCTCATTCCTCGCATTCCTATGACTCCAACGGATAATCCATTTCAATTTAAGAGATTGCAATTCCCAATTCGATTGGCGTTTGCAATCACCCTCAATAAAGCCCAGGGTCAATCTTTAGAATTCTGCGGTTTAGATCTAGACACGGATTGCTTCTCACATGGACAATTATGTGTTGCTTTTTCTAGAGTCGTCAAACCATACAATCTCTATATCTTCGCAGACAATGGAACAACAAAAAATATTGTATACCCACAAGAATTGTAAAATTAGACATATTTGAAATGTGTGCTGTCCATTTAACCAAACTGAGGTACAGCAACGCGTGGCCGGGTACAGCTAGTATATACAAGGTGCGCCCATAAAGTAACCGGACAATTTTTTTTTTAAATAACAAAAATATTGCTCACCTTCAAATAAATTTATCCCCTTCAAAATAATCGTCAAAGGAGTCTATACAATTTTTTTCAGCGTTTCTTTAAGTCAACGAAACACTGTTTATAGGCGTTGGAACTAACCGTTTGCAAAATACGCGTAACATTTGATTTAATATCCGAGACGTTTTCACATCTCTGTCCTTTCATGGATTTTGCATTTTTTGATTACAAAGGACTTATTCCCCACGAATTTGTTCCTGAAAATGAAAGAATTAATCAGTGTTTTTACAAAGAGGTGCTTTTTCGATTAAGAAACAGGATAAGGTGAGTTAGGAAGGAACTGTTTTGATTCTGGGCGATGGTTTCTTTAACACGATAATGCTAGGCTCCATGCAGCAATTTCTGTACAACAATATCTTGCTAAGCATTCAATTACAGTGATAAATCACCCACCCTATTCTCCAGACTTATCGTAAGCTGATTTTTTTCCTTTTTCCGAAGCTGAAGATGACCATGGGCGCACCTTATAATATGACAGTCGTGTCATAGTAATGCATCCCCATTTCCCGTGTTATGCATGGGATGAACATTTAAATGTAAAGTTTTAGAAGAAAGATGACCCAAGAAAATCATTGTAAACTTGAGGCTTGGACAGGTTCGTGACATGGTTGTGTTTTTCCGAGCTCAAAATGGTGGTGGATGAGACGACCTCTTTGACGAAGGAAGGACGACCACAAAAAGAGGCGTTCCTCAGCACAAGTAGTTTTGGGGACTGAAATGAGCCTTGGCGGCGCAGGGGAGAAGATTTCCCGTCATCTTGTTGGAATCGGAGAAACATTTTCCTCGTTCATTGGAGACAGAATTCAGAGGAATGATGCCTACATTTCTGTGTGAAATTCAATACTGGGAAGGATCAGGCGGAAAGTAACTCACATTGGTACATAGACAAACATCTTTATAAACTGATGTACTCGGGCGGGATCAAATAGGTGCAAAGGATGTACGCGCAAGGCATGTTAGGTTCCTTCACGTGGGAGGCCATTCGAGGAACATTTTCATTTGGAATGAGTCGACACATACGATTGTAGATTGAATGGATGTCCAAAAAGGGGCGAGACTCTAAAAAAAAAATGCCACTTGAATCGAGTTCCTCTATTTTTTTTATCAACATAGCTTCATCAGCATCTCTTCTAAGTAAGCACCTACCTGCATTGGGTTTTCTGAGTAGAGCAACGAAACGCTTCTACAAACACCCTCATTTCTCTTACGGACAGGCAACTTATACTGCATGTATCCTTAAGACAGTGTTTTCTCTCAGCTCGATGTTAATCTATGGATCGGCGTAGAAATGAAAATGGCCTTTCAAAATAAGCCCCCAAACACGTTGCGTCCATCAAACGTAGACCCATTTCACCGAGTTTTAATTGAAATCTGACCGTTTCAACTGTCAGTTTGTTGACCTTGGGTTGAGAGATTTTTTTCCGCTCATCTTGACGCCGCTTTATTATGGGAGTCCCATTCCAGGTGAGTTTCCGTTGCTCATGTAGATCAGCTATCTTATTCAATTTGGAAATTTTGTCGCAAAAGGCGTTTAAAACACTGTGCTTTTCCCTGAACAAATTAATAATTACAAGATAAAAAGAACTTTTTATATACCATGTTTTTAAATTTTCTGTTGAATCCTATAAACTTGGCATTTCTATGTATTAATAAATACTTTTTTAAGATTTTTTGGATGAATTATCTCATCCACTTGAAAGAAAATGAAGTGAATTGGAAGTGAACTCGCTTTTCACTTTTCGTTCCAGTCCCGGACGATAGACGGCTGCACCAGTCTACAAAACAAAATTAACGGAAAATGAATTCAAATCTGCTTAAAGATGGCTAAAAGTATCAAAATAATGCATTGTCATCGTGTTCTGAGCTATTCTAAAAGTTTCAAATGTCTAGCTAGTCGGGAAGTTAGTTAAAAATCGATTGCAGGATTTGTACTGGACAAACACACACACAAACAAGAAAGCGAGTTAATAAAAACATGGTAAATAAAAATGTTATTTGCGTTTCCTTTAAACAATCAACAACACAATCACTGAGTCAATATATCTTTTAAATCTTTCGACCCATTGTACCGTACTATGTCTCACCCCCGAAGTCTGCGTGAGAGTCAAGTCCCCGAGCTGTTTCTAAGCGCATGCGTCAAGAAGAATTGGTGGGGAGAAGGTCATTGCCCTCCTGCGAGAGGGGACACTTGAGCCACAACCTAGAGTGTGATCATGTTTTTATGTTCTTGTGTATATAGTTCTGTTCTTGTATATAGTGTGTGTGTGTTCTGTGCCGTAAATAAAATGAAGAAAACGTTACCTGATGTCTTTCCTAATGTGAAAGTTTGATTTATTGGCCTCGTTACGGTACAGCTTTAATGGTGGATAGCGGTGGTACGAAATCCACCGACGATGCAAATGTGAGTGGAATGCCTGCCATCGTTCGGAATGCCTAGTTTGGGTTTATAAGCAAGATCGGTGAGCGCCAAGAAATTTTTTGTTTCCTGTTTGTTGCAGTGGCAAAAGTGAAAATACTTTTATTGTTCATGTTTTTAAGATAATAGATGAAATGTTGGGCATCATTGCCATTGAATTAATTGCATCATTGCAAAAATTAAATGTTTAAACATCATTGCTTAATTGAAATCTTTGTGTATATTCTTGGCACCATTGCCATGGTATATTAATTTGAACATCATTGTTCTATTAAAAAGAAATATATATTTAGTGTATTTTTCCTTGGGCATCATTGCCATTGAATTAATTGCATCATTGCAAAATTAAATGTTTAAGCATCATTGCTTATTTGAAACTTTTGTGGATATTTTGGGCATCATTGCCATGTTATATTAATGTGAACATCATTGTTCTATTGAAAGAATATATATATATATATATATATATATATATATATATATATATATATATATATATATATATATATATATATATATATATATATTGTTTTGTTTTTCTATTGGGTATCAATGCTATTGAGTTATTGCATCATTGCAAAAATTAAGAAACAAAGTTAGTCATCACGAAGCTAATTTTGTATGATTTTTTTTAAGTGTCGTGGGGCATCAATGCCAACTATTATTATTTCTTGTGTATCTATTTCTTTTTGCTGTGTATAGATTTTGAAATCTAAGAACTGTCGAAAACGAAATTCATTTGTCTTAATTGTATGAATTTCATGCTAACAGGTGGAGCATAATTGCTCAGATAGAAATATTTTATATATTTTAAATAAGTGTATTTAATTGTGTTGAATATTTTGGAATAGTATAAATAGTTAGAGCATCAATGCTTGAAAAATTTTGAAAAGAACAATTGGTAGATCAGTTTGTTTTTGTGCACGATCGTTAAATATTCAGGTGAAAAAAATTGTAATGATATATGATTGAAATATTTATGAAGTATTTTAAATGTCATATATAATTATTTTGAAATTGGTATTGAGTGTTGCATGTGAAAAATATATTATGTTACGCATGAATAATTGATTTCAAGGAAATCCAAAGTAATCATTTACGTTTCTGAAACAGAAGTAAAGTCAGTTACTTGAATTGAGATTTTATATCGTTTAAAAAAAAAGATTTACTTAATTATTTTAAGTTTAAGTAAATATATTTACTGTTGTTCTACTTGGGATAGTGACAAAAGTTCTAGTTAGCCATTTTTTTATTTGAACCAGTAATTTCGATTTCTGTTTGAATAGTCCTAAATTTTTTTAAGTGTACGAAACTATTTGCCTGCAAATATGGCTTTTCTTGGTCGAGGAAGGAAAGAAGATCTAAAAATTTTAGCTGAAGAATTAGGTTTAGAAGTAAGGGCTGAATTTAAAATAGCCGACATCAAAAACCTGATTATAGAAAGCAAAAATTATGAAGAAGATTTTGTCATGGAACAACTTACTGTAATCATAGACAGCAGGAAAGAACGAGAAGAAGAGCAGAAAAGGAGAGAAGAGCGAGAATTTGAGGAGAAGAAAAGGAGAGAAGAACGAGAATTTGAGGAGCAGAAAAGGAGAAAAGAACATGAATTTGAATTGGAAAAATTAAGACTTGGAACTGTTGCAAGACCAGTTAGTAGTGTATCCTCCCGTTCGAAAGTTGACCTTCGGCAATTGATTCAAAGGTTTGATGAAAAAGAAAGCGATATTAACTTGTACCTCCAACATTTGAGAGACAAGCTGAATGGGCACAGATTCAGTCTGTTGATTGGGTGTCCCATTTTCTAGGACTGCTTCCCTATGATGTAACAGAGTTGATAGCTCGTGAACCTGCAGAAGACGCTAAAAAGTACGAGCATGTCAAGAATTTGCTCCTGAAGAGGTTCAAACTTACTCCTGAAAAATTTCGCCAGAAATTTGTTAAGCATCAGAGAGGTGCGGAGTCAACATGGGGAGACTATGTGTATGAACTGGAAAATTATTGCAGAGAGTGGGTGACGGGTTTAGGAATCTCAACTTTTGAACAGTTACTTAAATTAATGGTAACTGATCAATTAAAACGCCGTGTTCCCGTCGAAATTCGTGATCACTTTATTGACGAATGGATCGAAATGATTTCTCCTGGTGATTTGGCATCAAAACTTGATGCTTATGAAAATGTCAGAGGGAATGTTAGAAAGAAAAATAATCTTAATAAAACTGAAGAAAAATTCGCTCCGAGGTCCAAACAGAAATTTGCTTCTGACTCTAGAGACAAGTTAGAGAATAACACTCAGGCTAGAGCTGAAGGCCAACAGAGGATAGAGCAACCCAGATGGCCAAAAAGAGATGAAAATTTTGAAAAAAGAAGACGACCACAATGTTATGAATGTGGCTCTTATCAGCACATCAGACCTCAGTGCCCTAAACTGAAGAAAATCCTGGAATCAGCTGCAAGCGTAAATCGAATCCGAGAAGGCGAAGACGAGTTTTTGCTACCCTATACCAAGATGGGGAAAGTAAATGGATTTGACGTGCCTATTTTACGGGACTCTGGAGCAAGTATAAACATTGTATGCCAAAAATACATCACTCCAAATATGTTTACTGGAGAACATGTATGGGTACAACAACCTTTAGATCTTGCTCCCACATGTTTACCCTTAGCTGAAGTGAAACTGGTTGGCGACTTTGGAACTGTTATCACGAAGGCAGCAGTAATCAGGGATGAATTAGATCAAGGCAGATATTTGTTAGGGAACAGAACTGCTTCTTTGCTAAATGACATGAAGAAGCGAAATGTTCTTCCATGCCAGTTGAATGCAATGCAGACAAGAAGGCAAAAACAGCTTCAAAGACAGCTTGAAGAAAAAGAAGAAACAATCACTGAATTAGAAAGTGCAACAGTCCATCAGGAAGATAGTGAGTTGGACAAGAATCAATCATTTCTTCCGTGTATAAAAGAGGATGACCCCTCCCTCTCACTTTTGAAAGTACATAGATAAGGAGACTTTTGCTATTGCGCAGAAGCAATGCAAGGATTTTCAGCCATTGTTTGAAAAGGCAGGTGAAACCTCATCTGCAGATACGTCCAAAGAAATTTATATCGTGAAAGGTAACTTGCTGTTGAAAAGAAAATTTGATAAAACCGGAAAAGAAAGGCTGTTACTAATTATTCCTGTAGAATATCGAGAGCGTTTAAAAGCTCTATGCCACGAAGGTACTTCAGCACATCTCGGCGTGACAAAGACCAAGGATATTTTGGCAAGACATTTTTTTCTGGCCAAAGTGTTTTCAAGAGGTGGAAAATTATGTACGCAGTTGTGATGCTTGTCAGAGAGCAGGAAAACCAAATGACAAAAAGAAAGTTCCAATGAAAATTGTTCCCGTTATTCAAGAAGTTTTTTCGAAAATAAATGTAGATGCGTGTGGACCATTACCTGTTACACCTACTGGGAAGAAATATATAATCACTGCAATGTGTTTATCATCGAAATATCCGGATGCGGTCGCTGTCACAGATATTATTTCAGTATCTGTTGTAGATGCTTTACTGCAAATTTTCAGCCGAATGGGATTTCCAGAGGAAATTCAATGTGACCAAGGAACATCCTTCATCAGTGCTCTTACAACGGAATTTTTGACACGATTTGGAATCAAGATTGCTCATAGCTCTGTTTATCATCCTCAGAGTAATCCCATAGAACGTTTCCATCGTACGATAAAGCGCATTTTACGAGTTCTTTGCTTAGAAGCCGCACCAGATTGGGAACAACATATCCACTCAGCTCTCTTTGCATTACGAACTGTAACTCATGAAAGCACGGGGTTTACACCAGCGGAGTTAGTTCATGGCAAGAATTTGAGAACTCCCCTGACATTATTGTATTAGAGTTGGTTGCATCCGCCTGAAGTTGAGAATACAGCTGTCGAATACTTTTTTTAATTGCTAAATAGATTTAAGAGATGTCAAGAGCTTGCGGTTGAAAAAATGGAAGAGGTTGAAAGTAAACGGAAGACGTGGTATGATAAGAACGCTGTGAAAAGAGAGTTTAAAGAAGGATATTTAGTTTCATTTTGGCTACAAATAAAACAAATAAGCTGGCAGTCCAGTGGACCGGACCAGGAACAATTCTGAGTAAGATTTCGGATACTAACTACATCGTCAGCACTCCGAATAAGAAAGAAACGTCCCAAATTTATCATTTAAACCTTTTGAAATCCTACCATTCGAGACCTCAATTAATTTTCTAGATTGCAGTGAAGCTATTGAACAACCAGAGCTTTACACTGATTTTCCAAGCATGGAGTCAAATCCTAATATTTTTAATTTTGCTGAAATTATCCAAGAGAGTTAGTTGGAGAAAAGATTGGAATCATGTCAAATTCAGCAGTTACAAGATCCTTTATTGAAATATTCCAAAGCCTTTTCAAATAAGCCTGGTATGACACATCTGGTTGAACATGACATAGAATTAATAGATGATAAATCGGTGACAAAAAAAGAGCAAAACCATATCGAATGTCTCCCAGACAGACTGAAATTTTGAGATGTGAAATAGAAAAGATGTTGCAATATAAAGTCATTGAGGTTTGAGTATCTGATTACACATCTCCAATGATCCCTGTAGAGGTTCCAGGCAGAGATCCAAGACCATGCATTGACTATCGCAGGCTAAATGAAGTCACAAACACAGAATATTTTCCTCTCCCAAACATCGAAGAAAGAGTAGAACTTGTTTCTTCAGCGAAATTGATTACTGTCCTAGACCTTGCCAAGGGGTACTGGCAGATACCTCTCAGTCAAAGGTCCCAAAAATCGGCGGCATTTGTTACCAGTTTTGGAAGTTATCGTTCTTTACGAATGCCACTCGGGCTAAAGAATGCCCCGTACTTTTTTAACAAAATGATGGCTGAATTATTGCAAGGTGTGAAGAATTCGCCGTGCCATATTTAGATGATGTAGCAATTTTTTCTAGTCATTGGGAAGATCACGTTAAACATTTAGATAAAGTCCTAAACAGAATTTCAAAATGTAACCTAACAATTAAACCTTCAAACATACCTAAAGTGTATGTTTGCACAAGAGTATGTCAAATATTTGGGACACTATATTGGGCAGAACCAAAGAAGACCTGCCGAGTTAAAAGTCCAGGCTATCAAACAGTTCCCAGCTCTATCTACTAAAACTGAAATACGAGCTTTCCTTGGGTTAGCCGGCTATTATCGCCGATATATTCCTATGTTTTCGGTAACTGCTGCACCTTTAACTGAAGCTTTGAAAGGAAAAAATAAAAGAGGGTGTATGAATTGGTCGCCAGAGTGTGAGTCTGCTTTTCACGAATTAAAAAGGATTCTGAGTTGTCAACCAGTCTTATATGCACCTGATTTTATTCGAGAATTTTTTCTTCAAACCGATGCTTCCGATTTAGGAATGGGAATTGTTCTTTCTCAGGTGGACGATCAAGGAGAAGAACATCCAGTGCTGTTTCTCAGTAAGAAATTCTCTGAAACGGAAAGACGTTATTCTACCACTGAGAAGGAATGTGCTGCTAACGTTTGAGCTGTAAAGAAACTGCATTGTTATCTTGATGGACAAAAATTCAAAATACAAACCGACCACAATCCATTAGTGTGGCTCAGTACAAATGCCAGCTCAAACCCCAGATTAATGCGTTGGACATTAGGACTTCAACCATACAATTATGAAGTAGTGCATCGTCGGGGAACTTTACACAAAAATGCTGATAGCCTTAGCCGTGTTCCATGGCCAGATAAAACGAAAAAAAATTTCTTTCTCACTGTTTAATTTTGTTTATTTTATGAAGTAAATTTTTGTAAAGACTGTTCGTTTAATATTTTGTTTAATTTTTTTTTTGCCTAAGAAAAAAATAGTAGAAAAGAAAGGTTTCTGTTGTAAACAGTATTAAACTATTGTACTAATTCCATAATAATTTTTTCCTGTTATTGGTATATATTGAATTTTGTGTTATGTATGATTTCTATTACTTATAGCATTTAAGGTATTTTAAGTTTATGTATTGCCACTGTAACTTTCAGCCTTGGCACTGCACTGTTTTCTTCGCTGTTTTTTCCCTACCTTTTTCTCGCAGAACAACCTGCTCGAAAAGTCCTCGGGGAGGGGAGCAGTTGTACCGTACTATGTCTCACCCCCGAAGTCTGCATGGGAGTCAAGTCCCCGAGCTGTTTCTAAGCGCATGCGTCAAGAAGAAGAATTGGTGGGGAGATGATTTTTGCGGGGAGAAGGTCATTGCCCTCCTGCGAGAGGGGACGCTTGAGCCACAAGCTAGAGTGTGATAATTTTTTTCTGTTCTTGTATATAGTTCTGTTCTTGTATATAGTGTGTGTGTTCTGTGCCGTAAATAAAATGAAGAAAACGCTACCTGATGTCTTTCCTAATGTGAAAGTTTGATTTATTGGCCTCGTTACGGTACACCATCATTGGAAATATTACCTCCGTGGGTTTACACGATTCCGATTGGGCTACCACCCAACAGAGCTACTGCTTCACACACACACACACACACACACACATATATATATAATATCCTCACCATTTTTAAATAATGCATATGGGCTTTGACTCACACAGTTTAATAGATGATTACCATGATATTACCCATAATCACCGATTAAACTTTGCTTCGTTTTGGAGTAAGCCTGATGACCGTACCTGAGACATAAGACGACACCTAGTTTATACTGCCATTTCAATGTCACCTGCCAAGTCGTGACTCACTCAGTAGCCATCTGTGCACCGGTGATAACTTGCAGTTTAGGAATGGACGGCCATACGACGAACCCACCTCGAAAAAAACTCGCCCATTGAGCGAATGATTCAGTATCTTTGACCTGCAGCTAGAGATGCGACATCGATAACAAAACATCGATGTTTTGAAACATCGATATTCAATATTAAAACATCGATACTAATAAGACATCGCCCGAAAACCATCGATGTTTTTAAACATCGATGTTTTAGAACATCCATTTTTTAAAACTGGTTTAGTAATCTCTAACATTAATGTTACTTCGGTTAGTCGTGGGGAGGAGGGGGGTGATTTAATTTTACTCTCTGATTGGGCTGACACAAATGACAAAATCTTGGTTGCTTGTGCCTTGGGCTACACTGATGACTCAAAATTCTCTTTGTAAATATCGCCATGTTTTGCATCCTTCAAATGTCCAGATAAATTCGTGGTATTGCCAGAAGTTTTGAGAGACTTCAGGCAAATATTGCATTTTGCCAATTTGTCAGAGGTTTTGCAAAAATATTTCCAAACGGTACTTTTGGGAGGCATCCTACTAATAATATTAACATCAACTTATATAAAACCAGACCAAAACAAAAACTTAAATGGCTGCTCTCGTGTATATACTATTTGTAAAATAAAACCCTGTGGAAGGTTCTGAAGTGTCAGGAACATTCCAAGCGCTCTGATTGGTTCATTGGTTGTTGATTGCCATTAGTCTGTTTGGTAAGGAATCGCTCTCCCCTTTGTATTCGTCCTTTTCAGAACTCAGACTTACATTTACTGAGTGTGAAAATTATGCTACGTGATAAATATTTTTTATTTATGGTACTTTTTCATTAAAAAAAGAAAACATCGAGACAACGTAAAACATCGATGTTAAAAAAACATCGGCTTCAATAAATCGATGTTTAAACATCGACATCGATGTCGCATCCCTACCAGCAGCGGCTACGCGCTAATCTGCTAAGATAATCTGCCACATGCAGAACATCTCGAACACGAACATAAATGTTTCATTAAACAGGTGAACTTTTGAATAGGACGAATTATGGGCGCGGTGGTCCAGTTGGCAAAGGCAGCGAACCAGTGATCTGAACGTCTCTGGTTCGCTGACAAATCCACCGCCGTGTGCGCTAATGGCGACTGGTGCACGAAAAATCTGTCGTGGCTGCAGTGTCCTCCAAGTTCTCAAAATTTACCTCTGGAGTTGCGAGGTCATCGCTTGACTCTGTTCAAAATGACGAGACCGGTCCTTTAGCCAAGTCGGCCTCTGACCCTTGCGGTGCTATTTAAAACCTGGGCCAATAGCCTATACGGACTTGATCTGCTATACTGTCGGTCAAGGGGCAACAACAACATGACGAATTGCCCAAGTTGGAATGCCGCAGTGTGGTCCAAGACTTACAGACTATGTGTGCTCAAAAGAGATGTCCTTCGAGCAGTGGTGGCACACATCAAACGTCAATTGATTTCACATAGGAGTTCAAATGCGCCATAATTTTTCTACTTTGGGGTTGGAAGACAGGAATCTGAGGGGAGGAAAAGGGATAAATCAACCACTCCATTAACATTTTTAAACGATATCTATTAGAGCTCATAAATATTATTTACCATTAATGAGACTGTTTGAGTTTCGCTAACTTTGTTATTGAGAGACGTTTGAATCAGTCATTCGTTTTGCTTTTCATGGAGATGCTCGTTCAGATCTCGTTCCGAAACGACATATATTATTTTTTTGCAAATTTTCTTAGTTCAATGATCACTAGAAACGAATCCTGACAGAAGAATTTTGATCCGAATAAAGCTCATCTAATTTCCTTTTCTTGTTTTTAAATCAGTAAGTTCCATTTGCATGTTACTCAGCATCTTCATTGTGATTTGTTTACATAGTGAAAACCGTTTATGAATGAGAGAATCTTCTTCAACCAAATGATGATTTCAAATGACCCTTGCAATCACTGATTTTTTAACCATGTTTTTATTAACTCGCTTTCTTGTTTGTGTGTGTGTTTGTCCGGTACAAATCTTGCAATCGATTTTTAACTCACTTCCCGACTAGCTAGACATTTGAAACTTTCAGAATAGCACAGAACACGATGACAATGCATTATTTTGATATTTTTAGCCATCTTTAAGCAGGATTGAATTCATTTTCGGTTAATTTTGTTTCGTAGACTGTTGCAGCCCTCTATCGGCCGGGACGGGAACGAAAAGTTAAACGCGAGTTAACTTCCAATTAATTTCATTTTCTTTCAAGTGGATGGGATAATTCATCCAAAAAATTTAAAAAAGTATTTATTAATACATAGAATTGTCAAGTTTATATGATTCAACAGAAAATTTAAAACGTGGTATATAAAAAGTTCTTTTTATCTTGTAATTATTTTTAAATTTATTTGGTCAAATTGCTATTACCCGCAGCACATAGATTATCAGTTGTAAGCAAAACAAACAATTGCAAAACTGTACACACGTAGGATGTTTGTGGTGCCACGACCTAGAATGGAACTGTGAGCATTCTGGTGTTGATGAATAGATGGATTTAGCTATGACACCTACTTCCACTTGTAATCAACCAATGCGCCACAGGTTGGCCACGCTTTTATAAGCCTATTCAGGTACTCACAAGTAGGCCTGGGCGATGCATCGATACATCGTGAAAAACAGGTGCGAAGCCGACATCGTCACACCGGTTTCATAATTTTCAAATCGGCGATATATCGTAACATCGCGATTTCCCGGTGTCACGAATCTAGCGGTGTACGCATACGCGAGTTCTCGATGTCACACAAACGGTTCCGATGTTTCTGTGTGCGCATGCGCGATGTTACGATGTCGCATCGCTTGGTCGACGATTTCCCGGTGTCCGATGTTCCTGTGTGCGCATGCGCGATGTTACGATGTCGCATCGCTTGGTCGACGATTTCCCGGTGTCCGATGTTTCTGTGTGCGCATGCGCGATGTTTCGATGCCGCATCGCTTTGTCGACGATTTCCCGGTGTCCGATGTTTGTACACATGCGCGGTTTTACTATATCACATCTCTTAGCTGGGAAGATTTTTCGGTTTCACACCGTCAATACTTAGACGGAATATAATAGACTGACGACTCCTCGAATTCTTTTTGTGCATAAGGGGATTTTCCACCACGTGACTTTCTCTTCGATGCTGTGATAGAGTGTGTTGTAGTGATAAGAAAGACTTAGCGATAAATCGCAAAGGTCCGGACCAGCACAAGAGTCCTGCTTTCTGCACATGCGTGTGAACTTGGGATTTGTTTCGATTGTCAGTGTGTTTACTGTTAGATTCTTTGGTCGTACTTGTTTTTAGAGTATTCAGCACGGAGTGTTATTACAACACAAAGAGCTGCATTGCTTCCAAAAAATGCAGAAATGCAGATATTCCTGGCTCAAAATAAAAGATATTTGAATGTTTAATTAGTTTAGTCTATTGCAGGACAACAACCTGGTCTCATTTTTATGTATGAATCTATGGTATTTTTTTTAGGGAGGCACGTTGCCACCTGCTGGCTACGTACATGGTTAACATCGCGATGTTAGACTGACGATGTATCCGCGATATCAAAAATGTAACATCGCCCAGGTCTACTCACAAGATATGGATATTACTTTTGCATTGCGAGGAGCCATTTCATAGAATGTAATATTTCATTTTCGATTGTCAAAACGCACTACCTCTTCGAACACTTAAAAAAATAATAAAAAATAAATAAAAATTGGCGGCACAAGAGGAATGCGACCACCTCTCGAGAGCGAATTATTAGTTTTCTGAACAATGGCGGGAAGATTATCGGCGATCCATTATTATGCGCCGGAAAATTCTTCTGGGAATTGAATTCGGGCCAGATCGATGAAGGAGGCACGCTTTGGAACGTGGACGAACGGTCGTGTGAGACTTCCGAAACTGAACTACTTATATATTAGAACTAGCTGAAAATCCGCGCTTCGCTACGGAGTACATTCAAATTAAATACAACGGTCAATGTATGCAATGAATTCCAAAAAAATAAATATATATATTTCTAATAAATACAACGGGCAATGTATGCAATGAATGCCAAAAAAAAATAAATATATATATTTATAATAAATGCGACGATAAATGTATACAATTGATGCAAAATATATATATATATATATATATATATATATGTATATATATATATATATATATATTTATAAAAAAATCGTAAGGGATATTTATTTTTTTTGGATAATATCCAATCGTCTGCTGCATTAGAAAGAAAAAGAATTTTTTTTTGTCTATTTAGTTGATATGCACGTGACGATAAATTTATTTAAAGTACCAGAAAAAGAAATCACGTGATCAGCATTTAATAAATTTAATTCTAAAAATGAATTTTTTAAAATTCATCAAAAATCAGAAAATTGAGTTAAATGTTCGAAAAAGATTTCATTTTAAAGGAATTTTTAGGATCTTTCTCGTGATATAAATTTTATAACCCTCAAATTATTATTTTAAATGCAAACTTAAAAAAAGTTACTAAAACAGCTTAACAATTTAATTTTTAAAAAATCTAAGAAGAATTTTTCAAAAATGTATCTTAGTGCACCCCTACACCATAAGAAGAATCGCCATGCAATATTTCAGCACTTTTAGGTCCAGCCGTTTGGTCTGTGGTTTGTATATCAGTGAGTCAGTTACGGAACTGTTTTATATACAGTGGCTCCCAAAAGTGTTCGTACACTTACGAATTTCAATGAAATAGGGGTCTATCCATTAATTAAAATGAATATTTCAGAATGGGCATTTAATAATAAGATCTATAATCTATTATTAACAAAACTACATGAAATATTTTGAAAACATAGTAAAACTTTATTTTTAAGAAAACAATAATCAAAAAGTAACAAAAACTTTATCTCACAAAAGTCCTCGTAAGCTGAAATATTTTCGGATAAATTCATAATTAAAAGTATCGTCTGGCGCTTTATTTTTATTTTTGAATTGTGGTGGAATTTGAAATATCGTTTGGCTTTAATTTTTGCTTGCCTACACCGTAATATTCTATTTATTATTTAAAAATGGCTCGTAGTCGTAAAGAAACAACAAACAGCATTCGAAAATTGATTATTTTTCATCATAGTAGTGGTAAATCAGTTCGGAATATTGCTAAATTACTTAATTTATCTCATTCTACTGTGCAGTATGTGATAAAACGCTTTAAAGAAGAAAATCGGATCGAAAACAAGGTAAGAAAAGGCCGTCCGGCAAAGTTAACAAAACGTGATCAGAGATTTATAACTAGAAAATTTGTTAAAAATCTACATTTAAGTGCTGTAAAAGTTTCTGCTGAATATAATGAAACATTTTCTACTTCAATTTCACCTGAAACTGTTCGACGAGTTCTCGGATCAGCTGGATTACATGGGCGTTCTGCCCGTAGAAAATTGTTTGTGAGTGAGAAAAACAGAAAGCTTAGGATTGCCTTCGCTCTATCAATGATATATAAGCCCCAAACGTATTGGAATAATGTCTTATTTGCCGATGAAAGCAAGTTTAACATTTTTGGTTCCAATGGGTGTATAATTGTATGGAGAAGAAAATATGAGGAACTTAATCCCAAGAACTTAGTAGGAACAGTTAAGCATGGCGGTGGAGATGTCATCGGTGGGGGTGCATGTCATCAACAGGACTAGGTAATTTGGTATTTATTGATGGCATAATGAATCATACTGTTTACATAACTATTTTAAGAGACAATTTAAAATTGTCAGCCCAAAATTTGGGTATTGGAAACAACTTTGTTTTTTTTATCAAGATAATGATCCTAAGCACACGGCTCTCAACGTTCGCATCTGGTGTCTCTGTAATTGTCCACAAGTTTTGAAAACACCACCTCAATCGCCAGGTTTAAACCCAATAGAACATATTTGGAGAGAACTGGAGGTTCGAGTACGAAAACACGAGATTCACACGAAAAGCGAACTAAAAACAATTATGATGGACGAATGGATGAACATTGATGCAAAAATTACAAAAGAACTAAAGCAATCTATTCCCAGCCGTTTAAAAGCTGTTGTGGATGCTAAAGGATATCCTACAAAATATTAATTTAACGAAAAATTAGAATATTTACTAATATGTAGAGATTTTTTACAAGTGTGCGATGACTTTAGTGAGATAAAGTTTTTGTTACTTTTGGATTATTGGTTTCTTAAAAATAAAGTTTTACTATGTTTTCAAAATATTTCATGTAGTTTTGTTAAGAATAGATTATAGATCTTATTACTAAATACCCATTCTAAAATATTCATTTTAATCAATGGATAGACCCCTATTTCATTGAAAATCGTTAGTGTACTAACACTTTTGGGAGCCACTGTATATATATTCTATTTAACAAACAATTTTAAAGCAAGCAGATTTAAAGGATCAAAAATCGGAAAAGATGGGTAAACTGGCTAAAAAAAAATGTGAAATGATCACCGTTTGAGGAATTGAAAAATTTCCGTTTTCAATGGATAAACGAAGTTCGTGCAACAAACATTCCTATAAATAGCCCCGTTTTGAAAGAGAAATTGCTTCTAAACTGCACTCACAGCTAGAGGATTCACAGATCGCTTTAGAAAAAAGAGGGAAAATATATCCTACAAGTTTATTTGTGGCGTGTCTGCTGGAGTCGATGTGGATGGAGTATGTGATATTGCCGTCTTATTCTAGCAAAGACATTTTCAGTGCCGACGAGACAGGATTGTTTCACAATCTTCGGTGGATGTAATACTTGACAGGGCTCCTAATCACGAACAGGCGCATTCGAGATCATTGACTGCAGGTTCACCGGCCGGGTTGGATTGCATTGAGTGGATTACGATCGATTCTTCCTGATAAGACTTTTCCAGTAAAACAGATCCAAACTACGATTGACTGTTTTGTTGTGCACGAATTCAGACGGGAGTGAAAAGACAACACCATTAATTGTTGGAAAATCCGAGGCGTTTCAAAAATGTAAAGAGTTTTCCCTACTGAATGTGACCCAGACAGAAAATCTTGGATGAAGAGAACAATTTTTGAAAATTTTCTTCGCAAATTTGAGAGACAAATGCGCTAAAAAAGATTCTTTTTTTTTGCTGATAAATGTACAGACCATGTTGTACATTTAAAGTTACGAAATAAGCGAATGGAATTTTCACCTGCCAATTGTATGAGTTTAACCTTGTGATTTGGGGATCGTTCAAAGTAAACTATAGAAACCAACTTACGAAAAAACCTCTTCATATCATAAAATCTGGAGGCAGGAGAAAATCGATTAACGTTCTAGAAGCTCTTCGTATGAATTCTTCAGCATAGGAGGGGGGGGGGGGGGGGGTCCGGGGAAAACGTATCTCAAGTTCTTTGGAAAAAAGTGATTTTCCGGAGAACATAGAGGATGAATTTGACTACGAGGAGAGAGGAAATGAAGATTCTAATAAAGTAGGCGAGTTCTTTTCTTGCTCAGATATAGATCCCGAGGATTATCTAGCTCGCGATTCAAACGTCGTGCCATCAGAGATTCCGACTCTAAGTCATTTGATAGACTCAGAATCGGAGAGATCGGATAATGATGAAGATGAGGAACGCAGAATTCCCTCTGTGACAGAAGCCATTTACGCTTTGAGAGCGTTCCTTTCAAATAGTGAAGACCGAGCTTATACAGAGGCTGTTCACACATTTTTTCGACGATGTATTCACAAAACTAAATTACATAAAATTCTTGTGTTTTAAATGTTCTATTTGACATTCCTTATTCTGAACTGTCTTTCGACACCGCAATTTCCAGGATAATAATGTCTTTTGAAGTGTCAGAAGAGGTATTCTATCCCATTCCTCCAGAACAGCTTTCCAGAGTCCTGTAAGGGTTTTGGGACGACGTTTGGATAATGCAGATTTTAAAAGTCCGAAAGCACAAAAATCCATAGGTGATACATCGGGAGATTTAGTAGGGATATCAGTGAAGGTTATGGCCTTGATACCAGTTTTTTGTTCCATTTCTTTTAGGAAATTTACTGTGGATTTTCATGTGTGACTGCTAGCTTTGTCCTGATGGAGTCTCACAGATTGATGGCACTGTGGGTAAAGCGATGGTATTTCATTCAGAAAAATTGGCGATAAAATATGTTCCTGATAGTATTTGGAGTTAATCTTGACATTTTTTTCCACTCTCTTTATTTTTAACTTGCCATTATAAGAAAAATCAGCAACAATCATGAATCCCTTAGAAAAACTTTCTTTCGATTCTTTGAACCATGTACTTAAATTTTTTTCTCCCCTTTTATGATAATAAATGGCTCTTTTTTTGTTGCAATCATTTAAATACACCCATGATTCATCTATTGTGACAATTGTTTTCCATTTTTCTTTGGATAAGTGTTTCTCATATAGAATTCTGCAGCGTGTCCTGCGTTCAGCAATATGATTTGGAAGAAGACGATGCACATTGCGTTTTTTCGCTTTCTTAAGATTTAAATCAACGTTTATCATTTTGTTTACAGTGGACACCGAGCATTTTAATGATTTTGCAACTGTCCTTTGACTAGGGGGATTTTCTTTTAACATTAAACAACGTACCTTTGCAATAGTCGAAGATGTCCGTTTTTTCCTTGGATACTTGTTTGGAATTTTTGTCCCACTTGAGGCTCCAATTTGACGTTTTTTTCCTTTCTTGTTGACGATATTACCTATCGACGCTTTAGATATCACAAAACCATTTCTCTCACATCGTTTTTGGATAACGGAGTATGCATATTTCTCTTCGGAAAGAGCATAAATGTAGCCTTCGAACCACTGCTTTGTTAAAAACGCCATTTTGAATAAAAACAAAACTTTCAAGCCGTAGACGATAATTTTGACTTTTAAAAACATAGTAGAATTGCAATTATTTCTTTTGCAGCAAACGATTTTTTATTACCGCTTACCAAAATCGTCTAAAAAATGTGCGAACAGCCTCTGTATATATATATATATATATATATATATATATATATATATATATATATATATATATATATATATATATATATATATATATATGAGGCGTTGAAAGGCAAAGTGGTGTAAGTCACATTTTCAACTTTTTTCATTTGGGGGCAAATATGTAATCTCCATGTTTAATTTATAGTATAATTGTAAATAGTTATTATTTGCAATATTGTAATAATTGTTATGAATTATAATTTGTTCAATTTATGGTGAAATTTTTTGTAATTTTTGCAGTTAAACTCTTTTGACTTACACCACTTGACTTACTGACTTACACCACTTTGCCTTTCACCGCCTCATATATATATATATATATATATATATATATATATATATATATATATATATATATATATATATATGTATTATATTATATTAAAATTTGTATTAAAGATATATTTTATTTAGCTTTATTAAAGTAATTTTACAAAATCTTACGGGAAAAAGAATTCTGTGCTTAAATAATGATGAGAGAGTAAAACTCGTTTGGGACAGTCCGAATTTTTGAGTAAAAATCACCACGAAGGAAATTATCTATGGTAATGGATGAAAATTTAAAAATTGAAAAGACTTTCTTTTGTTATTGCCTAAAAGTCTCCAGAAAAAAAATTAGTTAATGAAGTGCATTAACCAGAAATTGTTCGAGAGGTATACGGAAAAACGCGAAATTCTTAATGAGTCACTCATCGATTGAAGAGAATTACAATAGCTAGAAACAATATGCCTAATGTAACATCTGCAGAACTAGTGATGTTCGGTAAACGAGAGTCTGTGCGGTATAGGATCTTTCTCATGGATAAAAATTTCGTGATGGATTTCATATAACTTTAAGGAAAAAGGATAATTTTTAAGGAAAATTTGATAGGACTCTGAATATTAGAGCCTCATAAATAGATTTCTCTTTGCTGCATCGAGATATTCCGCTTCAACAGTTGAGTCTCGCATAAGCTACGAGGGCGACAAAAGCTATTTTTAGACACAACTAATGCTTTTACTGCGTTATTTAATTCTTTCACGTAACGTATGTAACAACTCTAAAAGCAAAGAGAACAAAAAAAAGAGAGAGGGAGGGAGAAGAAATGCCTCACTCAGACATGTTTAGGTAATCGAAATACAGCATTTAAAAGTTTCTTTTAACGACATTCAACTTGTACAAAAGATAAGGCATATCAGTTGAAAAGTGTTCAGTATCGAGGAGAAATGCCTGCGAATATCATGAGTTAACAAATAACTACTACTTGTCTTTAGTGGTAATTAAATGCATGAATTTACGTTCAAATCGTATGACTATTAGAGATAGAAATAGTAAAGAGATATATAATAGAAATATTAGATACATATATCGAATAGAAGATTAAGGAATCATTAGAATAATAGAAATTTTGGATAGAAATTCATATTAGTGTTAGGGAGCTTATTGCGATAAATTAAAGCGCGACTTCATCACCGTATACAGCTAATGGCGAGTTTTATTTATTTCATTTTTTCTCGCCTAGACGCCGTCAGTGAGCCATTTCGTTGGCTCTGAAAACGTCACGAAAATGCATGGATTTGTCCGTTTCGTGTCATGAATGCAGTGCAGTTACTTAAATGATGTGTTCGTAAAAATTTATTTTTCACAGCGATGTAGTTTGATTTAGAAAACGTGCTAATGGGTTTATCTAAACCAGAATCTTTCTAAAATGCCTCAAAATTCAACGCTAAGCTATGGAAAATCTCCTAATAAAGTAGTAAAACAAGAAAATTTGAAATATGTTTGTTTTATGCCTAAAGTTTTGACATCCATCTCCCCCCTTTCATTTAATTCCTATTCTAAATTTATGTATTATATTGACGTGTTAATGCACCCCTCTTATCTGTCATATATTCCTTTGTATATATATATATATATATATATATATATATATATATGTTATATATATATATATATATATTTATATTTATTTATATATTCACTTTCCTTATGAAGCGAAGACTTAAAAATGATTTCTCGTCCACATACATAAACTATTTATGAATTTCTTTTTATCACCTGGATTTCCTCGACTTATTATTGTTTTGTAGCCGAAAACGACGACGTGTCTCTGCAGGGTTATTATCTTAATTAAGCCACTTTCACCAAAGCATTCAGTTTCTAAAACTTGAAGCATATAATGATACTGTTTAACGGTACAAACGTTACAGTTGATGTGTCAGCTTCCAAAAGTTTCTCACAATTAATTCGTATGCGCCTAGTTCGACGAGAATGACTTTAAAATTCAACTGTATTAATTACTAGTCACCGGGCGGGTTCATTGGATTCGCTGCTGGAATTCCAAGCGCTTCTAATTAAGAGTTTAATCACAGAAATTTTGGAAGACACAACCTGAGCAGAATGCGTCCATTTTTCATACTATAGCCGTCAATGAAAAAAAAATTAATGAAATACCCTTCTTACCCACTTTCCCTCCCCCCCCCCAAAAGAAAAAAATAAAAATAAATAAATAAATAAATAAAAATAGACAGCTGTATTTTCTATGTCGGTGATTTTGTCATTGAAAAATAAATAAACTAAACATATTATTTTAACTTTTATGTTGTGCCAAGAGATTCAACACACATTGACCTCAGTAAAATTGCTCGCTATCATAAAAGCCAAATTTGCATCATTCACGCTTAAACCTCATATGTAATACACACACACACATTATATATATATATATATATATATATATATATATATATATATATATATATATATATATATATATATATATATATATATAATGTGTGTGTATTACATATGAGGTTTAAGCGTGAATGATGCATATATATATATATATATATATATATATATATATATATATATATATATATATATATATGCAGCTGCTTACATGACAGAGTTAGGAGAGAAGAGAAAGAAATCTTCCGTTCAGGCAATTATCAAATGACTGCTTGCTGATCTTGCCATCAGGGGGCAGAAATTACTTATTATTTAATTGGACGAATTTAGTCTCGTGTCCACACCGTGGTTCTTGAGGATTGATTATTTGCGAGATCACGAGCTGCTCTGCGTTTTATTAATAAGAAAATATGTATCTGAAAACAGGTATTATTTGTTGTATACAAATTTAATGAGGCCTTCGGGTGATGTTTTCGAATTTGGATATTTAAAATGCCTGCTTAATGATCTGCAGTTATAATTTATAATGCCTTACGGGCCATTATAACTTACATTATTTTTAGGTTGCAATTGGCTGCCAGTCATGGTTCCGTTTGGAGGGTTGGCCGTGGATCTCTTTGGCTCTCTGAATGGGTTGTTATCCATTTTTCGAATAGTGGTGGCCTGCTACAGAAGTTTCCCCTCCATATATACATTTACGTCACCGTGATTCAGTTTGACAGAGGACCCACCTTTTGCCCTTGACCTCGATACACAACGATTGGACTACTCGCAAATATCCAAGAGAAACAGTCTACTCGTAACAAAGTGGTCGGTGTCCTTTACATCCGGCACACACACACTCACATATGTGTGTGTGCATATGTGTGTGCATATGTGCGCATATGTGTATACCTATACATTCTTGTATACAGGTTTCTCATCTATATCCGTTACACCTCCCTTAACTTATAAGCAGTGACAGCTTAGGCCATAAAGTGGGGGTCTACGTATAGTAAAAAGGCTATGCGCTACTCGATGAGACAACTTACAACGCCATCTATAGGCACATTTTGGAATGAGCGTTTTGATCTCAATAACGGTACGAGATACGGGAAAAAAGTCCATTACAAAGTTGTTTAGTATCGTCGATTTAGAAAAAAAAGATATACACTTGCAGTCCTATTTAATAAGAAAATATACCTTGGGCACATTCATACTCAAAACAGAATGTAAAAAATGAATATTTGTTTGGTCGTGATTTTTAACACTATGGCGTCGTGAAACGACCACGAAAAAGCTCGAAAGTGCATGGTGGCTAATGGAGACCATTTTCAGCAACATACATAAATGATCCTGAAGATAGGAAAGTGTCTCCGTTTCATTCTTCCACTCTTTATGACGTGACAATTTTCGAAATCGCGACCAAACAAATGTTCATTTTCTACATTCTGTTCTAAGTATTAATGTTGGTAAGGTGTCTTTTCTTACTCAATCGATAATGCCGAACAACATTGTGACTGACTTTTCCCCGTATCTCATACCGTTATTGAGATAAAAACTCTCATTCCAAAATGTGCCGATAAATGGCATCGGAAGTTGTCTCGTCGAGTCGCGCATAGCCGTTTTACTATACCTAGACACCCACTTTATGGTCTCAGCCGTCACCGTTTAGAAGTGAAGGGGGGTGTAACGGATATTGGATCCCGGTATACCTCCATGGGCACAGATTTGTTTACCAAACTGACGTATCAAACTGACGAAACTATCTTTCGCGGAAGGATATTTATGGAATAGTTGGCAACGTTGAAATTCAACGAAAAAAGAATGACATCCATTTTTTTAATGAATTTCCGCATTGAAGTCTGTTTTTTAAATGTGTCTGCACACAGTCACTATCAGAGTGAAGAGTGGCGCGGCAGTACTCACCGACTCGGGTTTTTTCTCCGCCCCTCCTCCTAGTAAAGCAGATTTTTCATCGTCGGACTGCATTCCACGGTGTCGCCAAACATGGATGCCTGAAAAAAAGAGGCGGCGTCAGTGGAAGCACGAATCGTATTCAGCGCGGGAAAAGGGAGACACACAGATGGGGAAGTTTATTATTTCGAGTATTAGGTTATATATACACACACACACACACACGCACACACACATTGATATACAGGAAGAAAGAAAGCAACTCTCCCGTTCCATGCCGATTCGCGTACCAGGAACGCATATTCTGTGTCTTTTGCGGGAGATGACTCCGATCGAATCAAGTATTTCTTGGAAACGACCGGTACCGACTGTCGGTAGTCTCGTCTGCGTTCTAGATGCGCCTCTTACACTCGAGAGGAAGCCTATTTGGCAGTGTTGACCATCGTCCTCGGTGACGGCAGAAAACACCTCCTCTGCTATCGTATACGGGCATACACATGCAAATAAACTTCTGTATGGTGACCAGTAACGGGTTCGGAAAAAGGGGGTCGTCGAACAGGGGTGGGAAGTTTTCACTGTATATACGGGGAAACCTCTCCAGTCGGCCACCCAGCTAAACGGCTCTATTTAGTTGAGAACCGATTCAATGTTATCCCCCCCCCCCTATTCCGCGGCCACCCCTCATGAAAAGAACCATGACTGGCCGCCATAAAGAATGGGCCACCCTTTGGGCTTTCGGAGCCGCAGGCCCACTCGTGCACCGCTGTCGACTGGACCCATCAACACCTCCATTGGCCTGTTGATGGCTGGAAACAAGTTGCCTGGTCTGACGAGTTTTGTTTCCGATTATTGTATCCGGGAAATGAATGTGTACGGGTATGGAGACAACCTCATGGACTGTACATGTCAACAGGTGACTGTTCGAGCTGATGGAGTCTTGATGGTATGGGGCGTGTGCAGTTGGCGGGATATGGGATCCCTGGTACGTCTAGAGACGACTCTGACAGTTGACGGTTACATGAGCATCCCGTATGATCATCAACACCCATTCATGTCCATTGTACATTCCGACGAACTTGGACAATTCCAGCAGGACAATGTGACACCCCCCACGTCGAGAGTTGCTACCGAGTGCCTCCAGGATCACTGTTCTGACTTTAGACACTTCCACTGGCAACCTTCCACTGGCAGACATTAGCATTATTGAGCATATCTGGGATGCCTTGCAACGTGCTGTTCAATAGAGATCTGCTGTGGATTTGTGGACTGCCATTCGGGATTCACGGTGGGAATTGCCTCGAGGATACCTTCAGATATTAGTCGAGTCTATGCCACGTCGTGTTGTGGCCCTTCTGCGTGCTCGTGGGGGCCCTACACGATATTAGGCAGGTGTGCCAGTTTTTCTGGCTCTGCAGTATATATATATATATATATATATATATATATATATATATATATATATATATATATATTATATATATATATATATATATATATATATATATATATATATATATATATATATATATATATATATATATATATATATATATATATATATATATATATATATATATATATATATATATATATATATGAACTTATAGTAGACAGAGCATCCCAGGTCAGAGTACATGGATGGATGGTGGACAATCGGATTTTGAGTACAAAGAAATCAGAATGACAGCCGATACTTCTCATTTCAATATTTCTTTGGTAATCTCTTTGAGACATGGGCTTTAACGAAAAGATTCGGTAGTCAAATATTAATTTTAATATTAAAAATTCGTATGAGTGGCATTGTGAAGACCTAAATGAAAGCGAGAGTTTCGAGTGGATTCAGTTCAACTGCACGCTGCTTCAATGCAACTTTCTAGCAAAAGTATATTTGCCCCCTCTGAAAACCTAAACTTAATTAAGTTTAATAATTACTGAGTCGTTATTACAGAAAACGGACTATTTTGAAAGACCTTAGCTTTCGTTAATTGTATATACATAAATTTGCCTCAAGAGGGATGTATCGAATGAGTATTTTTGACAAGAATTTAGAGGTATCTAAAAACAAAACACTTCCAAGACAGTCAGAAGAGGGAACAATGCTAATTAGCTTTTGCCCATAATCCGATTAACTTGGACGATTTTAAAACAGAATTTTGGGACGAAATATCATCAGAATATATTTGTAGTTTTTATTAGAATTTTTAAAATTTTGTCTTTTTATGTATTTTTTATAATGAGTCGTCAGTTGAAACTTCGAAAAATGTATAAAGAAATGCAGCTGCTGCATTAAAATAATTTTTTCGAAGGAAAAAAAATGGGTGCCGATTTGGCATTTCCACAAAACAGGATAACTCAAAAATAAACAAATATATTATCATTTTATAAACTGGAGACTGAAGGTAATAACTTTCTGTCGTTAACTTTCCCTCGAGACTGTTTATCTCAGAAGCCGTAGCCAGTTCAAATTCATAGCTGTTCTCACCCACGTAATGAATCTCCAACGACGTCTATTCCATTTAAGAACATTTGAAGAGCAACGCTTCAAAATTGGAAGGCATCACTTTGGGCTGTTTTGCAATTCATTTTTCAGCTGCTTTGACAACTGTTGGCTCTTAGCTAAGATATAAACCGAATTCAAACACAACTAGAAAGATCACGCTTGGATATTAGGGGAAAATCAATTTTTATATCGAAACGTCCGTTTCAAAGGTTTACGGATACCTCTAGAGGGAGCTCCGGTAGGACAACCAAATAGTAGCAAATGGGCGACAGAGAAACGTCAAAGAGAACACACGAAATGTAAAAGACAGTTTACTCTTGTATCTGGTCTGAAAACATCAGTTACAAAGTGACTGTCAGGCAATAAATATCTTTCCAGAGTACAGGAAAAACGAAGGATTTTACTATTGAGAGAAAAAATCGTTTCTTTTAATGACTGTGAATATACATGAGGGATTCATTCGAAGAAAGTTGAGATATATATTTATATATATATATATATATTGCAACTTTCGTCGAATGAATACCTCATGTACACTACTGGCCAAAAGTTTGAAAAATCTAACATTTTTTTCAAGAATAAGCCCCCAAAAATAATGTTTTTTCAATGAAACTAATATTTTTTAATGTCAATATGTTAAATTAGTTTAAAGACAAGATATGATTAAGTGATTAAACAAAAATAATTATTAAATTTTATGAAAAATAGCGTACAAAAAATGTACAGGTTATCAGAAATAGACACCCATTTTGGTTCCCCAGAATAAAATGAAATAAATAAACAATTGCAAATTCTGAGCAGAAAAGATAATAAATGAGTGCAATTGAACCGAAAAACATTTAATATGTTGTTGGTTCGCCTCTGGCTTTGGATTATGGCACTCTTTCGATTTACGGCCCACAATGTCTCGTTATGCGGCCACAACAGCGGAGAGTGATGATGGCAGTATATCACAGCTTAGTGATTCTTCATGTTAATGTTCCTCATCACATTAAAACAGTTTTTAAACGTGTTATTTTATATATTTTTATTTTATGTATACATAGGTGCATATGATTTTTTATTTTTTATTTATATGTTTATTTTTTGAATTTCTGCTTATTATTACATTGTTTTGTACTTTTATTTTTATGTAAGCTTTTTTATAGGAAATAAAAAGAATAAAATGCTTTATGAACTAAAAACTGTATTACTTATAAAAAATTGGTACAGACCCAATTAAATTTGCATGGGTTTGTATCACAATAATTGATTCGTTATACGGCTTTTCTCTTTACGGCCAACTTTTCCGGAACGTATCTTGGCCGTAAAACGAGGTATGGATGTATATACAGTGGCTCCCAAAAGTGTTCGTACTCTTACGATTTTCAATGAAATAGGGGTCTATCCATTGATTAAAATGAAAATTTCAGAATGGGAATTTAATAATAAGATCTATAATCTATTCTTAACAAAACTACATGAAATATTTTGAAAACATAGTAAAACTCTATTTTTAAGAAACCAATAATCCGAAAGTAACAAAAACTTTATTTCACTAAAGTCATCGTACACTTGTAAAAAATCTCTACATATTAGTAAATATTCTAATTTTTCGTTAAATTAATATTTTGTAGGATATCCTTCTTTCTGCATATTGCAATCAAACCACGATCCAAACATTTATTTAGATGGGGAAAATTTTAAGCGTGTTGATAAATGCTGTGAAAGCTCACAAACATACATAAATGATAAACACTTTGAAAGACTTGTAAAATTTCATAAAGGAAAAATTACCCCAAAAACACACCATGTTCACATCACTGTCACCATGAATGTTCATATCACCGTCACAAAGAGGGCCAAAGGATAATTTAAGATCGCCTCCAAATATCCAACGACAAATGGATTATTAAATCCGAAACATCCCAAACAAAACATACACAGTCACAAAAATACACACTTGCACCGAAACTTGTAACATCATCAGTTGTGAATGCCTCTGCATATGAATGCACATGTCATGATTTTTTAATTTTAAATAACATGTGCAAACATATTCATGCTGTTAACAAAAAATATAATGAACATACATCATACTTCCTCCGGTCCTCTTCATGCAACACCCTCCCCACAAATAACAAAAAGCACAATTATTGCTCACAAACATAATTCTGAAAAGAATAAATAAAGAAAAGCATTTTAAATAAATTCAATATGATACATGCAAAAATTAACTCAGAAACATCAATAAACCATTTAGTAGCTCAGCAAGTTATGCATTTCTCTAAATATGGTATACAATTTACTTAATATTAATGTACCCCAAGACTTACTTCCTAAAGACTCTCAAGAACCTGCCAACAAGAAAATAGTGCCACAAAAAAGGTTTTTTTTTCCTACAAAAAACAGAGATTTAGCAAACCATTTAGAGAGGAACAACTGATATCCACAAATTCTTTATTCAATAAACCATTTAAAAGTATAAATACTCAAAATGATCACAGTTATATTGCCTTGAATAAATAAATAAATAAATAACCATTCATCATAAATATATACATAACTTTGCCTAAAAATCATTGCGACTAACTCCATGTAAAATATATATTTCCTTATAACAGCAAATTTATTATGCCTTTAAAGTTTTATTTTCCCAACTTATTTTATTTCTATAACAACTAATTTTATAAACAAACAATTAAACATGTAACTTATCCTACAGAAAACTCATCCTTCCATTATTATGAAAATCATAAGAAAAAGCATCTTTTACTTAGCATTAAAGTTTGAGTTTAAACACTAGGAGATGAGCCATAAGTTCTGTTTATGCACAGATAGTACAAATAATTGTTTCATGTTTGTTTAATTTTTTTATTCTATGTTGTATTATTTATGCACTATTTCATGTATTAAATAAAATTTTAATTTTATTGTTTGTTTCTATTATATCAACAACTGTGACAACAAAAAATTGTTTAATTTATTAAATACTTCTATTTCGAGCTCTTATAAGTTCTAATTTTAACATTTACCGGTTTTAATTAACTTATTTTAAATATCTATAAGTACTTATAACTTCAAGTTTTACATTTAGTTAAAGAAAAAAATCAATTTGGAAGAATGTTCTCACAAAGGAGGTTGCTAAAAGGTTATCTTTGCAATACAGGATTAGTACTAAAATATGGGGAGGAAAAATTGCTAAAAATAAATTCTAAAGAAGCTTATTGTTAATATTTCACGAACATTCAAGCTAAACACGTGTTCCAGAAATTATTGTCACATATCAGAAGTTAACATTTGAAGTCATGAATTTGCTTGAATGCAGAAACATTAAAAAAAAAAAAAACCTTATAGACTTGCATTCACCTCCATTATCCGTACAATTTAAATTAATAAATATAATTTATATTCATCATACAGTTCGTCTTAGAAATCCTGTTTGAATAACCATAGTCACAAATTACTCATATTTAAATTACTCAGCGGTACCATAGTTAAAGGGACGAAAACAACGACAAGTGAGCGGCTCCGCTCAGTGACCAATCAGAGTCCGAGTGCGTATTGTCGAAGGGCAGATTCTAGCCGCCTGTATGCCATAGGCTGATATTGTCACGTGAAAACTGACAAGACTGTTAAATACACAGACGTGGAGTATAAAAATTTTATTGGAAGTAATGAAGTGCAGCAACCTATATAACCTAACAGAGCATTCAGATTAATTCAATTTACATATACTGGAAATTTCCAGAAAGGAGATTTAAATTAAATAAATAAAGCGCAGCCCGCGACCGATTCGAATTAAGTACCGAGCGCTTCGAAGGCAACATCGCTACCTCACAGCCACCGGTTCACTCTCTAGAACTGGAAAATGCGGCAATATATTTATAAAGCGGTCGCTCCGTAAGCGTTCCAGATAGATAGATCTGTGCTATTATTAGGATAGATACTTCTTATTAATTCAAATGAAACACTATGATAACTCGAAAGGTGGCGGAAAAGAGATAATTCTCTAATGAATATAAATATCACAACAAAAATGTGTTACAATGAAAGAATATTTTATGCTGAGAACAATTTTAAACGGTTGCGAGCTGTTTTGAAACTGTCATAACCGTTTATTACAGCCGTCTAAAAATCGAAATAAAGTTGATTTGTGTCTATATTACGTTGTTTCTAATAAATTATTTGGGTTTAGATAGCAAATAATCTTTTTTAACTTTACTTTTAACTTGTTAAGCCTAACTCATAAAACAAAATGGATGCCATAGGCTGAAAAATTTATGAAGCGGTCGCTCCGGAAGCGTTTCAGAGGTACAGAACTGGGCTATTATTAGGATATATATATATATATATATATATATATATATATATATATATATATATATATATATATATATAGAGAGAGAGAGAGAGAGAGAGAGATAAGACAGATAGATAAGACAGATAGATAGATATATAGATAAGATAGATAGACAGACATTCAGATAGATGGATAGGTAAGATAGATAAATAGATAGATAATACATACATACATACATATATATATATATATATATATATATATATATATATATATATATATATATATATATGTAGCGATAACACCCCTTCCATTATTACTTAACGTGTATTCTAAATTATCCTTTCATCCTTTCAATAAAGCACATTCCCTATTTCGAATTGCGACCTAGGAATAAACGAACTAACCAGCTAAATTATCCCTCAACCGCACGCATGGTAAAGTTATTTTTAACCTCCTACTCACTAACACGCGCTTGGAGAAATGAGTCAAGATGATTCAAAGTCTTGCTACTTTGAATCACACCTTCGCGTGTCGAGATTCTAACCAATTATAGAATTTTAGCGCAAAAGTCAAGAAGCACCGAGTATGAAAAGGATTCTCTCGGGTTCTCGTTCCTCTGTCCCTTGTGTCCACCGTTTAGCACTTGTCTCGTTCTGCTTCCGTTGCTGACCGGTGCCGTTATGTCGACAATTTGTGCCACTTCGGCATCCTTTGATGTCCGCTTTTAATCCTTTCGCGACGGTCTGTCTAAGACGCTCGCTGGGGACGGGGATTTTGCGTCGCTAGGCCTAACTTTAAGAAAAAAATCGCAGTCCTAACGTCGTAATTTCTAGTACCATTTTAGATTATTAGTTAAGCATACATAAAAATTAGCATTTCATAATCTTTTTTCTTTAATTTACATTAAAAAATATTTTTAAAAAATCGCTTACCTTAAGAAATAATTTTCGAAAGCGCTAGTCAAATTATTCCGAAGTTTTAATTGAAAATATACATTAATAAACTTTAAAATTAATAAAAAAAATACAAGACTATTTACAAGAAGAAGTAACAAAATTTTAAAGCCCGAGTGTGGTAAATCTGGATGCTCGGAGAAAAGCAAAGACCTACATTGAATGATCCACTAGCATAAAATGTTTGTTGCTTTTTTCTTTGTTTTAGCACGGTTTGTGAACAAACTATGTACCTTCAGTATTATCATTGCAAAAAAAAAAAAAAAGAAAAAAAACTTTTATATGTGCAATACTTAAATTTGAATATGTGGCTGACTTAGAAGTTGATGGAGCACTTCTTTGAACGTTTTAAGTAAAATTGTTTGTTTCTTCAACAATCAAATTTAGTACATCCTCATCAAAGAAAATAGCAAAGAAATCAATTTCTTTTTCAGCATTTATGACAGAATTTGCTCTCGGTGTTCCAATAAATGTAGGGGGATGCAATTCCTCCAGCGCTTAAAGTATCTTGAATCGAACTTCTACGGGAAGTGGAACTCAGTCTCTGACAAAATGTCCGTATCAGAATTACTAGAAATAACACTCTCTAACTCTTTAGACAATGAATCATCACTCTCATCTATGTCACTCATTGGCTCATTTATCATGCGAGTACATTCTTCCTCTGATAAATAACGTTTTCCCGCCATAACTGGAGTCAAGAGTTTCCGAAATAAGAAGGGAAGTACGCGAAATACAACCGAAAGCAACGCAAAATGTAATGCTACAGTCACACACATCTAGACACGCAGTCCCCCGACACTTGTTGACACATTTGGGGGTCGATTAGTTACGGTCTTCCCCCCAAGGTCCCTCGATTCTCTTTGATCATCTGCTTGAAAACCGACTCAGGGCAGGATCACTGCAGAGAGGCTTTGCAGAGCGCTGCCCATGAATCACTCGTTTCTCCCCTGTGTACTGTGCAGGGAGATGTGTGTGACCGAAGCATAACGGAACTGACGATAAAAGACCCCATATAGTAGCGAAAAAAAGTAAATAAAAGTATTCGGAGAGATAGCAGAAGCACGAATGTTTATATCATGTGGAAAGTTATAGAGCCGAGCTCTGTTTGTTTACATTTTACGCTTTCTCCCGGCCCCCTGCAACAGCTGATGCGCAAAATATCAGGCAGAATGTGAACAAACTGAAGGTCGGAATGCTAAAACGATGTTCGGTTCAAAAGTAATGGACACCGGGCGCCATCTAGGGGGTCGTTAAAATTGTTCCAGCTTAAAATGCACGTATGCATCACCCGTCCGCCAATTTCAAATACGTACATGGATCTTGCAACCGAGGGTGGGGCAGTGGGGCTAACCGTAACGGCCAATGATCGCGAGCGCGAGCTTTCTGTTTTCAAAAGCTCTCGACGGTTTAATGGCGGATAATAAAAGTTTACCGATTGTAGTTCAAATTGTGTCCTCCACTGTTTTAAATGAAGATAACTCTGAATGTGAAGTAAGAGCGAATATCCATGATGAAGAATCATTTTTTGCCTGGGTGAAAAAATTTCGGACTGTAAAACTGGCAATTGTTTATAATTCAATCGGGTATTTTTAATTGCTTAATAAAAAATACACAACTTGTGCAAAAAACACATTATTTTATTTCAGTATTTATATACTGATGTAAATATATTTGGATAGATCCTGCATTGACATGTATGACTGCATAGAAATGCAATAAAACTGCACCAAAAATCTCTGGAAAAGTCAAGTAAAATTTTTAGTGATGGGTTGTAAATTTTATGACAATCAAAGCAGAATATGTATTGAATTTTTTTTAATGTACCCCTGATTTATTTTTAATAAAATATGTATTTTAACTCCATTACAGAAATATTTGTTCATGAATGTTAATTTACAGTCTTAAATAAAAGGAATTTTTTAACTTAGTGTTATTTTTATTTCAAAAATGTTTGCATTTGTAAAAACACCAGCTGTTATTTAGAAACTGATTCTTCATTTTTTAACAAAGATATTGTTACAAAATGTGAAAGAATTGGGATTAGTTAGAATGTTGCCTCCGGCTGTGAGAGACATTCGTTGGGAATGCATAAATGAGGCGTCCGTCCGTAAAGGGTTAATACCATAAGGAGTCATGTGAAATAAATACAGTGGATTCCCGATAATCCGAAAATCCGCTTAATCCGAAACCAAAAGTCAAGACGAACTAATGTTACAATAAAACCATAGTGATACTAAGTAATATAAAGTATATATCTGAAAATTACACGAAAATTCAAAGTTAGACAATGCTGTTACGTCTTGGCCCTTTTCGGGGGAAAAGGGGCCACCCAAGCAAAAGCCCATCCCTTTGCGAATTCTTCCCGATTCCAAGAAACCATCGTGGATTGCTCCTGCAACGCCCCCCCCCCCGGGCCAGCTGGCTGAGAAGAAAAGCAGAGAGTTTTGGGGAAGCAAAGAGAGAGGTAGCTGATTATTGAGGCTCGCATCTGTCCGTCGACAAGCAGGGCCGATAGGGCGCAGTGCGGACCGAAGGCCTGAAAATTCCTCTCTTGGCTCCCGTTTTACAAGTGGAGAGACACATCTCTGTTAATGTAAACGATATTCTGGTTCCTATAGAACCTCTAATATGCAGAGGAGCCTAGACTCTCTGTCTTGTACATAGTGTATAGTTTTATGTGATTAATACAAGCTCTGTGTCAATTAATAGTCTCTCGTGTGTCTTCTTTTTCCACCGAGGATGTTACAATGCACTGAACTAATTATTACGGAACTACATTGGTTTGAAAAAATCTGTAATTTTTTTTTGTCTAAGAGAAGAAGCCAAATTACGCCAATGCGTCAGAAAAATGGTGTCGCGGCGTAGTGTTGCACTTCATCAAATGCAGCCGCGGCGTCAGACTGGGATATCCTGTGCTCGCTGTCACCGTCTGCATCACCTTCACTCTCGTCTGAGACGTTGACGGGTTCTTTAAAAACCATTTCAACAATCTTCTGATCGTCTAAAATCCAAATGTCTAGCACTGTGACGTGTTGTTAAAACAACTTAAATCTGTAATCACACCTTATTATGTAATTTAAGTTTATTTTTAGAAAGATTTCGCTTCATCCGAAAAATTTGTTGATCCGAAAAGGGTCTGGTCCTAATCATTTCGGATTCCACTACACTTCGAAGGAGAGAGTTTGTTTAGTGTTCCTCCTGCAAACCTTATAGCATCGTTTTGTGCCGTGTATCTTCTTCGATGTGTGTTGAACTAATGATGAACGATGTGTCTTCACTCTTCTTCATTAATAAAGGATAACCAATGTGTTTCCCCAACCTCGACTGTTTTTTTTTCCGCCACGACTACAAAAAGTTCATGAATCGTGTCCGAGATATACCTACATTACATATATATACATACTCTGTCACAAAAAAAATATATGCACCCAGAAGAAATTGAGCTACTATCATGAAACATGGCAGGAATGTAGTCTGGTAAGAGATATGCAAATGATTAAAATTTCGACGCCAATGAGATAAGGGTAAGCGCGCTATGCTCATATGAGATGCACAGCTGGGAGAGTTTGGAAGCATGATTGCTCGTGCCATAGGGTTATTCAAACAAATCTGTCGACTTGGATGGACGGTATTGTGATTAGATATGCCTCTGAGACGTAAACGGTGACAGTACGAACAATTGTCGGACTTTGAGAGGGGGCGTATAGTAGAACCTCAGAGAAGCAGGCTAGTCGAACAGGCGTATCGGCCGCCACCTCGGTCTGAGCGATATGGTAGTTGCTCGGTGTTGGCAACAATGGATCACGGAAGGGATAGTCTACCGTCGCGGTGGGTCAGGACGTCCCAGGAACACAAATCCACGCGAGCATCGCGCAATCATAAGAGCGACCACGTCCGCACCAACAACGTCGCTGGAATCGGTTCGACGTCATTTACCACCTTCCAGACATCCGGTGGTATCAAGGGAAATCATTCGAAGACGACTGGCCGGCGCAGGTATAAGTAGCCGACGTCCATTAAGACGCCTACCACTGACCCCACATCATAGGCAGTGTCGATTGGATTTTTTTCCGACCTCGAGCAAGCTGGAGTGTGACCGACTGGAAGCCTGTGATCTTCAGCGATGAATCCCGATTCAGTCTCAATGCTGATGACCAGCGCATACGCGTGTGGAGGCGGCCAGGCCACCGGTCCGATCCGGCATTTGTTGTCGAGAGGCATGCGGCGATTACACAAAGTGTGACAGTGTGGGGAGCGATTTGTTGGGACACACGATCACCTGTAGTCGTCCTTAAACGCACTTTGACGGCACTCAGTTACGTGGACGAGATTTTAACGCCAGTTGTACTGCCTATGCTATCAAGTCGCACAGGTGCCATTTATCAGCAAGACGACGCTCGTCCACATACTGCGCGACTCTCCCAACAATGTCTTCAAGGATATGACGTACTACCATGGCCTTCCAGATCACCAGACCTCTCGCCAATAGAGCACATCTGGGATGTGTTTGGAAGGCAACTTTAGCCGACCCGGAATACTGGCGAATTAACTGCCCAGTTGCAAAGATTATGGCATGATCTTCCGCAGGAGTTCATAGGTGACCTCACTGATTCGATGCCACGCCGTGTTTCGACTTCTATGGCTGCCAGAGGTGGATTTACTACTTACTGATTTGTAACCTTTCTCATGCCATATCTTCTTAATAAAACGGTCTGTTCTTCTGAATTTGTAATCATTTGCTTATCTCCTCATACACTACATACATGTTAAGCTTCATGATAGTAGCTCGTTTGCTTCTGGGTGCACATATTTTTTGGGACAGTGTATATATATATATATATATATATATATATATATATATATATATATACACACACATATGTTATGGTCATTTCGTACTAACACTGGCATGAAACTAGTTTTCGATGCTACAGTGAACCATCGTTTAAATTTTAATCGTCGTATGGCATGTACCACTGAATAACAAGAACAACCTTTCAGACCGAGTGCTAGGTGTGAGCAAGCACGTGTCACGACGTCTCGGAAAATGGCAAGGCAGTGTAAAAAACGGAATTGGCCGCAGATAAAGTGTTCAAGTTCATTCGTCTGTACTGAAATGTATCCAAACGGAAAAAAAGCACACCATGTGCGATTTTTATAACAAAAGTTAGGACACGGAAACGAGATTCTTCACTCACCGTCAGGTAATGTTCCAAGAATAGGGAATAGAATGGAACACGCACAGATAGATTTTTAAAGATACCGCCCACAGGAATCGATGTATAATACCTTCGTTAAGACGAACTCTTTCCTTCTTTGCAATTCGATTTTCCTTAGTTTTCAAAGATTATCTTTCTTCCAGCAATATCACTTTCAACTAATCTGGAATTTAGCCGTTAGTCCCAGAGAAATAAAAAAAAAATCTACTAGCAGCCTCGAATGCATTATTAACTCCAACTTTCATATATATATATATATATATATTATTTTGGCATCGAGAAAAATTCCGTCAGATTGTGATGGGTAACAAATTGAAATAAATCTGAAAAGCGTCATTCCATAGCTCATTTCGAAGAACCACTTCGGGAATGATTTACGGGAAATGGCGAAAATGTTATTTATTTTTGGCGATACTTATTAATTATTTACCTGTTCCATCGCATCGCATTTATTTCGTCCCACTTAACTACCGCAGATTTGGGGAGCTCGTTAGAAGTCTTTCGATTTTCCGAGTCATTAAGCCTACATAAATAATGGCTCATTCCGTATGAAAGAAGTATCTTTTTACCGGGCAATTAGGCTGCTTTCGCTTTCACTGTGAAAAATGACCCTTTTTTAAGGCATGAAACACAAATAAATAACGAATTGATAATAAACTGAGAACTCGATTTCGTTGTTTTTTAACATCACGTATCAACTACTATTCGACCTTTTTTCATAAATCGTTAGACAGTTTTACTCAGATGTCTGCCCGGGATTTGGCGTGAAGCGGATGCGTCTAGGGACGTCAAAAATCAAATCCATGATTGCGGACAATCATTTTTCTGACTCCAAAAGGGTTCCACACCGCTTCTGAATCAGCTTTTCCTCATTTCCTCCGAAACCAAAAGTCAAAACGAACTAAGGTTACAATAAAACTGCACAGTGATACTAAGTAATATAAGTAATATAAAGTATATTCCTGAAAATTACAAGAAAATTCAAAGTTAGATAACAGTAGAATAATAAAGTAGGGCATAGTAGAATGAACAACACGTATTTATGTTAATGCTAAACTGACACTTAACAGTACCGACGCACCTCTCCAACTGTCGAGCACTGTGACGCATTGTTAGAACATCTTACTGTACTGTACTAGGCAGCATTCCGCTCTCTTTTCGTCCCGAGATTTGGTTATGTTTAGACAGGTCTCAGGTCTTCGGTTATGTTCATGTCCTTATAAAATAAACTGTGTCATCACACGCAATATGTAACATTTATGTAATCACGCGTTACTATGTAATTTAAGTTTATTTTAAGAATGATTCCGTTTAATCCGAAAAGTTTGTTTATCCGAAAAGGGTCTGGTCCCATTCATTTCGGATTATCGGGACTCTACTGTGTGACTACGATCCTCGCATCTCGGAATAGCCCATCTCACGCTCCTTTGTGGAATTTAAGACGTCGTGCTTTCCTGTTTGGGTATCAGCATTCTCTGCTTCAGTTTGGTGACTGAAAACACGACAAACGGCCGACTGTTTATTTATTTATTTTTTTTAATGTTATCACTTTCTCATCATGATAGTGCTATACTTCGCCTAAAAAGTAATAAAACATTGCATTTTATACTTCATGTTTTAATTATGACATTAAGAGCGAAACCATTTTCGGAAATTCGGGATAATTTTAAGCTATGCTAGGAAATAATTTTTTAAAATTTTCTCCATTCATTTTCACAGCAAATATTATTGAAAAAAGGCCAGATTTATGTTGATGTTAAAAAAAAACATTTCTTCCCCTGACGCTGCTATCTTTTCGACGTTTGCACCGAAATGTGTTGATTTCTTTACTACGGGAGCACCCTACATTTATAACTTAATGGTATAGAAAACTAAGGAATTTACCTGAAATTTACAAAACAACTTTTCTACTTTTAGTAGAGCTAAAATCATAGATAGTTGTCGAAAAATCCAATTTTTAAGCAATGTCGCTTTCAACTGGCAATATTGCAAGTGAAGCCAACCTTTTTTGACACATGGTGGATTTCAAATACATACGTAGGTGTTGATTAACTTTTACTTTGAGACAAATCGTTCAGCACTAGCTACAGATACTGGAATAGTCAAAATAATTCTCGTATATGTTTGAATAAACGTTAACAATACTGTTCTCAATCATGTACTTTAGAACGTCACTTACTTTTTATTCTTTAGGTATAATTCTTCTAAACATCTTCAGTTCTTGGTAAAGTTCGTCTGCTAGCAGGGCCCGACTTTGACCCAATGGGGCCCTGGGCAAAGCAGACTTTGGGAGCCCCCCCTCCAAGGACATATCCAGAGGGAGGCCATGTGCCCTCCCCCTCCAGGAGTAGATTTCCACATGAACATGTGGTACACTCACCAAGCCCCCCCCCCCCATAAATTCGGACCGGAAATTCAAAAAAATTTTCGACCAAAAAGTCAAACATTTGAAAATAATAATAATAGTAATAATGTGTTAATTAATTTACTTTTAATGTTAATAAATAAATTCAGAAAATTTTCTTTTGAAATGAATATAGTGGGTGTACTGTGCCCCACCCAGGATTTTTTTCTGTATCCGCCACTGCCCACCTTTGCTGAATTACCCTAAAACCAAATTTTCAAAAATATGTACAACCTAATACTAAATTAGGGGGCCCCATAAATTTGGGGGCCCCGGGAAAGTGCCCCACTTGCCCATGCGGAAATCTGGGCCTGTCTGCTAGTATATCACAATACAATTTTCCCTCAATTCGCGCACTGAGAACTTCTTGAAACTGTGGAAAATTTCTTGATCAGGTTTTTCCTTTAACGTCATGAATAAACCCAAAATTCTGTTCATATTTCTTGAGCTCTGAAAACCACGAAGTACAGCCCTGTGAAATAATCACGTAAAAATACTCTGTCTTCTGGATTTTCACTCCTGTCATCTGGAGTTACATACTGAAAAAATGTTTTTTCTTCCTCTTCCGAAATTCTTTTAAAACATTAGGTTCTTGAGGAATTTCATTTGCTGTGATCATTGCTGACAACATCCCACTGTTTCTGCACTCTGCTATCCAAGTAATAAACTGTTCCATGTTTCCTCTTTGCCATAAAATTAATTTTTACCAATGTATCATACCACGCAACTACTGAAACGATGAATTCTTTCAAAAGCTTTGCCTTTCACTCTCGGACGTCATTGAAACTCGTAACGCATGCAAATATGTACTTCCCTTCAGGGCCTGATTTAGAAAATTCTTGACTATAGGCACAACTTGGGGGTCCCCTAACACTGATGTGGGCATAAAATTTCCCAAATTGATACACACAAAAAAAATAATCATGAATCATTGTGAAAGTACCATTTTGCCAAGAATTGGCTATTTGAAGCGTAGATGCCTAGAACATTATCAAATAACAAAAATCAATACAACATATTAACTTCATCATTAAAACACCAATGCAATGCAACCAGGAAAACTTAATAATCCTTTATATACACTATAACATACATATGATGACATACATATGATGAACCTAACAATCAAATTTGAAAGGATAAATAAAAAAAAATTGCTATTCAAAAAAGGTAAAATTTAAAAAATTTGAATTGGGAATTTTTTCTTTTAAAATAAAAATTTGGGATGGGGGTGGGGGGGGGGCAACATTCGGGGGCCTCTAGGCCTACTGGGCGTAATGGAAAATCAGGTCCTGCTTCCCTTCGTTTCGAGGCCAAGCACGGGGCTCCAGGCGACGCCTCTGCTAGCAAAAGTCTCCATCCAGGTCCAATACACACTCTTTTGGGTGCAGACGTGTTTGGAGAAATAATATTCAATTTCACTATTAAATCTAGTGAGTTTAATAATGAGATGGATGCATTAAAAAGAAATCAATCATTATCCTGCAGAAGCATAATTTTATCTCTAAATCTATTTTTTGGATAATTTGGGTATAATCAGGATGGGCGCGACATTCAAACATCTCATATTACTGCCAAAACGGCATATTCTATCTGATCTCATTGTTAGACACTGTCCTGAAATTCTTAATGAAATGGGTCCTCATTACATGCATCATTTAATTGGGTATCGCCACTCCTTTAACAATTATTGTGAAAAATACCAGCTTTACAATTTTTCAGTTTGAATGTTCTTACATGGGAACAGTAAAATTTTATACACAACCGAATGTGGGCAAGTTTTTTCCTGCCCTTTGAATAAAAGTCTTTTGTACTGTTTTCAGTGGATATAGAGGCTTGACTGCGTTTTCTTCTGATGATCAAGGAACTCCAGTCATCACTCAATTCTGCTCAGTTCTTATAACTTTCTGAATACTTTGAAAGTTAAGGGTATCGACGTGAACGAATTAAGACGGATGTCATGCCATGAGTGGTAAATTCAGTGGAGTTGACAACAACTTCCAAATACACTGAATGCTGATGCAGTTCTCACTACTTAAATCTTGCTATCAGCTGTGCATGCAATGTAAGGCAGTTCGAAATGCAATGGCGACACTTGGCACAATCTCTTTAATTGTTCGTCGAAACGGCAGCACTTTAATCGAATCCTAGTTGCCTTTTGTTTCTCATTGTCGTCTGAAAAAAGTGTGTCCACCTAGACAGATAGACTGGTATGACTCTGTAATGATATTTATATAAATGTTACCAGCTGTATGCCACTCACATCTGTATGGGATGATGAAGAAACGGCAGCAACTGCAAATCACTCATTAAGTACTATAAATGAAGCTGAGTTTCGAGTGCCAATTTAGCCTTTGAGTAGATTTTTACAAACTGAGGACGTGGACTTAACTGAAGCAGTGGGGTTATGCTGACCATTGTGAAACAAATGAGAAATCGTGCAGAGAAAGAATTCCATGATATTTTCCCTGCAGTAACTGTGATAAACAGAATGTCGATGTAAAAATTCCCCGTCGGGTTGGCCGTCAGAAAAAAATCGATGCAGATTCACCTGAAAATTATTTCATATCAGCAGTATATATTCCTTTATTGGGTTATTTTCTTCAGTGAATACAGGAACGTTTCCTTCAGCTTAAGGATATTCTATCGAGCTTTAAATGTTTGCTACCAGGGAAAAGAAGGTGAGACAGAGAAACAAGATAGCTGCATATGCAGAATGCAGTGTCGAAGCTCTAATAGGGTAACTACGGTATTGCCATCTAGCTAGTGTGGGCAGAAAGCTCTAGGTGTTTTTCAGACGTGTGTCATTCACAACTGTTTCCGGCGACAAACTCGCTATTGAAAATCCTTTGCATACTTCCAGTGCCCATTGAATCCGGGCTTTATCCAACCTCAAACTTATTTGCGAAACACCACCAGTGAGGAACGTCTGGACGGTTTTTTTTCTGCTTAACATTCATCGAAATATAAAAGCATCCCTGACGCAAAAGCCCCTGATAGTCTCCATTTTCGACTGTTTTATTTAATGAATACAGGCTGTTCGCACATTTTGTAGACGATTTTGGTCAGCGGTATAAAAAATCGTTTGCTGCAAAATAAATAATTGCAATTGTACTATGCTTTTAAAAGTCGAAATTATCGTCTGCGGCTTGAAAGTTTTGTTTTTATTCAAAATGGCGTTTTTAACAAAGCAGTGATTCGAAGGCTACATTTATGCTCTTTCCGAAGAGAAATATGCATACTCCGTTATCCAAAAACGATGTGAGAGTCATGGTTTTGTGATATCTAAAGCGTCGATAGGTAATATCGTCAACAAGAAAGGAAATAAACGTCAAATTGGAGGAAATAAACGTCAATTTTTGTCCTCAAGTGGAACAAAAATTCCAAACAAGTATCCAAGGAAAAAACGGACATCTTCGACTATTGCAAAGGTACGTTATTTAATGTTAAAAGAAAATCCGCCTAGTCAAAGGACAGTTGCAAAATCATTAAAATGCTCGGTGTCCACTATAAACAAAATGATAAACGTTGATTTAAATCTTAAGAAAGCAAAAAAAACGCAATGTGCATCGTCTTCTTCCAAATCATATCACTGAACGCAGGACACGCTGCAGAATTCTATATGAGAAACACTTATCCAAAGAAAAATGGAAAACAATTGTCACAAAAGATGAATCATGGGTGCATTTAAATGACTGCAACAAAAAAAGAGCCATTTATTATCATAAAAGGGGAGAAAAACTTTTAAGTACATGCTTGAAAGAATCGAAAGAAAGTTTTTCTAAGGTTTTCCTGATTGTTGCTGGTTTTTCTTATAATGACAAGTTAAAATAAAGAGAGTGGAAAAAAATGTCAAGATTAACTCCAAATACTATCAGGAACATATTTTATCGCCAATTTTTCTGACTGAAATACCATCGCTTTACCCACAGTGCCATCAATCTGTGAGACTCCATCAGGACAAAGCTAGCCGTCACACATCAAAATCCACTGTAAATTTCCTAAAAGAAATGGAACAAAAACTGGTATCAAGGCCATACCCTTCACTGATATCCCTACTAAATCTCCCGATGTATCACATATGGATTTTTGAGCTTTCGGACTTTTAAAATCTGCATTATCCAAACGTCGTCCCAAAACCCTTACAGGACTCTGGAAAGCTGTTCAGGAGGAATGGGATAGAATACCTCTTCTGACACTTCAAAAGGCATTATTATCCTGGAAATTGCGGTTTCGAAAGATAGTTCAGAATAAGGGATGTCAAATAGAACATTTAAAACACAAGAATTTTATGTAATTTAGTTTTGTGAATACAATATACATCGTCTAAAAAATGTGTGAACAGCCTCTGTATAGTGACATAAATTTAATTATCGATAAATGTAGCGATTGTTTTTCTATATTCCTTTGTATTTCTTCCTTTACCTCTTCGCCTTTCGGTTCTTCTCCCAGTATTTTTTTTTCATTGTTTGGGGGGGGGGGAGGAACGTCTGCAAATGCTGTTCTTCTCCTAGTATTTTTTTTCATTTTTTTTTTTTTTTGGGGGGGGGGGGAAGGAACGTCTGAAAATGCGAATTCAATATAGTCAAGTTACTTAAATCAAAATAAATGGAACAACATTTTTAAGCACACACACACACACGCACATACATACATACATATATATATATATATATATATATATATATATATATATATATATATATATATATATATATATATATATATATATATATATATATATATATATATATATATATAATGTATGGAATAAATAATATAAGGCTTGCGGGATACGGAGTTCCTGCGTTGGCGCCCGGACATTTGACACGTCCGTAATGGGTTGGACGCATCACGTGGTCACTCCGTACAGATCTGTGACTGGTTAAAATCTTTATCGTGAGCAATGTGAACAAGACCACAGACGTCATCAGTAAAATTTAAAACTTTCCATTATTATCGGTTGTCACTTTTAAACCTTGTACACACACACACACAAACACAAATAAACACACACACACACATATATATATATATATATATATATTTATATATATATACTAGCTGAAAACCCGCACTTCGCTACGGATTACATTCAAATTAAATATAACGGTCAATGTATGCAATTAATGCCAAAAATAAATAAATAAATATATATATATACAATTGATGTAGAAAAAAATATATATATTTATAAAAAAATCGTAAGGGATATTTTTATAGACAAAATAATGTCCAATCGTCTGCCGCATTAGCAAGAAAATAAATTTTTTTGTCATTTAGTTGTTATGCACGTGATGATAAATTTATTTAAAGTACCAGAAAAAGAAATCACGTGATCGGCATTCAATAAATTAAATTCTAAAAATGAATCTTTAAAAATTCACCAAAAATCAGAAAATAAAGGTAAAGATTCGAAAAAGATTTCATTTTAAAGGAATTTTTATGATCTTTCTCGTTAAATAAATTTTATAACCCTCAAATTATTATTTTAAATTCAAACTTAAAAAAAGTTACTAAAACAGCTTAAAAATTTAATTTAAAAAAAATCTAAGAAGAATTTTTCAAAAATCTTTCTGAGTGCACCCCTACACTATAAGAAGAATCGCCATGCAAAATGTCAGCCCTTTAGGTCCAGCGGTTTGGTCTCTGCGTTGTATGTCTGTCTGTCTGTCAGTCAGTTAGTCAGTTACGGAACTGTTTTATATATACTATATATACCCTTTATATATACTATATATAACCTTAATTCCAGAATGTTTGGTGAATGACGTCATAGTGCTCACGGTCGTAATAGTTGCAACCGGCGCATACCGTGCCGGACAGGTTAAGACTGGTCTTAAGCAGTTCCTGAGCGGAGGCGCTGCTAGTTAGCTTATGAGTAGAAACAGTTCTCTGTAAGGTGAGGGTGTTGTGCGCTCGGTCGAAATTCAAAATGGATCAGCGAACGAATATGCTGTTCTGTTTCAAACTTGGAAAATCAGCGAAAGTGACTCGTGAAATGCTGCTAAAAGTTTACGAAGAACGTGCTGTCACCTTGAAGTGCGTGTATGAGTGGTTTAAACGCTGCCGAGAAGGGTAGGAAACCATTGAAGACTCCCCCCAAAGTGATCGGCCTGCAACTGCACGCACCCCGGACAACGTACAGAAAGAATTGTTGGCCAGTGATAGTCGTGCGATAGAGAGAATGATAGCGGAGGAAGTGGGAATGGGTCGTGAGATGGCCCACCTCATACTGACCCAGGATTTGGGTAAACGCAAGCTTTGCTCCCGATTTGTGCCCCACACTTTGACGCCGAACAAATGCAAATTCGGCTTGACGCCTGTGGAGATTTCATCGACATGGCGGATTGAAACCCAAATTTCCTGAAAACCATTGCCACGGGTGACGAGACTTGGTGCCTGAAGTACGACCCCGACGGCAAGCGTCAGAGTATGGAGTGGCGGGGCCCAGGGTCGCCGAAGAACAAGAAGGTGCGAAGTGAGAAATCCTGCATCAAGATAATGCTCTTGGCGTTCTTCGACTCTGAGGGTCTCATCCATAAAGAATTCCTCCCTGAGGGCACCACGTTAAATACCGATAAGTACTTGGATATACTGACACGTCTGCTGCAACAGATCAATCGGGCACGCCCTCAGTACGCCAAGCAAGGTAACTGGACCCTGCTTCACGACAATGCCCGGCCACATACTGCCTTTCTGGTGCAGCAGTCCTTGGCCAACAGGCGAGCTGTATCCCTGAATCACCCACCCTACTCTCCAGACTTGTCTCCCCCGGACTTTTTCTTGTTCCCCAAACTGAAATCAGCCCTGAGGGGCCACAGGTTTTCGAACATTTCGGACGTCCAACGTAATGCTACGACCCAGCTGAAGGCCATCCCTAAAGACGACTATGCCAGGAGTTTCCAAGACTTGTACAGCCGTTCCCAGATGTGCATTACCGCCTACGGGGATTACTTCGAAGGACAGTAACAGTTGTTTCATGTAAGACAACAATCCATTGTAACTATAGACACATTCACTGAACTTTCTGGACAAAGGTTGTATATATATATATATATATATATATACACACACACACACACACACACACCGGGTGACCAGAATTAAAACACCCCTACTCTGACCTCCCTGTATATCGAACTACTCTTCAAATTTTGTACACATGCCATTCAGGTTATGGGGACACGGATTTCGCGAAAAAAATTTAGTTCCCAAAACACCGATAGGTAGCGCTGCACAGAAGAAAGTATGAAAAAAAGCTAAACTAATAATAGAAAAAAACATGCAAAATGAAATTTTTCCTTTTTCATTTCTATTACCCTTATAGAAAAAGAGAAAATAATAAAATAAAATTTCAGGTAGTCTCTTCTAACAAAACTACAGCGGGTTAATACCATAGGATTACTTATCGTTGCTTACCTCTTTTGTATGTGTATATGCATGTATGTGTTATGTATACATGTATCTCTCTCACTCTCTCTCTCTCTCTATATATATATATATATATGTGTGTGTGTATGTATGTATGTATATATATATATATATATATATATATATGTATGTAAATATATGTGTGTGTGTATGTGTCGAAATTTGAACACAATTTGGTACTTTTTCGTTTCCCTGTTTACTGCTTTCCCAAGCGATTCAGGCTGGGCTTGGCGCGTTGCCAAAATTATAACTCGCGACGACGGACGGTTTTAGCGTCCGAAATTTTGTTTTCCAGAGGAATGTTATGGAGGAACGTAATCATCTGATAAAAGCTTTAACTTCCCTTGGCACTGCAATTTCGCACTGTAAGTACAAAAATTTACATAAACCCATGGTTTGCAGCCATTTTCTGGGAATAAAAGAGGATAAAAAAACTGGGGAATGAATTCTGATCAGTGATGGCTGACAGAACGCGTTTTGCTTGTGAAGCTCTTTTATGGAAATGCTGCAGCTACACTTCGAGAGTTTCGCCAACTTAGGCGACGATGGACCATGAAATTTTTTTTAAAATTTATTAAACCAATTGCTATGAAATTTTATATACTTATACAGTGTTGTTTAGAGATGGACATTCTAAATTTAAAAAAAAATCAGAATGTAATTAATTAAGATATTCATTAAAATAAGTTTGTTAATGACTCTATTTAAAAATGCTCCATGCGCATTCATTTTTGTCTCAGATATCTAATTTTCTCTCTTAAGTCAGCATTATATAGTTATAATAGAAGTGAGTAGCTACACCTGATTTACAGTCCTATTTATAAAAACTAGAAAAGAAATCGATAAAAATAGGTCATTTTATGCAAAATTTTATCAAATTTTTTTTTTATCGTAAAAACTTTAAGTTGTTTTAAAATAGTATAATGAATTGATTACTAAGTTTTATTCTAACATATATAAGTAATCATTTTATGAAATTTTATGAAAATTCAAGAAAAATTATAACGAATGGTACATTTTGAACATAAAATTCCAATTCTTCGAGGCACTGTAAAGCGTTATCTTTTTATGATGTTTGATAAATCGAAGCATCGAGGAGAAAAAATTATTTGTGTTATCTCCATCCTCCCAGCCAAAAATGGAGACGAGACTCGTCTCTTGGTCTGCTGCCAGATCCACGTGGATTACATTCTGATCTCCCCGGCGACGACTGGGAAGGTCGAAGGGCTGTCGGCAACATGTGACGGCTTTTGTGCACAAATCAGAGAGAGTGCACCCCCACGTGATAATTGCCCCCCGGTTTTATGCAGTGCGATATCGATCCGGAAGACTGGTCTCGATTCTCCAGAGTCATCGGATATCTTACGGAATCAATTCAAATAGGAACGATTTTAAACTGTAGGTGCAGAAGGCAATTGTTTGAGTTGTTTGAAATAATGTGCCGAACAAAAAACAGGTAAAAATGAATATCAAGTCGAATGAATGGCCCTGTAGATTGGGACACAAATCGAGCTAGGCCAAACATCGCAAGTCTAACAAGAATCAAACAAAACTCTTTCGAGCGATTTCCATTGTAGCTGTACTGAAACCCGTGGAGAATATACGATATCATATGATATCTTTTAATATCTGTGTATAAATCAGCAACGGGGTCAGAATTTATTTCAACTTTGATACAATATAGAAAAAAATCTAAACAAAAAAGTAAAAACAAAAAAGGCGTCACCAAACGAATTCCGTCAATCATCAATTTTGAATCAGGCAAAAATGAAGAAAGACAAATATACGTATGGTGATTAAGACCACTATTTTGTTTGAAACTCTATACGATTTTTTTACTTTTTTGTAGAAATTTTTTTATGATTTGAACGTCATTTCTATTTTTTTATGGAAGCATGTTCAGTCTCCAAACTGTAGATGAACGAAATTTTATTAACTAGACTATGAGATTTCTCATCGGCATATTGACGTCACGCTTTGCGACGTCATTATGACATGTTAACAGAATACGCCCTCCAGGTTTGAAGACCCCTTTCATTATAAATTGACGGATAATTGCTTCGATTTGTATTTATTTAAATTCTGACACGAGAGAGATTTTGTCCACTTCCGGGGAAACTGAGAGGGCCCCCGATTCATCCCTTTTCAAGGGGACATCTAAGGAAAAAGGGAATGACAATCATTTAAATGCACGTCCTAAATTTTAATCATTTAACTAACTCAATCTCCCGTTGGAGCACATACGGCAGCCATTGGTGATCTAGAATTCATCGCATTCATCGTTTGAGGTGACAAAATTGAGTACACTTTTTACCATGTTTTTATAAACTCGCTTTCTTGTTTCTGTGTGTGTTTGTTCAGTCCAAATCTTGCGATCGATTTTTAACTCACTTCCCGACTAGCTAGACATTTGAAACTTTTAGAATAGTCCAGAACACGATCACAATGCATTCTTTTGATACTTTTAGCCATCTTTAAGCAGTATTATTGAATTTATTTTCAGTTAATTTTGTTTTGTAGACTGGTGCAGCCCTCTATCGGCCGGGACGGGAACGAAAAGTGAAACGCAAGTTAACTTCCAATTCACTTCATTTTCTTTCACGTGGATGGGATAATTCATCCAAAATATTTTGAAAAAAGTATTTATTAATACATAGAATTAATTGTCTAGTTTATAGGATTCAACAGAAAATTTAAAAACATGGTACATAATAAGTTATTTTTATCTTGTAATTATTATGCTGATTTTAGATCTATTGACCCATGATTTTTTATAGGTCATGATATCTATTTCGTTTACTAGAAATTTTAATTTTTTGCTCAATAGCCGTAGATTGTAAATCTTATGTTCTCTTATGAGTTGATTTTAGATTTGGTTAAGGAGGGTATTTTTTTTTTCAATCGGGATGCCCGATGAAGCGAATGATTTTTACCCTTCCATAAATGTCTTGCGTGTGTGCAATGGACGCATAAACCTGCGCGTGTCTAAAACATAAATCTGGGTATGTATGTATAAATATGTGTGCACGTTCGTTTATTCAATGTTTAAAACTACGTGTTTTGTACACGAGTATAATACGCACCCTCATTTTTGCGGACTAAAATGTGAGAAAAAAGTACTCGAGATTTTACGGCAGTTATTCTTGACAGGTGATAATATTGTTGAATCTCGGTAAACGTCTCGTGAACATGAAACAAAATATTTTGATCTCTTGAAGCTAACATTGAATAAATATTCTTTCGTCAGTGATTGTCGAATATCTCTCCTACGAAAACACACAGGTTCTCGACAAGAAAGTTTAAATAGACGTGAAACTTCTCTAGGTTCCGAAAAGCCTTTTGGAGGGGTTGCCGTCGGAATAGTGGGTAAAATAACACTGTCTCTTTGGAGTGTCATGATATTAAGAACCGATGTTCCGAACGAAATAGAGCCGTTTAGCTGGGCGGCTGGCTGGAGAGGTTTCCCCGCATATACAGTGAAAACTTCCCACCCCTATTCGACGACCCCCTTTTTCCGAACTCGTTACTGGTCAAATTTATTTGCATGTGTATGCACTTACACGATAGCAAAGGAGGTGTCTGCCGTCACCGAGGACGATGGTCAGCACTGCCAAATAGGCTTCCTCTTAAGTGTAAGAGGCGCATCTAGAACGCAGACGAGACTACCCACAGTCGGAACCGGCCGTTTCCAAGAAATACTTGATTCGATCGGAGTCATCTCCCGCAAAAGACACTTTTCCGGTACGCGAATCGGGATGGACCGAGAGAGTTGCTTTTTTTCTTCCTCTATATCAATGTGTGTGTGTGTGTCTGTATATACACTGAAGTGCCACTGAATTAGGGATACCTACCTAGTAACGAGTTTGGCCTCCTCTGGCCTTGATAACGGCTGCCACACGACGAGGCATAGATTCAACAAGTTTCTGGAAACGTTCCACGGGAATGGCTTGCCAAATATTGGCTAAAGCTGTCCATAATTCAGTAAGGTTCTTTGGTCCTGTGTGATGGCCTTTCAAGCCTTGTTCCAAACCATCCCAAAGATGCTCAATAGAATTTAAGTCTGGGCTTCTAGGTGGCCAATTCAGGACAGAGAAGTCAGAGGAATTCTCATCCAACCTGCCAGTAGCCAACCGGGACTGAGAGGTACAGTTGTCTTGCTGGAAAACTCCATTACCGTGCGGATAACAGAACAGCATAAACGGATGGAGGTGATCACCCAGCAACTCTACGTACCGAATTGCATTGAGGGAGGTTGGTACACGCACCAAAGATCCCAAACTGTGCCACGAAAAAACACCCCAGACCATGATTGAGCCACCATGCCCTTGTACAGTTCCAGCCAGGCATGCAGGATCCATGGCTTCATGAGCCTGACGCCATATTCTCAGCCTCCCGTCGGCGTTAAGTAGTCGGAATCGAGACTCATCACTCCATGCTACTCGTTTCCAGTCTTCTACACTCTAGTCTCTGTGCTCTCTTGCCCAGGCAAGACGTGCAGCCCGATGGCGAGTATAGAGCAATGGTACTCTCGTAGGTCGACGGCTCCCGAAACTCATACGGTGAAGCGAGCGTTGCACAATCAGTTTACTGACTGTACTACTGGCACCGTCATTAAACTGGGTGGTAATTTGAGCTAATGTTTGGCTTCGCTGGCTACGTACAATACGCCTGAGCCGTCTCTCACCACGCACTGTCAAGGCTAATTGTCCTTTGCAGTTTGCCCGATCGCTAGTTTTTTTCCACCATCCATGTATTCTTGGTATACTCTTGACACTGTCGACCTTGAAAATCCTAGCTGTCTGACGATTTCGGAAATTGAATGGCCCATGCGTCGCGCACCTACGATTTGTCCCTGATCGAAGGCGTCTAAATCAAGCAGTTTACCCATACTGGCAATTCCAACAACTAATTTAGAACAACCACAGTACGTGCTATATATGCAGTTACCACAGTGCCCTCACTTGCGCATACATGATGCGCAGCGCTACACAATTGGCATAGGCTTTGCTATCCCTAATTCAGTGGCACTTCAGTGTATAACCTAATACTCTATATAATAAACTTTCCCATCTGTGTGTCTCCCTTTTCTCGCGATTCGTGCTTCCACTGACGCCCCACCTCTCTTTTCAGGCATCCATGTTCATCGACACCGTGGCATGCAGTCCGACGATGAAAAATCTGCTTTACTAGGAGGAGGGGCGGAGAAAAAACCCGAGTCGATGAGTACTGCTCCACCATTGCCACACCGATAATGACTGCATGCAGACACATTTAAAAAACAGACCTCAATGCAGAAATTCATAAAAAAATGGATGTCATTCTTTTTTCGTTGAATTTCAACGTTGCCAACGATTCCATAAATATCCTTCCCCGAAAGATTGTTTCGTCAGTTTGATACGTCAGTTTGGTAAACAAATCTGTGCCCATGGAGGTGTACAGGGATCCCATATCCGTTACACCCCCTTCACTTCTAAACTGTGACGGCTTTGGCCATAAGGTGGGTATCTAGGTATAGTAAAACGACTATGCGCGACTCGACGAGACAACTTCCGACGCCATATATCGGCAAATTTTGGAATGAGCATTTTTATCTCAATAACGGTACGAGATACTGGGAAAAAAGTCAATTACAAAGTTGTTCGGCATCATCGATTTAGTATTTAAAGACACCTTACGCACATTAATACTTAAAACATAATGTAAAAAATGAACATTTGTTTGGTCACGATTTCGAAATCTATATTAGCCACTCTGCACTTTCGAGATTTTTCATGGTCTTTTCGACCTTCTCTCGCGTTTCACGACGCCATAGTGTTAAAATTCACGACCAAACAAATATTCATTTTTTACATTCTGTTTTCGTAGGAATGTGCCCAAGGTATCTTTTCTTACTAAATAGGACTGCACGTGTATATCTCTTCTTTATAAATCGATGATGCTAAACAACTTTGCAATTGACTTTTTTCCCGTATCTCGTACTGTTATTGGGATCAAAACGCTCATTCCAAAATGTGCCGATAGATGGCGATGTAAGTTGTCACATCGAATAGCGCATAGCCTTTTTACTATACCTAGACGCCCACTTTATGCCCTAAGTTGTCACTGTTTAGAAGTTAAGGGGGGGGGTGTTGACGAATATTGGTGGGAACCCTGTATACAAGAATGTATAGGTATACACATATGCATGCGCACACACACACACATATGTGTGTGTGTGCGTGTGTGGTAAAGAACACCCACCACTTTGTTACGAGTAGACTGTTTCTCTTGGATATTTGTGAGTGGTCCAATCGTCGTGTATCGAGGTCAATGGCAAAAAGTGGGTCCTCTGTCAAACTGAACCATGGTGACGTAAATGTATGTACGGAGGGGAAACTTCTGCAGCAGGCCACCACGATTCGATAAACCGTTAACAACCCATTCAGAGAGCCAAAGAAATCCACGGCCAACCCTCCAAACGGAACCTTGAATGACCGCTATACAGAAGTTTCACTATGTATATATACATATATATATATATATATATATATATATATATATATATATATATATATATATATATATATATACAGGGTGATTATAATTAAAGTTTAAGTTTCAAAACGCTATAAAAAAAGAACCACTGATGAGAATGACGTCAAATTTGAACGGCATGTTATTGAAGAAGGCGGAAAGCGTATGGCAGAAGAAAAAATTTAGTTTCAAATTTTAGCGTTCAAATTTTAGTTTCAAATTTTATCAAATCGAACATATAGCATTCGTGTAACAAATGATATATCTGTGTGTATTACTAAATGCGAACTATCTCCGAGGAAACAGAATTCCTGCAAATCCATTGAGTGCGGCAACTTGGCAAATGTCTATGAGGGCATGCGCAAAAAAGGACTCCCTTTACCGCCCGGTTGAAGAATCATTTACGTTCATGACACCTCGAGTAGCAGTCAAATTTTAAGGTATCTACGTTCTCAAATGGCAACATCGCTTGTCTCTCAAATACGCTTCTCTTTTGGTTCGTACGGTCATCGAATGAGAACTCGCGGCCCCTTTAATAAACCGGAAATGCCTCTTTCAATGCAATGTCGAGAAAACTCAATCTTCGCTTACTTTTGGAGAAACGAGAAGGCTCATCACTTAAAAAAGTTTTCGATATATTTCGATCCAATTTCGCAACATTGTTGACTATGTTTTGAACTAAAAGCTCTATCTGTCCATTGAATCATTCTACAGGCACTTATAAAGAGATAATTAAAAAGAAAGTAATCAGTGTTTTATTTCGCTTCATTGGTCTATCTTTGGAAATAGTGTCTATAGCCGAGGTTCCCAACCTGGGAGGCGCGACTCCCAGGGGAGCCACGGACTAGTGCTAGGGGAGGCGCCAAAACTTTTTAATAAAAAATCGATGTTCATACCATAATAACTATAAATAAACGAATAAACTATAATATCTATAAATAGATGAATTTGAGTTGACAACCATCGAAAAGAAAAATTGATAGAATTGTCATTCGATAGCTCACTCAAACAAAAGTTTCAAAATTAAATCATAATTCAGTTTTGGATGAATCATAGTTGAGAGTATGAATATTTGTATTGCAAAGGAATGCAAGTGCTTCTACCGTTTGTAACGTCCTATTTATGCGGAACGGGCACTGGCTGCAATGAAAACCAAATATCGTACCAAGTAATAGTCGAAAACGAGTCACGAGCGGCACTCTCCATATTGCCCCCAAGATTTGATAAACTTTGTGCCAATAAACAACAACAACCCTCGCATTAAATTTTGATGCGTTAGATGTAGCTTAATATGTAATTTAATATAAAAATAAATATGCATGTTCGTATTGCTATAGCAAAATCTTGTTATAATTCTGTTAATTGTAGTTTTCATTTTTTGTAATAAAGTTATTTAAAGTGTCTATATTCTTATATCTATTAAAAGATAGGGAGGTGCGGAAAAAAAAATTTTTAGGGAGGCGCGGAAAAAAAGATTTTTTTTTAGGGAGGCGTAGTAGCATAAAGTTTGGAAACCACTGGTCTTATAGTATAAATGACATTAAACTATATATGGAGTCGAACGGATCTCTGGCGTCAGCACTCAGTTGTACTCAAAATAAATAGAAAATTCCCCCTATTTTGGAATGTTTTTCTTTGCCAATGATATTTGTTTTCTATCCCCTCAAAATATATCATTAGTGTCTATTTTCGTAAAAAAAAGAAGGTGGTAGGCCTTTACCAGTGTCTCTGAAACATTCGAATGCAAAGTCAAGTGTGAGAGGAAAGGACTCCTGCCGGTCGTTGAGATCCTGTCAAGTCGTAAATATGAATGTGTGATCGGAGGTACTTTTTGTCGACGATGCTACTGGTTTAATACGCCTTCGAGGGTCGATTTGAACCGAGATCGCTTGGATGAGTTCCAAGTGACTTGTCATTTCATTTTGGGTAATGTACTTCTGGCAAAATTTTGAAACGTGAACTTGAAGGTATTATCCCGTCATTGCTCGAAACTTCTCGCAAATCATCGAACGATTGTTTAAGGTAAAGGGTATTAGGAGCGGGATGGTATCATACCCCACTTGAAAAGCATAAAATGTCGAAGCTAAATATAGCAGAGCCAAACTAGAATTTTGGAGGCAAATTCCAGTCGAAAGGAGATGTCCCCCCTTCAAATCCGGGGGAAACCCATCGTATTGCTATCAGCCGGTACCTATGAGAAATATAAATCGTTGTGTGCACAATTTTGTAGGCATAGAAATGGAATGGCGGAGAGGGAGCTGAAAACGATTATTTAAATAACGATTCACGACTGAGGGATATCTCACCCCGAATATACTAAAATGAGTTTTGTAATGAACACTGTTCAGTTAGCTCATTATTTCCTGTATGTATTTTCGGGTCTAGTATACGTATTTTTGCAACCGAGTGTTCAATTTATTCAAACATATTAAAATATCTTTTCTGAGCGTTTTTGTGTGTGTCCAGTCCTGCAGATGTAGCAAGCCGAACCTAAATAGGGAATATCGAGGACATTTTGATGGCCTCTTGCTTTTGCATCTATGAATATAAAATATTCAAAGTTCCATAGTTAAAAGAGATGAAATTTAATAGGTTATGCCCACCCACTTTATTTTATCTCTGTTAAAGATAACACTTAATAGAGATAAACTCTAGGGACTTTATAGAAAGTCGATTAGTTCCTTGCATGTTCTATTCATACCTCATTTTGAATCATTCCTTTCTTTTTCTTTTAAAGATTGGATCGGAATGTGTTATACAAGTGTCATTTTGGGGACATTGTCTGTTTGTCAAATGTAAATAACCCCTGCTTTATTATTTAGATAACGGGTCAAATTTTACCATTTGGAAAATAAAAACTATTGAATGCGGAAAAGGCTTTGTTTTCAAATCTCTTGCAAGAAACTTGGGAGAGAGAGAGAAAAGCGACGTTACGCTTTTTAACGGCCAATTCAATCCCTCCAGGGCATTTCATTTGCTTGATCAAACATCTTTTTACAAAACTATTTCTTCATTTATTCGAAAATGACATTAAACAGGACTTTGAAAAACTGAAGGATCCAAGAGCTTCTCCTTCATTTTAGTAATTTACAAAATATTTTGTGCTGACTACATCTATTGTTTCGTATTTGAAAAAAAACCCGTTTTCTTTGTATGACATCAAAAAAATCCACGGTAATAAACAATCGAGTACAAGTTACAACTGTCAATTTCGCTCCCAAACTAAAAGTGTGTCAATACGTCAGAAAGTTCCGTGCAGTAAAAGAAGCCAATTTAAAATGACGACCGCATGCCTTGAACGAGATCGAATAGTGTAAAATCCTTGTTAGCTGAGAGCTAATGCCGATTTTTTTTTCATTTTTAGTAATATTGCATGCGATTCGTCAATAGATCCTACTTCATTGGTGAATAACTTCTAGCCAAATATGTTTTTCCCCAAAAGAGACTTTCTTTTACCTGTGACATTAAATACTCTTTCAATCATGCGTTGAATCCTAACAATTCCGATCACAAAATTGTGATCGGAGTTATTTTTGGCAACGATGATACTGGTTTAATGCGCATTCGAGGGTCGATTTTTACCAAAATATAACCGAGATTGCTTTGATGAGTTTGAAGTCACATATATACGTTTATACGTATATACGTATACGAAGCTACATACAATATACGTTTGCTTTTATGGGTTTCGTTTGTTTTCGTCCTTAACGGGTGGCCTATAACTGAAACGTTTTAGACAATATTACTTCACGTCCTGTCATTTCGTTTCTTGAAGATCCTAGTTTCTGCAACTATTCCCACGTTACCTTCATAAAAAGTCACTCTGTCTGAATCTAGATGAATTCATTTTGGGATGGATGAATCCTCAAAAGACAGATAGTGAATGCAAGAAATGCTTTAACTGTGTTCGTTTGATGTGAGGCTCGAAACGCACTTTCTATCGAGCTTCATATCCCATCCACTTTTCTGTCTGCACGATGCATGATAGGACGTAAAACAGGATCGTCTAAATCGGCTTTCAACTCTACATTTCAGCAAAGTGTGTATGTTAAGATAGTATTCTAATAGTTCTCCTGCAAGTAGCGCAATATATTTCGGTTGCTAAGAGAAGCCCGTCCAAACATTTCAGAAAAAGGAACTTGGAATCTTGGAACTTGAAATGTCTGTAATGAACTGCTATAGATGCCGGACTTCAAGGCCTGACTAGCAGATGCTTCAACTCACAGGAGAGTTAAGGCCCTATCACACGTCAACGTGTATGCGTTTCAAATGCAACGGATTCAAGATACGATTCCCCTTCGCGATGAAAACCCATCGTGTAGGGTTGCTTTTGAATCGCAAAAGCAAACGTCTGGAATTGGCGTTTAAACGCGCTTGCGTACCTGAAATTGGCGATAAATCGCTTCTGCGTATATGGAATGACGTTTATCGCGCTTGCGTTAACGAGTGTGAGGTTGCTATTTGGTGTACGCGATGGAAAGGTTAGAAAATATTAAAATATGTACTACAGTATTAGCCATTTTTTATATACTTCATCTATGAATAATTCTTCAATTTCCGCAGACCACTGTGCAGCCATCTTGAATTATAGTCGTTGTGACACACGAGAAAGGGTGAACTTCTTCGGCCGCTGATTGGTCGATTTCACGATTGTAAACGTGTACGCGTTGCATTTTCCGTACATGTTGGAAAATGAATCGGATTCATCCGGTGCCTCTATCACACGGGGAATTTGTGCGTTTTTCACCGCGAAAGGGAATTGTATCTTGAATCCGTTGCATTTGAAACGCGTACACGTTAATGTGTGATTGGGCCTTTACTTGACAGATGTTCAACTAACGACGAGTATCAGCTTTTTGTCAAATCATTAACTGAAACTTGTTTTCAAGTGTCATAGGAAGATGGAAGAGTTTCAACATCGTTGAATCCCTTCTTTGACATTCCTGCCAATCTCCAGGCTGCTCGAGGAATCCCAAGTGGCCACCCTTCTGCCGACGGCCAAACGTGAAACAAACTAGAGGCCAACGGTCCTTTTACGACGTCAATTAACCGCGTAGAATCCCGCTTCTATTCTACCCAAAAAGTATTTTTAAGATTTTTAAAACGGTAAGGTTATATTGTTTTTTTGGTACTTTTCCGTTATAAGTACTACAATCATTTTGACACCAATTTGGCTCATTTTCAAAAATCTCCGCAACGAGAGAAAAGTAACGCGATATAATCACACTAATGATTGGCAGATTAAAATACTAAAATATACAAAAAGTGAGATTCAAGGATCACGATACGATATGCGGACGATTATTATCGTGGTCATGGAGATAAACAAACTTCATGGAATGCCGTAATTAAATACGCCTACTGTAGTTTGTGTATCTTTCTCTCCATATGTGTTATTTAAGATAAAATAACTATTATTGCATTTTTCTGATCCGTCAAAGAGTTTATAAACTTCATTATTTGTGGTTGTCAATATACCTTTTCGATCTTGTCGATGCGCTGATACAATGCGTCGTATTTGCAAATCAGGTGTCTCCTAACGTTTGCGTAAAATCCGGAGTTATTTTGAGCTATTTTGTTCGCCAATACGATGTGTTGTATCTGTGCGTCGCCAAGATTAAAAATGCGCCGCCAAGTGTAGTGCTTATAACGGAAAAGTACCGTTTTGTTAAATATGTTTATAACTAGAAAGTCAGTATAAATAATGATATACGAGATTAGAGATATTACCCATTACCGAAATCTTTTATAAGATAGTCATTAAATCATTGTTTGATAAGCTTTGTTCCGATACATAATTTGTGTCGTCATTGGTAGTCGTGCCGTTAGTGATCGTAAACATGATAAGCGACGCTGAATATGCGATAGAAGAAGAAATAGTAACCTTACCTATAAGTCACTATTCACGGGTCTTACCTGAAATGAAAGAAAAAGACAAAGCTTTTTAACAAGTCGATCGAACCAAGAATTTTTAGAAAAACAACATCAGATACATTGAGAACAGAACTTGAGTCGCACAGGCAGGGCCCGAGTAAGATGAATTAGAGGTCATTGCGATGTAGGAGAACGTGTGACCGATTTCGGAATTTGAGGAGAGAACTTATCTGAGCTTGATAAAAAGTGACTCATTTGAAAATATCCGAATGATGTGGTTTTCTTTCATCCTGTTTTAGAATTGCGTGCCCGAGCTAGAAACATTTTACTCTCCAAAACGATTCCACTCTCAACCGACGCATGGAAAACACGATTCTTTTAAAAAGGCGAACCAACCCTTTCATCTAAACTTAATGATCAGAAACTATGTAATGCAATTTAAGTAACCTTTTCATTTTTATGTATTGGTCTGAACCTTTTACATCCTGTATTTTTCAGTAACTGAGGCTTACATGGGGTGACGAGTATATTTCTTCCTGATAGGATTTTTGAGATCTGTCGATGATTGTAACACAAGCAAACTTTGTTTGTGCAATCTTTGGTTAACCGCATCTTTTTTTCATGCATGAATTGCAAATTGAACGGCGTCAATAAGCTACATACATAGAATTCTAAACATGCAAATATTTTGCGTCAAACTGCATGCCAAAAACATTTCCGGTGGTTTTTATTAGTAACACGTCACGCTTATTTCGAATATCGTTTATGTACGGCCATATCTTTTCAGGAAAATTTGCCGTACATAGTCTGTCTACGTTACATGCAACGTAGAACAATTTAAGTTCTTTCCATTTGCGTCACTGCAGTTATTTGCGTTGAACGCAACAAGCTGAAAATGTTCTCTCAAAAGTGTGTGGATTTTGCGTTCCATGATTGGTTTAAAAATATTAGCCTTTAAGAAAAGCAGATATAATCAACTTTTTAATATACTTATATCAATAATATTTTCTCCTTTTTTGCAATACAACAAATGGTGGAAAAGAACATTTTATGTTTACATCCACTACAATAAATATTTGTCAGAATAGATTGCAAACGACAAGATATTCTTTGAATTTGTTTTATTTCTTACCCCAATAAAAAGGACGCGTTTTCTCTGCTCCTACTGTATTAGGTAAAAAAATAAACAGATACATTTTTGTCTGGATATGCCTACGAATAAAATAGCTTTTTTTAAAATTTTTCTGATAGCCACGAAATTTCAGGCGCTCGATTATTGAAATTGAAAACGACTACGTGGGAAGAAATGGAATGTAGTATTACTTCCGACAGAAGGTCTTGACAATTGGCTTTTTCACTTTCTTTCTTCGACATATTGAGAATCATTTTTAATTATTTCCGATACAGTTCACTTTTAATACCGGTTATAGGGCGTTATAAGTAGAAAGTGGTATTGTTATCCCAATCATATTCCAAATTTCCCGTCTTCTAGTTTTTGAATTTTTTATTATTATTATTACTATTATTATTTATTTATATAATCTCTTGTTTCACCCCTTGTTTAATTCCTCCATTATCATTTAAGTTAGCCATGCCACATTGGTTACTCGTATTCGTTCTAGTTAATTAGTTGATTTTTCAACTAATTAATTTATTCTTTCTCCCTCAATCATTGTCAACACTATTTGTAAACTTGAGAGCTGTTAATCTTATGTCACATACTAACCTTTATACTGAGGATAAGGAGCTCTTGCTCTCTGGTGCCTCTATAGTGTTTTATGTCAATGTCAGTGTCAAGTGGCATTGATGTCGCTTTTCGAGCAGTCAGATGCAGTGCTAGTTCTATTGAAATGCAAACCAGAACGACGGATTTTTATCGAATTTACGCTTGGAGCTGAAGAGGAGCCACCATTCAAAATTTCAGGGCCTTATGGTTCCAGAGATACAGCTTTTTTTTTTGGGGGGGGGGGGAACTTAACCCCTGAAAAATTAAAAATTTTAAGAAATATTCCATGGAGGGTAAGTACCTCGTGCCTAACAACCAGTCTACAAAATTTCAGTTTCCTAGGGCTTAGGGTTCCGGAGGTACAGTAATCAGTCAGTCAGTGGTAATATGTATATGCAAAATGAGAAAGCTTTTGTGGTTGGGAATAGTTTAGACAAATTTTAAAACTCACTCTAAGGTGTAATTCAAAATTCACTCTAAAGTGTCAATACTAGGAAGCGCGTGACAAATATCGAAGCCGTCCAAAAGGGTATTCAATAAAATTTGAAAAGAAGGAAGAAAATAAAACTTTGCAATAAAGTGCAATAATACGTCATTTAAATGTATTGACGCAAAAGAAATATTTCGCATTATGATTTTCTTCGTAGAAAACGTCTCCGATCGCGGTTTACATTGAACTAACCGTTATTGGTAAAATTTTTTAATAGTGTTGAATGATGGCGTATGTATTTCACACACTCACGCACGGGAAAAAGGGACATATCCGATTATAAAAATACGCCGCAGGAAAGTTGTCTTATTTCTAAGCTTTGATTCCTTAAAGAATGAAACAATTAAAATATGACAGGGGTCATATTAATTATAAATAAAATATTACGGATATATATATGTATGTGTGTATATATATACATATATATATATATACATATATATATATATATACATATATATATATATATACATATATATATATATATATACATATATATATATATACATATATATATATATACATATATATATATACATATATATATATTTATATATATGTGTGTGTGTGTGTATGTATATATATATATATGTGTGTGTGTATGTATATATATATATATTCTTCTCGGAGTATCTAAGGGCTGTTTATGTAAAGTCCCGAATGTATCAGCAGATGTCGTCGATAAAGTTCGTGAGGCTGTGCAACAAATCCCGGGGATATAAATGTATTTATATATATATATATATATATATATATATATATATATATATATATATATATATATATATATATATATATAGGAGGCATGCCCTTACACAGCTACAGTAAAAATTTCTCAAAACATTGCACGGATGACTTCTCGCTAGAAACAGACTATTAAAATATAAATAAAAATTTATTTTTACACGTGAGTTTTAAAACTCGTTAAAAAAGAAACTCGTTAAGAATAAAATTAACAATATTTTATGATTATAACAATTTTATTTTATTTTATTAATAATTTTTTAATATTTTTTTCGTCCATGAATAGTGTCGAAAATGTCAGCTCATTTCTTAAGAATGATGGGCCCGACGATGTCCGGATCTTACTTGAAGTATCTATTTTCATGTACATAAATAGTACACGTGCATAAAATAAATGTAGACGTAAAGCAGTGTGTGTGTGTGTGTGTACGTATGAGAGAAATAGCTTGTAAAGATATTTGTTTGCCATCTTCATATGCCGTGTCCAGATTGTCTTCTCTCGATATAAAATATCAAAATTCTTTTCTGGTAGGGGATGAGATCTGCCGCCTTATGCAAAAACTTAAAAGAATTTTATTCTGATGATCGAATGAGGCAGAAAAGGGATGCCATAATGGGTGGTGTTCTGCAAGAGATGGAAAATCGCGTAGAATGGATACGGACAGCTTTGGAAATGACCGCCTCAATCCCGATACGTGTTCATTTCTGACTGATTGACGCAGACACACACACACATATATTGCTAGCCAAATCATGGGAAGCAACTTGTATTTTCCCCTCCCCCTAGACCTCTACTGTAAGAATATTATTTTTTTATTGTTTCATTTGAAATCTCCTCATGCACCACAAGGTATAACACGAGGCTTACAGAAGTAAGTGAAAAACACAAAAAAAGAAAAATTAAAAATTTAAATTACAAACAAAATTTCGCAAGACAGCAAGACTTTCAACACTCTCAACGAGATCAGAAAAAACAGGAGACCAACAAATGGCCAGACGTCTTAAGTCCGCCTTGAATATAGCTCGGGCACTCGCAAGTAATTTGTACTGAAAAAGAAAATGTTCAACATCTTCATCAGCATCACCGCAAGCACAAAGTTCGCTGGTCACCAAATTTAAACGAAGCAAATAGCTCTTAAAATTTCCATGACCAGTTAAAAATTGAGTTAAGTCAGTTGAAAAGTGCTTACACTTTAAACGCTGAAAAATAGTTGGAAAGATAACTGTAAGAATATTGTTATGAACATTTTCGCAGCAAAAACTTGAATCCCATTTGGACTGAAATAGGGATGTTTTTCTCGGGCGACATCTCAAACGTCCCGAGGCTATATTTCTCGCAGTTTGCACGACGGTACTAAACCGAAGTTGAAAATATTTATTTCCTTGCCTACACTTCTAAAATCTGTTGTACTGAAGGACCTCAAACTATTATTTTGAAAATTTAAAGGAACGACCGCCCTGATATTTTTCAATTTGCAACTCACAAAAGAGGCGTTGACCCATTTAAAGTTTACAATTCGTGATGTTTCAAGCTCGAACATAATTGGTACGGAAGTACATGTCCCGCGTAAAACCTGCTAAAAACCTGAAAACGAGATGGAAAATTGCTGGAAATACAAAACTTTGCCCGAAAGAAAGGTAATCTTTTTAAAAAGAACGATCGAGGTGATTCTTCCTGAACGACTTTCGAAATTTCGGTGCTTCGTGGATTCGTATAGGCATGGTTTAATTGTCACAGACAGGTAGGTAATAAATGCGAATAAGAGTGTGACATGGAAAAGAATCACTGTTGAGGACATCTGGTTAGGAAACAGCACCTTACTTTATTATTGAGACGAATAGGAGCGAAAATAGAAAACATTTAAGTGTAGTAAAAGTGGGTAGCCGAGCCCAAAATGAATAGTCCTTGACCAAGAAAACATCATGCATACTTGCATTGTGAGATTAAAATACAATCTATAAGCATATACTTCGACATGTTGACACGGGATGAATTTTGTCAAGGAGAGAGAGAATTTGAATGTTTCCCCACTTTTTCACAAACAAATTCATGTTAAGGAAAATTTAGCACCCTGTTGCATTTTTAAACTGAGTGAGAGGATTTTGTTATCCACAATCATTTCGTTAAGTCAGTCATGACATTACTTTTTTTTTTTACAAAATAGCATGAAAATCTAAAATAACGTTAGAAAAGCGACTTTTAAAATCAAGTTTGAACCATTGGAAGATTTAATATCAAAGAAGAAAGACTGGATGCATTACGGACAAAAGACCATCAAAAGATAACCATCAAAAGATATAGACCATCAAAAGGAAATTTTGATGTTCTATAAAGTTGTATTGAGAGTAAAAGTGGAACATTATAAACGCACCGAAACATCTACATATGTCCCTCACTTTTATATACTATACGAATCTACGCGTTAAGTACTCCAGAAGTATACCTTTTTAAAATTATTTTGATCATTGCCCAAATCTTGACAGGAAACTGCAGAAAATCGGGACTGTCTTTATTCCACGACTTAACTTAGCACCAGCCAATACCGTTTCAGTTGAGACGTACACAATATCCAGCGAGACTAGGGTCTGGCATGGCTAACGCGAGGACAAAGTTTGTCTCTATTAGCCTGATCCTGTTTTTAGTCGAGGTCAACAATGTCCAGAATACCGAGATCTTAGCGACGTGAAAGTAAACATTATGTGTAGTTCGGAACAAGGGAAATTGATAGCAGATAAGATTGGCACAAAAAAGTGGTTTATAAAGACATATTTGTGCAAGACGGGGGGGGGGGGGTTAGCCATTTGTGGCTTCCACATTCGTAAGATTCGTATGACGCGAGGAATTTAGAATATGAAATGTGCAGCTTTCTGTTGCTAAACTCATGCATCTTTCAGTTTGGATGCAATGGATCAAATTGACACACAAAGCCGGGGTCGAGAGTTTAAGATACAACGAACAATGAAGGAAACTTTTACGTAAACAAATGACCACATCACTTTACATATATCTAGTAATACATATTGAAATGCTAACTGCAGAATTACTTTGTGCAGCGGAGAAAGGAAAGGGACCTTCTGAGATCGTGAGCAGAGAATGTTGTGTACCTGTAGATTTCTTTTCTTTGTTTTAACGAATAAGGGAGCCCCTTGAATGGATGTCATTTAGAACTCTCGTTTAACTTGGAACTTCAAAGAGTTGACATCATGCTCGGAGTCACTCAATGATGCATGCAACGAGGCTATTTTACACGCATAACGATGCTCCATTGCAGTTGGAAATGCTGCAGACTTGTATGTCATCATCTTTCGACCAAACAATTTTATTACCTTTCAAATATGCCATCATTTACGAAGAATGAAAAAGAGTCGAACATTTCTTTTTTTTATTTAAAAAAAATCTTGGTTACCGTATGTCAAACGTCGATGGGCTGAGACAGCTCTTAAATAATGAAAGAGAAAAGTTTAGAGGAAGAATCCGCCTCCGTGACAATTGACACCTTCTTCGACGCATGGGTATTTTAAAAGGATATTTTAAAACTGCACTAGCTGTAAAAAATACGAATCAGACAGATAGATGCGAAAATTTAGACAAAACCTATAAAAAACATTTTGTATTCTAGACTGATTCCTCTTGACAGCAAATCGCTGTTCTCTCTTTGTGAAAGTGTTCCTGCAAATAGAGGATTAGGACTCCATTTAAATTTTCAGTCTACTAGAAAAGGGTGTGCTCGCCTTAATCTTTTCCAATTGGAAATTCGTGTTTTCCCGATGTGTTTGCTTCAGGGATCTCGAAAATGGGGGAAAACCCCGGACTGCCGTGTCAATAGGCACGTCTACAGGTTTTCAGGTTGTTCGATTCAACCCTTAATCTTATTAATAAAAGAGAGTGTTTGCGTGTGTGTGTGTATGTGTGTGCGTGTGTGTGTGTATGCGACCCCCAGGCGAATCTGTGAAACTTACAGCCGTGAAATTTGGCACACAGGTAGTGCAGACTATGGGAACGTGCACCTCGAAGCCCGAATTTTAAATTTTATTCTAGAAAATTTTTTTATTTTATGTTTTGTGCAATATTTTATGTTTTTTTAACTTCAGATTACGATATCTCGGCAAAAAATGATCGTAGAATTTTGATTTTTTTACAATCGAAGACTACAGACATTTCTCCTTCAAACAAGACCTCATTTGTTTAAAAATAATTTAAAACAGACTAATATTTTCATCAAAATATTAAAACCACTTTTTCGATATTTTTGCGCCCTTTTAAGCATCTACGGTCGATGCTCTTCGTGTTTTTATCTTACAAAGAAAATATTTACATCATCTGGAAGATGAAAGCTTTCTCATTGATATAAACCTCATTTCAAGTCTCTATCTTAAAATTTCGATTTTTAATTGAATTTTAAAGAACAATACGTCAACGCAAATTCCCTTCAAGCGCGGTTTGGATGAAGAACCATTTTTTCACACATAGGCGAGGGGGAGGGGGGGGGGGAAGGCTCGAAGAAAGAATTTTTCGCCCATTCGTGGAGGGTTGGACCGAACGAAATTTCTCGCCGGGGGGGGGGGGGGAGAATTTTTCTTCTGACTGTGACTGTTAGCAGGAAGTGGAATACGTAGCCACAAAATTTAGATACCTTGATTCGTTGTTTTTTGGTGTTTCCATTCTCTGACAATGATTGCTGAAGGGAGCAGGTCCCTAAACCGACCGGCTAGAAGGGCGAAGCCCGTGTCATGGGTAATGTCACAGTATAAATAACATAGAAAATGTCAATTTTTTCTACGTTATTTATACTGTGTTAATATTTAAATTGATTTTGGTTAACAAACATTCTTAAAATCCCGGGCAACGCCATCTGTAATTAGGAATACCTCCAGCTTTTCCTTTCTTACAGAACAAAACTCATTTCGGAAGTTTCATTGAAGGTAAAACGAGTATATTTCTGTTGTGGCATCTCAAAAGGTATTTTAAGTAAACAATTAAACTTTGAAGCGTATTCCCATCTTTAACATTACAGTAATAAGCATTACATCTTATTAATAAAGGCGAATGTTTTCTTATTAATAAAAGCGAATGTTTTCTTATTAATAAAAGCGAATGTTTTCTTATTAATAAAAGCGAATGTTTGCGCGCGCGTGTGTGTGTGTGGGCGGCCCCCAGGTGAATCTGTGAAACTTACAGCCGTTAAATTTGGCACACGGGTAGTGCAGACTATGGGAAAGTGCACCTCGAAGCCCGAATTTTAAATTTTATTCTAGAAAATTTTTTATTTTGCGTTTTGTGGGATATTTTATGTTTTTTTTAACTTCAGATTACGATATCTCAGCAAAAAATGATCGTAGAATTTTGATCTTTCTACAATCTAAGACTACAGACATTTCTCCTTCAAACAAGACCTCATTTGTTTAAAAATAATTTAAAACAGACTAATATTTTCATCAAAATATTAAATCCACTTTTTCGATAAATTTATGCACTTTTTAGCATCTACGGTCGATGCTCTTCGTGTTTTTATCTTACAAAGAAAATATTTACATCACCTGGAAGATGAAAGTTTTCTCATTCATATAAACCTCATTTCAAGTCTCTATCTTAAAATTTCGATTTTTAATTGAATTTTAAAGAACGATATTTCAACACAAATTTTATGTGGTTCTTTCAACGCGGTACTCTAGGCGTTGGAATCAATCATTCATAAGAAATGCGCATGCGCACAAGGAAACGTTTTATTTACTTTTGCCGGTGTTCACTTTTTCTGTATTCTGTCAATTTTTGTTTATTTTAGTTACTTTTTTGCATATTCTTTCTTTTTATGCTTCTGTCTGAAACTCTGGAATATTTTTTATTATCATTCTAATACTTCGAAACTTAACAATGTTTACCAGGGTGTTTTAAAACGACTGTTAATTATGTTTGTGTTTAGCTTTCAGAAAAAATAATTTTGTAAAGGTTTTTTTGGTCTTTTATGCTAAAATAGCACTTACAAATCAAAAAAAGAAACAAAAACTTACCTGTAAATAGCATACCTTTTTTATAAATTGATCAATTTGAAGTAATTTTTAATGAAATTTAGCTAAAACATCTATCATTCTGCACAAAATCCTAAAGCTAATATTTTAAACTAATTTTAGCTTTTGATTGTGGAAATTTTTGATGTTAAAACATGTTAACAATGTATTACATATGCATTATTTTGTACTTCAAATATAGTTGCACATTAATTTTATAGAAATTTGTGGTATGACTTTCTTAAGTAGCATGATTTATTTTTTCTCGATGATATCTTTTTCTTAATTGTCATATTTTGAGAACATAACTTTTTTAAATTAAAAAAAAACACAAATAACAGTTTAGGTTAACAAGAATTATTGTCAAGAATTATATTTCACATGATTGGACAAGCCACAGGTCAAGAAGTGTTGAAATTAATGGAGGTAAGGTTAATTTTTTTTACATGCAGTAATTTTTTCATGTCCTGATTCATAAATTAGAATCGATAGCTGATTTATACCTCATTTATATTTTTAGAATTTAACTTCTTACTTCTGTTTTAACTTTCCTTTCTATTTTACCATCATGTTTTGTTTTGCTATTATTGAAGTGTGTAAAATATTTTTCATTGCTTACTACGATTTAAAATTTTTTTTTGTATTATTGGCCTGAGCATATCTGCCCGCAGCCTGTACTTTTTTATTCACACTGTGTTATTAATACTGATATTTTTTCTACGTTATTTATACTGTATTTAGTTTTTAAATTGATTTGGTATTGTTTACTTTTCAGCTTTTCCCGAATGATTTTCTGAATCTTTACCCCGGAAAGAGAAGCGAGACTGGAAGAAATCAGACAACAACGGCAAAGAATAGTTGGACTAAAACCACAGGATCGTCATGATTTGTTAGCAAGAGTGTTTCATCAAAAACAAAAATCACTTATGAGTCTCATCACAAAGGTAAAGATTTTTGGAGAAGTTAGGTGTCATATGTACACCATAATTGCAGTTTTGGCTGATTTAAACTCTGTATTCTCACATTTTGATGCCCCTGTAGCAGTAGTGGATTACATGGTTAACTGGAGTTACTCATTTTGTTCCATTTTAAAGGAATTAGGCTGTGGTTCATATGGGAATGGCGTTTAGAAACATACGGCATATGAGGCAGATATTACGGATCAAATAATAGCCAAAGATGACACCACTTCAGTCAGTTGTCACAAAACAACTGTCTCTGTCCACATGTTGCAGAAGCCTCCTCTACACGATTTCTTCATTCGGGAATGGCGTTTAGAAACACACGGCATATGAGGCAGATATTACGGATCAAATAATAGCCAAACATAGCAAGTGTCTATAGATAATGCGTGGATTGTCCCGTATTGCCCTCTACTAACTACAATTTTCAATGCCCATATAAACGTAGAGTACTGTAATTCAGTTGTATAGTGTTGCGTGTGAGTGGAACACTGGTGTGTGGTTTTCAAATGATTTTAGCTTTTACTGGAAATTAGCAGAACATTAGCATCCAAAACAGTAATCGTTTGGAAAGTTTGTATTTATATATACAACTCACTACCATGATACTCTTAAAATTTATATTTTAACGCATTTCGGTTACTGCTGTTGTTTGTAAACACACGATCTTCATTGCCATGCTCATTTCAGAAATTTCTCATTGAGATGATGCTTATTTAATGCGTGTTTTCAAAAGTGAAATATACCATGTTCTGTAAATGCCCCGAAAATATTTCTATACTGGAGATGTAGACAGATTAAAGAATTTAAGTAAACTTTTGTGTAATTTATACATTTGTGTGTGTTTAATTATTTAAATTAATAGATTTATATTTTTTATACGTTTTATTCTTGCATTCTTTTAGGGGTTTATAGTGTTGCTTGTGAGTAGAACACTGGTGTGTGGTTTTCAAATGATTTTAGCTTTTACTGGAAATTAGCAAAACATTAGCTTCCAAAGCAGTAATCGTTTGGAAAGTTTTTAATTTAATTTATTAAATGCTGATCACGAGATTTCTTTTCTTTTTGTGATACTTTAAATTAATTTTGCGTCACGTGCATAACAACGAAATTAACTGACAAAGAAAATATTAAAATACAGTAAAAGATAAAATTTAACCACTAAACTAATTGAGATGGAAATTTTTGAAAGTTTAGTTCAAATTAGTATGTTTTATGGATATTATATCAAATCTATATATAAAACTGTAATTTCCTCTCAAAATATGCTTCGCCATGACGATAAATAAGTCCCAAGGCCAAACTTTAAAATATGCTGGCGTACATTTACGAGAAAATTGTTTCTCGCCCGGTCAGTTTTACGTAGCTTGCTCACGCGTAAGTTCGCAGACGAGCCTGGTAATATTAGTTCCGCCCAATGAAGAAACAAAATATATTGTTTATAAAAAAATCCTCTAAAAAGCAATTTCACTACTTTTTCATTGTAATTATCCTAAAATGTACCCCGTAACGAAGCACGGGTATTCAGCTAGTATAAAATAAATTAAACGTTTTATACCTTCAAGAAAGACTCGGTTCCCCCAACAAATGCCGAGACATCAAGTTTTTGACTTAAAAATAGGAAATGTCTCCCAGGAAACATCTCGTTAGAAATCCTTCTCAAATTTTCACTTCCAGGTTCTTTAAACTGATTCCTTTGTGCATTCCTCTTTCTCGTTTCCGAAAATACCCGATTTTAAACTTTTTCTAGATTTATTCCTTGAAATTCAGTGCCAAAAATAAATTAAATATTTCCGCGTGATGTTTCTATAGCTGTGCTAGCGTAAGTTCTAGAGCAGTGGTTTCATTTAAAGTAATGGGAGGCTTCCGCACGTAGATTTTAAGTCAGTTACACAAGGATTGAATTAAACAAAATAATAATAATAAAAATTTTAAGTCAATTCCTACTTAGGTCAACAAAGAAAAATCTGAGTGTGAACTAATAGTAGGAATTGAATATAGGGAGAGTGTGAACTAATAGTAGGAATTGAAAAAAAGGATTGCCTGCCAGAACCTTGCCGACTGTGCGAGATTAGAAGGGGGGGGGGGAAGAGAGAAAAAAAGTTTGTCAGGTTGGGGATTTGATCCCGCAACCTACAGGACGGGAGGAGTGGTACCATTTACACAGCAAGAAGAGGGAAATTACCATTCAAGAGCGAGAGGCGCTCTAGGTCTCTTCCTATTGAAAGAGCTCCCATATAAATCTAAAATTAATTAATTTAATTTAATGAATGAATTAATATTTGAAAAAACTGTATTAACATCAGGTGTCATCCACTACAAGTTTAAAAAAATGTATTTGAACTTGAGTGGATGAATAAAAAGTATTTTATTAACGATTGAAAATTTGAACAAGATATATAAATATAGGGAGAGTGTGAACTATTAGTAGGAATTGAAAAATAACGCTATTTGTAAACTTGAGAACGTACTGCTATGCGAGACATCTCCCAGGCATTTATTGACTGTCATCATTGTGCATCTTGAAAAGGAATCGGTGCTGCAAGAGTTGTATCTGTTTGTGCAACCGGGTACAAGAATGCTGTGGGGAAGATATTCCATTTTCAGTTCTCGAAACAACACTTGTTCCATGTAAACGTTATTTTGAATAAGGATTTGTAATGGCAGCTTATGGAATTCAGAAATATTTGAACCAAATGATTGGCTGGTCGCGTTAAGTATAAAAATGACACTTTAAGGCCGCTTCGTACTCACCTCCATGTTAAGCTATGGGGTAAAGAGGACGGGGAGAGATTTTTTAAAAATAATTGTACTCCGTCATAGAGCGAGAAATGGGACACCTCGGGGCATTTTTCGTTTTGAAAAAAATGACAATACTACTTTAAAACTGAAATGATTCGGGGGGTCTATTGTGTTAGTTTGAAATGCTTATCCATTGCTTTGGAAGAGGGCGGGCTCCCTGAAAATACCCATTCTTAATTAGGTATTCACGGAGCTATCACATTTTCTGAACATGGAGGTGGGGTTAGTGCAAATCAGCCTTAAGAATGCCATTTCAATGTTGACGGCTATTTTAATCTTTAGGCTCCGTCCACGAGTGGAGGATCCACCTCAGCGTCACTCCATTTAGAGACGTGTTCGTGATGAGCAGTCGAAAGTGACACAGCTCGTAAAACGGTTTCGTGACATAAAGGTTAATCTCTCTCCGACAAAGCACTCTTTTTAGGATCCAATATTGCGTGATTTATGGCAGACGAATATGGGACGGTGGAAGATTTTCATGAGGTGTGTTTGCCAAAGTGAATAATAAAACTTTTTTGTTGTTCAATAACGAACACTCTCAAATTGAGGAAAATTAAAGCGAGGTCATTTTTTTATGATCGTTCCAAAAATGTCAATCTAATAATGAGGCTGGTCGAGGACCCCTTGTAGGAGGGGGGTGTCTTCTGGAAGAACGACTTCTGCTAGCGACATAGCCATTTGAGTCATTCGTGATGCCGTCATATTTCGGTTTAACCGAATAATTTTAAAACGTTGACAGACAAATCTCTTTTCGAAACCAAATCTTGTGATTTTTCAATACAGCATAGAGTTACTTTAATGGATGTTCGATGCTATTTCGAAACTAAATATTTTCTATTTTTTCTCACCACTGCAGGGCGTCGACAATCCGGACCCCGTTTGGATGATCGACTCGTCCAGATTCTCGTATCCCTTCAGTTCAGCAAATTCAATTTAAAAGTGTCGATAACTATTTCATCGGAGAACTAAAAACTAAAGAAAAAAAATAACATTTTCAAGAACCTACAAAATAGGCCTACTGCACTGTATTTTAAATTGAAAAAATAAACACTGATGAAAACTGGAAAAAAAGCTGCATTTTTTTCTCACAGTGTCTATTTGTAATTCACATAAAGTACTGTCATTATTTGAGGAAAAAGTATTTCATTAGTTTAAAAAAAAAACAAGATGTGTTTCTGACAGCTATGTCTCTCATTTCCTCGTTGACAACTGCTCAAGGTGAAAATAGAGGGAGAGCAAAGTGACATCGTTTTTCTCCTCCTGGTTAAGCAATCCGGATTTTCGATTATCCGCGCTCTAACGTATCTCTAGATATACCGTACATGGGGGTTACTTGGACCCTAAAAGTGAAGACATCTTTCCCAACGACGATAGCCTTAAAAATATGTTTGTGCTGATAACCCGATTTGAACAACTTATTTGAAGATTCCCCAGGATATTAGGTCTTTTTCAAACCAAAATTTTAATTATAATAAATTATTGAAATTTGGGTTCAAGAAAACCCTTGATTTGGGGTTACTTGGACCCAACCTACATTTTACATGAAATATACAATTCAAAAAGGTAGTTGGCTCAAGTAGCAACTAGGATCATGAAATAAAAATAGAGACTTATATATATAAAAAATTTATTTTGCATTAGAACCCCTTTTTATTTGCAAATCTGATTGTTAACAGTGGATGCGTCTTCAAAAATAATTTTACCCAGTCACGCCCTGGGAGGTTGTTTTGAAAACATTTCACTGATCTTCTATGCATTGAAAGGTAAGACGTGACAATAAATCGAAAGTCCAATTCATCTACAGGAAATCCAAAATCCCAAATTTTGTCTAAATGACTGGCACAGGCCAACTCTTCTTCACTAGTAAAAATTATTGGATGTCCAGGTTTGTTCAATAAACCATTCTTCAGTCTCCTTTTTATAGGGGACCTACTCATTTTAAAGTGGGTTGAGGTATCTCTATGAGACATTTCTCCTGACCTCACAGCATTTAAGCATTCCTTTAATTTTTCAGCTGTAAAATCCGCATACTTTCTGCTACCAGGAGACCTCTTGTAATTTCGCGGAATTTTTGTATCAGATATGCAAATAAATGCACATGAACCGGCTTAGCCATTTAATAAAAGGAACCCGACATGAAGTAATGATATTAATTATTTTTACAGTGAAATTTGAGAATGTCTAATAAAAAATGTGTCATGGGGTTAATTGGATCCACTTCCTTGCTTGGGTCCCCCCATTGCTTGGGTAACCCCATTTTTAGTTTATCAGCACACTAGTTAATACTTGACAATTCAAGACTGTATTTGAAATGTAAATTTATCCTTACCTAATGTGGGACTGCAATGTGTAAAGAAGTGAAGATGGAAGTTATATGGTCACAAAAATTCGTGTTTTTGTCACAAAGCACTATAATCTGAACTAAAAAAAGGCTAGTGTTGGAGAGATTGGGAATTATATCTATATTTTATTGACAAGAGATCTAGGTGGAATTTAAAACATTTTTTCGGTTTGGGTCCCAGTAACCCCCTAGAGTCCAAGTAGCCCAAAGTTACGGTACTTTGAAAATGCTCAACATTAATTTTAATTTTTACTATATTTATATGCTTCCTATTGAAAAAAATTAAATTCAGAGGTTATTTATGACATTTTTTATTCTTCCTGTTTAGGATCCCACAGGGGAGAAGCTTTTTTCCCACCAAATAAAAAGTCATCCTATTTCTTCGAGGATAGATATGAACGGAAAATTGCATTAGGTATTCAAATATAGCGCTCGCTGTAAATTTCTAAGATGAGATAAATATGTCTATAATGATGACATTGATATAGTGCTCGGATTATCGTATTTTAGCGACAGGCTAAACAAGAAGCTTTCAGTTGGCAGGAAATAAAACAGTGAAATACAAGCGAGCGTCTCCTTCAGTGAATTGGACTCATTTAAATCTACGTCTGAAATTCAATTCTAATTCTTGACTGAATCCAATTAAAAGGTTATTCAGTGACTCAACTGAAGTTTGAAGAAAAATTATAAGCGTTTTTTGCGTTCAGATTCACCGTCAGTATGTCGGAAATAGTTCAAGATGTCATTTATTTTTTACCGAAGAGAGTTTTGAGATGCGACAAAAGAAGTTAAAAATAAGACATTCGTGGCATCCCGTGAATATCCTCAGCTGAACGAGAAACTTCTTTTTTTGCTTATCAAATGTCTCTATATTTATAATTTTACGATTTTGATTTTTTTTTCCTTAGTTAGATCAGTATTATGTTATTTCGAGCGAAAGTATAACAGAAATTACTTGACCAGTCGTGAAACAAATTAAGCTTCTACAACTCATTAAGATCTTCTTTTTAAACACCGTTTCAATAAGGCGTGGATCGAATGTCGGTATAAGACATTACAGGAGCGTAGGTTAAGAAATGAGAAGGTTTCCATTATGGAGATGCGAAGTCAATACTTTAAAACCAACATAAGTACGCACGTGTCTTATCGTCCACTCTATCCCCGCTATCTGTCTCTCTCTCTTGATATATATATATATATATATATATATATATATAGAGAGAGAGAGGAGAAGGTGGGATTATGGACCCCCTTAATATTTGCCCTATGCGCAGGTGCAGCCACTAATTAAAGCTGTGATCTAGAGCAGTGCTCCCCAACCTTTTAATCGCCGCGGACCGGTCAACGTTTGATAATTTTACCGCTGCCCGCTGAAGGGGGCTATGACTGAAATTTTAATTCATAATTTTAATAAACAATAAACTAATTTAAAATAGTTACAAGATTTCTTCTGTTACAAAGGCATAAATTAGCACAAACCCGACAAAGTCACACTAACCCGAGAGAAAAACACCACAGTAAATAAAATGGAAATAATTTAATGTTCCTTGGGCGGCCCGGTACCGTTTGATCCACGTACCGGTACCGGTCCGTGGCCCGGGGGTTGGGGACCACTGATCTAGAGCCCCTAGGTGGCTGCAATGGATAGTCAAGGTCATTGACCCTAGTTCACTCGCGAATGATGTCCTGTGGCCAATTGTTTGTTTTTCGAGTTTTCAAACTTTTTCTGAGGAAAGTAAAAGTGATTATTTTACATATCTACTACTATGTTTTGTGAAAACCGATTCCTGTGCCTTATTCTACACGACATGAAGTTCCTTTTCAGCTGTAGTTCGAAACTAAATTCGATGCAATTCATAATGTGAAAAACGAGTTTGTTTCCAAGATGGTGTTGTTGGAAGTATGGAGCCCATGGGCGCTGGTATTATGGACCCGGGTCCATATTACCAACAACCGGTTTCGATAATGTAATAATAATAATGTTTCATTGAGAAAATACGATTCCACAGATGATTTCATTGTGATACATTTTATTTTCATGCTTTTTAATCCTTTTCGGTTATTCTGGAAGCTAAGAATGCAAGTTGAGAAGAAATCTCAGTACGCTGCAGTGCGCAGAAGAAGTTGGGATAGGGTGAAGATGGTTGAGGCTATCCAGAAGCTAAGATGAGGAGAAATGGGACTAAAGGAGGCTGCCAGAGTCTGGTGTATCAAGAATAACTTTGAGATTATTGGCTTCACATGTGGATAAGCCAGCAGCAGATTTGGTTATACAAAAACTAGGGTTTTGTTTTGGCTTGGAGCCCTACGGTCAACTTTTGTTATACTAGGGCTAATTAGACCGGGACCTACAGTTTAAAGCCGATTCCGAACGGCTACAAACATCTATGCCATCAGTGAGACTCGAACCTACAGGATCTGAACCAAATGCCAGTGCCATCGGCCGTCAACTGACACAAAAACTAGGGAGGAAGCCTGTTTTACCAGATTACACTGAAAAAGAGTTAGTGGCCTATTTGCTAGAGATGGAGTCAGTATTTCACGGTCTCACTGGACAAGATGTGAGGAAATTGGCGTTCCAGTTAGCTGAACGCAATAATATCTCCCACACTTTCATAAACGAAGCAGCAGGGAGGGACTGGCTAAACCGATTCCTCACTCGTCAGACAAATTTCGATCAGAAAACCTACAGGGAAGTCATATGCACATGCAGAAGGATTCACACGTGAAGAATTTTCACGTGAGCAGGTGGCTGGATTATTTTTATTTGCTGGAAGGCTTGTGTTCTGGGAATCATTTCCAGAATCTTCAATGTAGATGAGACTGGTTTAAGTGTGGTTCAGTCAGAAGTTTCCCAAGTCATCAGGTTGAAGAGAAAACGTCAGGTGGTAGCTCTGACTAAAGCTGAACGTGGTTCTCTGGTAACTGTGGTTTGCTGCATGAGTGCTGGGTGAACATATTTTCCCCCAATGAGGATATTTCCTCGTAAAATCTTAACGGATAACCTTATGAATGGAGCCCCATCCGGAGCAATTGGAAGAGCTCATCCCTCTGGGTGGATACAAGCCCATATGTTTACAGAGATGGCCCAGACCAGCAAGACGCATCGTGCATCTTCTCTGAAGGTGCATTGAAAGATGACACATGAAGAGAACTTTGGATTCATAGTGGGATGAGTCTACACTGGACTTATTCTGTGTGCACCGGAGCCGAAGCTGAGTTTTATATTTGCGACTTTTGCTGCCAAAATTGAAGTTTTTTTATATATAGATAATATTTGATGATCCAGCTGTTTAATAAAATATTATCTTTGTTTCACCTTTTCATTTGAAAACTTTTCTCTTTTTTGTTTCCAGCTGTTTAATAAATAGATAAATGATTTTTTTTTTGGTAAAAAAGGTGGGGGTCCATATTACCCTCCACTTTGGGTCACCTGCAAGTTTTGACTTTTTTTACTTATGTGATTGTATTATACATCTTAAAATTTTATTTAATGGCAAATCCACTTAAGGATGTTTAGATGATGAGTTATGGAACAGGTTATATATATATATATATATATATATATATATATATAAATATATCATTCAATATATCATAATATATAAATATATCAGGGGCGGTTGTTGGGATTCGAATTTCAACAAAAGAAGTAGATTGGCCCATGGAATGATATGAATGATGCCCATGGAATGATACTGGGCCAGGGAGTATTTACATTTTTTTTTGCAAAACTTCCTTTGAACAATCGTGGAAATTGCGAGGCCTGACGTGTGCTACTGACAAAATTCAAAAGCATGCGCATTCAGAGGAAGTACGTAAACGTAATTAAGAGTGCATTGAATATACCTGCAGGTAAAAATCACAAAACTTGATCTCTCACCCTTTTTTTCAGACCTGGACTATTTGCAAATAGCAGAATGGAAATAAAAGGGCATCTTCGCATAATGAATTTCTGCTGAAGGAAATCTCTTATTTCACGATTTACTTTTTTTTTTACAAAGAATCTTGAACGTGAACGATATTTTATTGCGTATCCGTACCCAAAAGGTGAAAAAAGAACATTGAATAGATAAAACATTGAATTGTTTACGAGCGCTTTTGAGTTTTTTTAAGCGTTTTGCTTATCAGCTCATAAACACGCCTCTCAAATCCGAGCGAGAAGGAAAAAACCCCATAGCTGATTTAAAAATATTTTTGCATAAGCTCTGGGATATTTGAAAAAACAAAAAGATGAATAAACAAAATTTTTAACGGATGCTTTCTTTTGAAAAAGTTGTGGAAATGTTTTTCCGAGCGTTCTTCAAAACTCCAGACTAATGTGGGTGTGTGTACACACACACACACACACACATATACATATATATATATATATATATATACATACACACACACACACATATATATATATATATGTATATATATATATATATATACACATACACACACATATATATATATATATACACTGTCACAAAAAATATATGTACCCAGAAGGAAACGAGCTATTATCACGAAACTTAACATGCATGTAGTGTATGAGGAGATAAGCAAATGATTACAAATTCAGTAGAACAGACCGTTTTATTAAGAAGATATGGCATGAAAAAGTTACAAATCAGTAAGTAGTAAATCCCCCTCTTGCAGCTATACAAGCCGAAACACGGTGTGGCATCGAATCAGTGAGGTCACCTATGACCTCTTGAGTTAGATCATGCCATAATCTTTGCAACTGGGCAGTTAATTCACCAGTATTCCGGGAAGGCTGCAGTTGCCTTCCAAGCACGTCCCAGACGTGCTCTATTGGCGAGAGGTCTGGTGACCTGGCTGGCGCTGGAAAATGGTACAAGTACACATCTTCTGTCCAAAGAGTCATTAACAGTACGCCTTCTGATGCTACCAAATATTCCCCCTTCGAACTTTTAGTTGGAATAAAATTGAAAAACAAAGAAGACCTTAAAATTAAACAAATCCTAAATGAAGATTCTCTGATTCATTTAAGAAACGACCCACGTATTGACGCTAAGAAAAGCATTGCGATATTATAAGCGAGTAACAATAAAAACTTTGATAAATATCACAAACCGCCATCGATTTATCACATTGGTGATCTTGTAGCCATTCAACGGACACAATTCGGAAATAATCTAAAACTACGAACCAAGTTTTTTTGGTCCCTATATGATTCACAAAGTGCTTCCGAATGACAGATTCCAAGTTGAAAAAGTCAGATCACACGAAGGACCAAACCTAACTTCGACGACCAGTGATTACATGAAAAAATGGTCGTCTTAGTACCTTCATTACAATATTTGAACATTACTTTTTGTGTTTGTGACGTACGCATTATGTTTACTCCATATGTTATTCAAGAACAGTCTTCATTACTTTAAAATTTCATTTCTGATCTGAATCTCTAAAGCACTTTGAACTATTCGATTGGACGACATCTTTTTTTCTCAGTTGTGATGTTAACAAATGATGATGGACTTGTGATGTTTGGTGAAAAAGTTTGGTGAAAGCGTCGACATGCTGGTAATATGATGTGACCTGCACGTGACTTGAATGCCGGTTTCGATGTGGTGCCAACTCCATTTCGTCGTTACACCTCTGATGAAAAATTTCTTTTGATGCCACCTAATGCAAATGAGACCGTCCAAGCAACTTTCTCGGTGTGTTTGTGGAGATGATTCTCGAAGAACGTTTCTTCTGCTTTCGTTTTTCTCTCTCTTTTTATTTTGCAGTTACTGTCTGTCCTGTCCACATACCTGCTGACCCGGAAGTCCGGTCCCGTCAAGATGCCCGAGTGTGATGTGCAGATGTCGCACGCGCCGACTTCAACCAACGAGAGCGACCTCTGTGGAGAAGCGTAGAGTTCGACAACAGAAGAACGCCCCTGAGTAGATGATAGGAAACCATTGGGCAAGAGACACGACCACCATGAGGAAATTTTCCCCTTGAATTTCAAACCATAAATACTGCCCCTAGAGTAGATTTAGATGTCATTAAATACATTTTTTGGACCCTGTGTCCGTGTCTCTATGCGCGCGCACACGCACACACACACACACACACACACACACATATATATATATTATATATATATTTGGTGCCCGGTATAAAGGGCTTAAGTCAAAAACAGTGTTTTAAATATACCAAGTTATTGGCTTTTATACCAATCGCAGAACAATAATTTCGACTTGAGTCTTTTGTACAAGGAAATGTACTTTTGTATACAAAATTGATAGACTTAAGCCCTTTATACCGGGCACTAATATATATATATATACACTGCTAAAAAAAATTAGGGGAGCAAGCAAAGAAGTTTAGAAAACCGTGCGAGACAGCCACGTATTGGCATAAAATGGATAGTACACGCGTATCAATGCGCAATACAGAAAAAAAGACGTAAAAAATTTTGTAATTAAGCTTTAATTCTTTGAAAATATGGGAAAAACATGAAAAGATGATTTAGGGCAACAATTTGGTTACATGTAAACGATAAAAAAAGTATTGTTTATAAATGATGCAAGATTTTTTTAGAAATGATTCAAGATGTTTAGAAATGATGCAAGTCGTGCTGAACTTTTAAACCTAAAAGTCGTTTGCTTTTATTAGCATTCTGTGTCATTAATGAGTTTCTTTATTGTCAATATCCGCGTAGGTGTACTTTATTCTTTTTGCATGGAAAAATCATATATATTGAGTGGCAGAGTAGAGTTCCAGGATGCCACGTAACCCTCTATCCGAAGAACAAAAAGCATTGTCAAAAGAAAGAAAAGGGTCGAAAGACTTTGAACGTCGAGAATGAAAACGAAAGAATGAAAATTTAAAGCTAGAGAGTAGAGAGGCCGAATCGAAGAAGAAATATCGCAAACGAAAAATGATTGAGGAATCGGAGTGCGATGAAAATCCACAGTATGAGATGAATAAACGTGCTGTCATGTTAAGAAAAGAACGACATTACAGAACGAAAATAGATATTATGAAAAGAATGAACGAAAGATAGTCACAATAATCAGTTCCTTTGGAATTAAGGAAGGAGCATCTATTTCATCGGCTTATGGAGGCGTCTGATATATAGTAGTATACCGCAAGTCGATGATGTTCTAGAAAATCTGCAGCAGCAGTGTTGGCGGTGTTTCGACGAACAATGTACGAAATACTTCAAGAAAATGTTTCTTGAAAAGAGGAAAAAAAAAGAGGCAAGCAAGCGACAAGTAATCTTACGTTAATAACCCGCGGTAGTTTCGATAGAACAGACTGCCTGGTTTTTTTTAAAATTTCTACCGCTCTCTTTCTTTTGGGGTTCTAAAACTTAGATTCGTCCGATCAGTGGCGCATTTAACCCTCAAACCGGCCCAATTTGTTGCCACTATCAGGACTATCGGTCAAACTGACCCCCAAGCCTAAAAAGCTGTTATTTTTGCGTTATTACGATGGAACTGCATGTTGTTATAGTGCACAGGATTGTTTGATTTATATTAGTGATGAATCGTGAGGGAAAAAATCATCGACACTTATTTATTTAATTTATTTTGTTCTGGTATCTACATCATCAAATCGTAGGGCTCTTAAAAGAATTGCACAATGTTTCTCAGACATAATTGCTCGAAAAATTAGCCTGCCAGTGATTGAGGTAGAGAAGAGTGATGTCGAGGATTCACAGGATACTTTAAAAATCGCACAGAACACTGAAATCCCTATCAGGACCGGTAGGCCTGTTATTGCTCAGTGGCAATAACAGGCCTACCGGTCATTTTGACCGTCATACTTTTACAAAATTGCAACTTACTGGCAAATGGCGAGCATTTGTGAAACCCTGGTGTGCTCTCCCTGATGTCCAGGAACTTACTGAGGATGTCAAAGCCAGCCAAGCGTTCACGCCTCTCCCCACTTCTGCCCCACCTTTCATTTCCACCGCTGCCGGTCATAATGACCGGTCGGCCGGTTTGAGGGTTAATAAACCGGAAGCGATATGAAAAGACCGTCATTGAAGCCTCTTTCGGTGCACCTTAGAAGAAACTCCTTTTTCAGTCACTTCTGCTCATCATTAACGAAAAAGTCAGCAATACGTTTCGATGGAATTTCGAGATAGTGTTTGACATATAGCTCACAACGTTTTGAACTAAAAGCTAAGCTATTGGTGCTTACTGAATCATTCTACAGGTAATTAAGGATAACTGTTTGAGAAAAAATCAGTGTTTTTTTCACTTTTTCGGTGATTTTTGGACAAACTTCGGAAAAGTATTGTGTCGAAGGCATTGTCGAATGCATTAGCACTCCACTGCCCTAAAAATGGATAAAAAATTCTCTCTTTTTATAACATGTTTCTACCCAACTGATGTTTGTTTTCACGATTTTCTATCTCGTTTGAACTCAAAATATAGGTATTGGATGAGTACTGTCTATTTTCGAAAAAGAACGGAACGACACCGCTTATAGATCGTAAATTCTCTCCTGCTCATGACAAACGAAACAGACAGTTTTCCCAAAACTTGCAGACGTTTGTTTTTGAAGCTCGGTTGCATAACATAATAACCGGTTCTGCTTTGGAAATATCGCACGGAATAAAAAAGACTTTTACTGAATTCATACAGCGGCTGTCATGCGAGTGTCATACGCCATGGAAGATTCGATTTAGAAGCTAAAGGGTGTCCCAAAATTCACGCAAAATTTGAACTTTGCGCCATTTGTGCGATAAAGTGTTGCCGACGATAAAAATAAGACAACGTGGTAGCTGACAGTTCGGGGTTATTAAAGATGGAGCGCTACCCGAAAGAACAGCGCGTTTTCATTGTAGAGCAATATTTTAAAAATAATGAAGGTTTGGCAGCTACAGTTCTCAATTTTATTGCAAAATAGGGTCGAAATAACTTCATCAACTGCGAACAGATTAATTAAAATATTTTAGGAGACTGCACCAATTAGTGATCTTAAACACTCTGGCCTTCCTTCGACAAGTCGCTCGACACAAAACGTCGAAGCAGTTCGGGAGAGTGTGGCTGAGAGTCCAGGATATTAATTCGGCACCGCGGTCAAGAATTGGACATTTCGAGAAGCTCTGTACAGCGAATTCTCACGAAAGATTTGCGTCTTCGTGCTTACAAAGTTCAATCGACTCAAGAACCGAAGCCTACTGACCACGCACAGCGTGGTAGTATTTCGTGGAATAGATTATGAAATGAAAACAAGGCGATGCTGATTTTTCGAACAAAATCGTCTACAACGATGAGGCTCACTTTCATCTCGATGGCTCGGTTAATCGACAAAATTGTCGCCTTTGTGGTTCAGAAAATCCGCGAGTGATTGAGAAACAAATGCATCCACAACGTGTCACTGTTTCGTGCGGAGTTTGGGTTGGAGGCAATCATAGGACCATTCTTCTTCGAAAATCCGGCCTCCCAGGCAATATCAATGAACTATCGCTTTCAGTTTTATATATACACTCATGGACAAAAAAATTAGCGCACCAAGAAGGAGTCGTCAAAATGGAACGAAATTTTACATACGTAATGACTACTTTGATATAAGTAAATGATAAGAAAATCAAAGAAAAAGGATAATTTATTTCAGAGAAAAAGGCAAAAGAACGGAGGAGTTAATACTCCGTTGGACCCCCTCTAGCGCGAAAGCACGATGCGATACGATCGGGCATTGAGTCATACAAGTTCTGTATGATGTCTTGAGACATTTCGTTCCATATTTGCTGTAACCTTGTCTCTAGTTCGTTCAAACTCGTGGGATGCCCAACTCATCGTCCCAAATGATCCCAGATATGCTCGATTGGAGACAAATCTGGGGATCGGGCAGGCCAAGGAAGGATAGTAACAGTGCGGAGACAGTCTTGTGACACCCTTGCCGTATGAGGCCGAGCATTGTCTTGTTGAAAAATGGCTCCTGGGAGACATTGCATGAGTGGCAACACATGTGGTTGCAGGATTTCATGAACATACCGCTGGGCTGTCATGGTGCCACGGAACAATACTAGGGGTGACCGAGTATTGTAGGCAATGGCACCCCATACCATCACACCAGCTGTGGTAGCGATGTGTCGCTGTACAGCAAAGGCAGGATTGAAGCGTTCACCACGGGCTCTCCACACACGAACACGATTGTCATCACTGCCGAGATTGAATCTGGATTCGTCGCTAAAGACGACCTGGTTCCATTCCGCTGCAGTCCAGTTTCCTCGTGCGCGGCAAAACTCCAAACGGAGGCGTCGATGGGTGGGCGTCAAGGGCAGCACACGTAATGGGCGCCGCGATACCAACTGTCCTTCAGCCAGGCGCCTTCGTATGGTTCGAGAAGACACAAAGGCCCCTAGTGAAGGTGCTACCTGTGCCTGGATGGCTGCCGATGAAGCAGTTGGCTGTACGCGTGCATTTTTTACGATGTGGCGGTCTTCTGGACGACTGGTCTGTCGAGGGCGTCCTGAGCCTGGTCTTCGTGTACATGACATCTCTCGGGTCCACTGGTCCCAACACCTCCTCACAACACAATCAGAGCGGCCTAATTGACGAGCTACTCGCCTAGCTGACCACCCAGCTTCCATCATCCCGACGATTCTCCCCCTCTCAAACTGCGACTACTGCTTATATTGTCTTCGAACACGGCGTAATGGAATGTCTATCTCAGCTCTTCCTTTGTAAATGATTCAGCACACTCAAACAAGCTTTGGTTACCTGTTTTATACTCCACAGAGTACGGTGTTCAACGCCCTCTATCGGCTATACGTAATGCGCAATCACGCTGCATTTCTAATCATTTGCATATCTCCCCGACATGTACCTTCATTGCAAGTTTCGTTACGATCCCGCAATTATTTCTTGGTGCGCGAATTTTTTTGTCCATGAGTGTATATATATATTTTTTGCAAAACAACTCAACTGAAAGTAACATATGTAAAGAATGTTACCATTAACTGTCATCATAAATACGTTGTTAAGGGGTTTTCTCTATAAGGCTGATTCTAAAACATCGTGATTAAAAAATGTGAATTTCCATTACGTAAGACTGAGAAACCCAGCACCAATGATTTTATAAATTACATCCCTCTCTGTATGTAAATAAGAAATGAGCAAATAAGAAATGAGCAATGATGCAAATAAGAAATTGTTGGGGGGAAAGTTTTTCATTTAAAAAACGGAGTAAAAATTTAGCAAGTACTATAATATAGCATGGATTACATCACTGCTGTATGTATTACTGTTCACAATTCAGATATCTACACTTAATCATATCAAATAATAATTTGTTGGGAAAATTTCTTCACTTATAAAAGGGAGTAAAAATTCAGCAAGTGCTGAAAAAAGAGTAGAAAATTAACTATTATTGGCTATCGGTTGCTATGCCGGCGACGGTTAAGCCTAATCTCGCGATCATTTATGCTGTCTTTTTCACGCCTCTCTCTTCTTAATGATTTATTTCTTCTTCGCTTACTTTCTTGAGACTGTCCCCAATTTTCTCTTGCTCGTGCAGCTCGCTTTCGAGCATTCCTGATTTCAGCAATTCCACGTTGACACGCGGTTGCAAATGGCGGACGGCCGCTAATGTTTACATTTGGTAGTGGCAGCCGTTGCCATTCGGAGTGAAGAAATATCGTCGATTTTTGTGTCGCATACCTACGCGTTTTACATATATAGATGGTTCTCGCTATCGCAGCATGATAATCCAGTTTTTTTGTGCCTGAATTGCAAGGCGTGGATGTGGACGACACGTGGTTTCAACAAGACGGTACCATACAGCCCGAGAAACGATTCAATGGCTGCGTGAGTCATTTCCTGGTCGTGTCATTTCCCGTTCTGGTGATCAGAATCGGCCGCCCAGACCACGCGATGGAATGCCGTCGGGGACTTTTTTCCAAGTCCACCCACGCCTTGAAGGAGGGAATGGAGCGCCGCATCAACGAAATTCGGCCACATTTATGCAAAACGGTCACGGAAAGTTTCAACAAAAGAGTGCGTATGGGACAGCAAAGCCGTGGAGGCCATTTACGCGATATAATGTTCCATACATAACCCTATACCGCATAATTTAGGAATCAATAAAAAATTTACAATTTCTAATCATAAACCTGTGTTTTCTATCAAAATTACATCTTGCGTGAATTTCGGGACACCCTTTATTTTTATGATTCGATATCTCTTTGAGAGAGCTGTTTGAAAAAACGACGCCTAAGAAAGATTTTTTTAAATGCGTAATAAAGAAAATACTCGCCTTTAGGTTGATGGATTGTATATATGGAAAATATTTTAATCTTTTCTAAAACATCGTATGTACAACTTATCTGCTTTCAAAATATGCAACTAGCAATGATATTGATATACTTTCGAAAACCTAATACAAGAGAGTAACGAAGAGAATGCATTTATTTTCCTCTGTAGTGACATCTTCCCAATGGATCGTCCATTCTTTACCTCGACTGAGCGAACGGAAATGATCATTGTTTTATAAAGGCAGAGAGATAATAAGATTTAGCTAAAGAAAGGAATTTTTTTCAGGCCATTTTGTGTCCTTTTGTTTCTGCTTCGAGGCAACTCCAGAAGGGAGATAAGCGGCATTCGTATTCCCGTTTAATTAATATCTATCAGAAATAAGGCCTCTCTCGTAGTACTTTTCCTTTTGCCTGTCAGCAATAGTCGCCAGAATGTTTTATGTATGTTTATGTAGGGGGCGACGCTGGGAAGGCGGAGGTTGAGTTTCAATTAGTGATGGGCAAAACGGATCAGTAGAGAGATCTGGATCTTTCAGAATCGTTCACTTTACTGAACGGCTCTGAACGATCGGATCATCGTTCACTAGAAAGAATAAAGTCGATATATATGTATGTATGTATGTATGTATGTATGTGTATATATATATATATATATATATATATATATATATATATATATACCGGTATATATATATATATATATATATACACTGGTATATATATATACACTGAAGTGCCACTGAATTAGGGATACCTACCTAGTAACGAGTTGGGCCTCCTCTGGCCTTGATAACGGCTGCCACACGACGAGGCATAGCTTCAATAAGTTTCTGGAAACGTTCCACGGGAATGGCTTGTCAAATATTGGCTAAAGCTGTCCATAATTCAGTAAGGTTCTTTGGTGCTGTGTGATGGTCTTTCACGCCTTGTTCCACAACATCCCAAAGATGCTCAATAGGATTTAAGTCTGGGCTTCTAGGTGGCCAATTCATCACAGAGAAGTCAGAGGAATGCTCATCCAACCAGCCAGACTTGTGAGAGGTACAGTTGTCTTGCTGAAAAACTCCATTACCGTGCGGATAACAGAACAGCATAAACGGATGGAGGTGATCACCCAGCAACTCTACGTACCGAATTGCATTGAGGGAGGTTGGTACACGCACCAAAGATCCCAAACTGTGCCACGAAAAAACACCCCAGACCATGATTGAGCCACCATGCCCTTTTACAGTTCCAGCCAGGCATGCAGGATCCATGGCTTCATGAGCCTGACGCCATATTCTCAGCCTCCCGTCGGCGTTAAGTAGTCGGAATCGAGACTCATCACTCCCTGCTACTCGTTTCCAGTCCTCTACACTCCAGTCTCTATGCTCTCTTGCCCAGGCAAGACGTGCAGCCCGATGGCGAGTATAGAGCAATGGTACTCTCGTAGGTCGACGGCTCCCGAAACCCATCGGTGAAGCGAGCGTTGTATAGTCCGTTTACTGACTGTACGACTGGCACCGTCATTAAACTGGGTGGTAATTTGAGCTAATGTTGGGCTTCGCTGGCTACGTACAATACGCCTGAGCCGTCTCTCACCACGCACTGTCAAGGCTAATTGTCCTTTGCAGTTTGCCCGATCGCTAGTTTTTTTTCCACCGTCCATGTATTCTTGGTATACTGTTGACACTGTCGACCTTGAAAATCCTAGCTGTCTGACGATTTTGGAAATTGAATAGCCCATGCGTCGCGCACCTACGATTTGTCCGCGATCGAAGGCGTCTAAATCAGGCAGTTTACCCATACTGGCAATTCCAACAACTAATTCAGAACAACCACAGTACGCGCTATATATACAGTTACCACAGGGCCCTCACTTGATACATGATATATACATGATGCGCAGCGCTACACAATTTGCATAGGCTTTGCTATCCCTAATTCAGTGGCACTTGAATGTATATATATATATATATATATATATATATATATATATATATATATATATATATATATATATATGTGTGTGTGTGTGTGTGTTGTTTTTAATGCCCCCGGCTGGAAGTTCCAGACCCAGGTCCGGACAGGTTTGACCGTTTCAAAGAAGGTGAAATTCCGTTCGATTTCGCGGAATCTACTTGGTGACACGGGCGATTGATTCTCTCCATTTTGAACGAGAAACGGCATGACTCACTCGGATGGAGCTCCGTCTGATTTTCCGAGGGCTGAAGAGGGAAAACAACGTGGAGGAGGTGCTGTCACAATACATGAATTTTAAGAATGTTTTGAACAATGGAAGAAAATACCCGCTCGTATCGGTGGACTGTGGCACATTACTAAAAGGAAAATGAGGCCCATTTAGCCTAGACGTATGTCAGAATGCTTGGCGACCACGAATCCTCCATGCAACTGTCAGTTATCGGTAAGGATCTTTCTTGTATAGCAGAGTTCATAACACATTTCCATATCTCTGTACCAGAGAAAACTATAAGATGAAACGGTAAACTAAAACATCTCACCCAAACTTGAATCGTTAAGGCTGCTATGTACTAAGAAAAAAAATCGTATTTTCCTTTTCCTCTACTTGCAGACTCTTGTGGTGGGAGGAGTCCAGTTGACAGTTCGATAATTCCACCCCCCTTAGGATTGACATTTTGAGGGATTGTAATGGCTCTCTCTCTATAGGGGGGTTAAGGGCTGCCCCCAAATTTTTTATTTAAAATATATTTTTGTCAACTATTTACAGGTGCATAAGTGCTGATAATCAAATAAAATTGGTATTGTCAGATAGCCCGAACTTTTCTGCAAAGCGCTACAGGATTCATTTTATAAATTTCGTCCACCGAAGGAATTTATGAACGTTTAAAACACACTATATCAGATTTTCCCCTGAATAATTTAAATTTTAAAATATGAATTGCATTTTTTTTAAACGAAAAATATACACAAATGCAAATTTTCTTTCTCTATGACGGAGTACAATTTTAAAAAAAATCTTTGAATCCAAGTCGGCAATCCGTGGATACATTTTCTCCATAGGTTAACATTGAGGTGAGCGAATCCAATGGGGTTAGTACATAGCAGCCTTAAACGATACAAAATCTTTAAAATAGGATTTCGAAACCCTCAATAGATTAGCAAAACATCTAGATCGTACATCGAATTCGTTAAAAATATTTCTTTAAGGAGAACTCCGTCCGGGAAAACTAATGTTTGTCTCCCATGATGTTAGGCCCCCGAGCAAGCTCTAGAGCTTAAGGAAATATTTAAAGTCACTTAAAACGAGTTCTATGAAGTCAGAATTTCAATGCGATGCCTGCTGGACGAAAAAAATAATCCAAATTGGAGTAAGGCTACATAAATTTCAAAGTTTCATCGAAAGTTATTTTCTTGGAGCAAATTCCTCAGTCATATTTACTATATAAAAGTAACTCGCAAAAAAAGAATTTGGGAAAATACCTTTTTTTTTTAAAAAAAATCTTTTCCGGTCCCCTCAAAATGAAAAACTGTCACAATGTAATCGATATTTATGGGACCTTAAAAAAGATCGATGTTTATTCGTAAATTTGGTTAAAGAAATGCGAATGCTGTTTATAGCTTTGTTGTGTCATAGAGTGATCTTCCGGATATTACAGTGGAACTGTTAGTTAGCGGATCCTTAAACAAGGTTCATCGTAAAATATCGCCGAAACTGAAGTGTTTTTAAGGTATAATTTTATCATGGAACAGAAACTGGTTGCTTATATTGTTGTAAATAGCTGTATGTATTTCTAAACATTTGTAAATATTTCTCAGTAATTTATGTCTATTTAGTGTTAAATACCGCAAATTGACTGCCATTGGGCGTTAGATTTCAAAAGGTCTCGCTTTCGCGAATTTTTCAAGAATGGTGGCGAGCTCGGTGACTAATTGTGCGATATTTGGAACTTCGATTTTACTTTTATAGCATTTTCATTCAGTTCTGGTACTCCCATTTTTAGTACAATCCGGAATTTCTGCATGGGTAAATAAGCATGCCGATTTCGGCTCTAAAAACTCCTGTTTCGATCGAAGTCTCAGTTAAAACTCGGCTGATCCGTGTGGACTGTTATTGTGCCGGTATTGTGTCGCGCCTTAACAATTTTGCTGAATCTCGATTTAGTCCTAAGGTGTTTGTGACCCATTTAGCACTATGAAGAATACAAACTGATGTCATCATTCACAAATACCTTCGAGCGAAACATGCACGAAATAGGCCCAATCTAGCTTTATTACGAAAAGTGTTAATTTGAAATACTCTTTCTGAAATGTTTCGATAGCGGAGAATTATTCATGCCTTGTATGCATTTCGTTTCGTTAAATCTAATATTTTCAGGTCTTTCACGTTCTAAACGCAGTCGTTGTCGTTTCATATTCTCAAACCTGACATAAAAACTTGTGATTTGCAAAAGAAAATCCTTTTTGAAAATGACCGGCATTTTTTACATGTTTTTATTAACTCGCCTTCTTGTTTGTTTGTGTGTGTGTGTGTGTTTGTTTGTACAGTACAAATCTTGCAATCGTTTTTTAACTCACTTCCCGACTCGCTAGACATTTGGAACTTTTAGAATAGCTCAGAACACGATGACAATGCATTATTTTGATACTTTTAGCCTTATTTAAGCAGCATTGAATTCATTTTCAGTAAATTTTGTTTTGTAGACTGGTGCAGCCATCTATCGACCGGGACGGGAACGAAAAATTAAACGCGAGTTCACTTCCAATTAACTTCATTTTCTTTCAAGTGGATGGGATAATTCATCCCAAAAATGTTTTTAAAGTATTTATTAATACATAGAATTCCCAAGTTTATAGGATTCAACAGAAAATTTAAAAACTTGGTACACTCATGGACAAAAAAATTAGCGCACCAAGAAATAATTGCGGGATCGTAACGAAACTGGCAATGAAGGTACATGTCGGGGAGATATGCAAATGATTAGAACTGCAGCGTGATTGCGCATTACGTATAGCCGGTAGAGGGCGTTGAACATCGTACTCTGTGGAGTATAAAACAGGTAACCAAAGCTTGTTTGAGTGTGCTGAATTATTTGCAAAGGAAGAGCTGAGATAGACATGCCATTACGCCATGTTCGAAGACAATATAAGCAGTTGTCGCAGTTTGAGAGGGGGAGAATCGTCGGGATGATGGAAGCTGGGTGGTCAGCTAGACGAGTAGCTCGTCAATTAGGCCGCTCTGATTGTGTTGTGAGGAGGTGTTGGGACCAGTGGACCCGAGAGATGTCATGTACACGAAGACCAGGCTCAGAACGCCCTCGACAGACCAGTCGTCGAGAAGACCGCCACATCGTAAGAAATGCACGCGTACAGCCAACTGCTTCATCGGCCGCCATCCAGGCACAGGTAGCACCTTCACTAGGGGTCTCTGTGTCTTCTCGAACCATACGAAGGTGCCTGGCTGAAGAACAGTTGGTATCGCGGCGCCCATTACGTGTGCTGCCCTTGACGCCCACCCATCGACGCCTCCGTTTGGAGTTTTGCCGCGCACGAGGAAACTGGACTGCAGCGGAATGGAACCAGGTCGTCTTTAGCGACAAATCCAGAATCAATCTCGGCAGTGATGACAATCGTGTTCGTGTGTGGAGAGCCCGTGGTGAGAGCTTCAATCCTGCCTTTGCTGTACAGCGACACATCGCTACCACAGCTGGTGTGATGGTATGGGGTGCCATTGCCTACAATACTCGGTCACCCCTAGTATTGTTCCGTGGCACCATGACAGCCCAGCGGTATGTTCATGAAATCCTGCAACCACATGTGTTGCCACTCATGCAATGTCTCCCAGGAGCCATTTTTCAACAAGACAATGCTCGGCCTCATACGGCAAGGGTGTCACAAGACTGTCTCCGCACTGTTACTACCCTTCCTTGGCCTGCCCGATCCCCAGATTTGTCTCCAATAGAGCATATCTGGGATCATTTGGGACGACGAGTTGGGCATCCCACGAGTTTGAACGAACTAGAGGCAAGGTTACAGCAAATATGGAACGAAATGTCTCAAGACATCATACAGAACTTATATGACTCAATGCCCGATAGTATCGCATCGTGCATTCGCGCTAGAGGGGGTCCAACGGAGCATTAACTCCTCCGTTCTTTTGCCTTTTTCTCTGAAATAAATTATCCTTTTTCTTTTATTTTCTTATCATTTACTTATATCAAAGTAGTCATTACGTATGTAAAATTTCGTTTCATTTTGACGATTCCTTCTTGGTGCTCTAATTTTTTTGTCCATGAGTGTATATAAAAAGTTGAGAAAAAGGAATTGCAAACATGGTAATTCAAAGAAGAGAATCACCATCGCCGTAAATTATGTATCAGACTAAGGCACTCCAGAAATTGAATGGATTCCTATTCCAAAAGTTTGATTCCGACCCATTTGACAGCATGCCTAAAACTTTATGGGTTTAAGATCAGCAGTACAAGCAATTAAGTGAAAAAGAGAATTCAGAAAGCAACGATATGAAGAATCCTAAAAAAAAGGTCCAATGTATCAGGGCATAAACCCTTTTTCTTGTAAATCTGTGTAAAATGAAAGAACCCCATTTGGAAATAAATATTAAACTCTTCAAAATTATACTCTTAAATCACTAAGCATGAATACTGGTCATAGCGTCGAAAGGAAAAAATAAATGGATTGAAAGTGACTTCCAACATGGGGAAGGTCTTCTTAAATGAGATAGTGAAAACAAACGAGAGCTTCAGTAAAAATATTGAATGGATTTCCTGAACCGCAAATGGGTGTATCCAATGAAAAAACAATAAAACTAATGACGCCACTTGGACCGCACGACGTCACTCAAACGAAAAGTCATCGGCACTGGAATAGCTCCACGAGGCTCACATTTTTAAGGCGTCTGCCTACGTTCCTTTTATTTTCTTCAAAAATAGACAGTACTCATTCGATACCTATATTGTGAGTTCAAATGGAATGAACAATCGTGAAAGCCAATATCATTTGGATAAAAAAACATTTCGAAATAGAGCGGATTTTTTATCCATTTTTAGTGTACAATGGAGACCCTATGCTCCATTCCGAATCTTTTTATACTCTGTACTGCCGGGACACTGTTAAGGCAAAAGTTTAATAGTGACATCTCTCTTCTCTTTCAGTGACATAAACTCTTCCCGAAAATCACCGAAATAGACCCCCCCCCCAAAAAAAAAAAGGTGAAAAACCACTGATTAAAAAAAGGATCTTTTCCTAAGTACAGGTTCCTCTAGATTGAACCCATGGAGCTCAGCTTTTTTAGTCTGTCGAAACCGAGTGAGTCACGAGTAAAACACTCTTGCGAAATGGACTGAAAACCTTTTAGAGGATGAGCGTTCTGGTTCACAAAAGTCACCGAATAATTACAAGATAAAAAGAACTTTTTAATATGCCACGTTTTTAAATTTTCTGTTGAATCCTATAAACTCGACAATTCTATGTTTTAATAACCACTTTTTAAAAATTTTTTGGATGAATTATCCCATCCACTTGAAAGAAAATGAAGTGAATTGGAAGTGAACTTGCGTTTAACTTTTCGTTCCCGTCCCGGCCGAGAGAGGGCTGCACCAGTCTACAAAACAAAATTAACTAAAAATGGATTCAAATCTGCTTAAAGATGGCTAAAAGTATCACAAAAATGCATTGTCATCGTGTTCTGAGCTATTCTAAAAGTTTCAAATGTCTAGCTAGTCGGGAAGTGAGTTAAAAATCGATTGCAAGATTTGTACCGGATAAACACACACACACACACACACAAACAAGAAAGCGAGTTAATAAAAATATGGTAAAAATGAGAAATGGCATTGGAAGAGGCTCCCTCCATGTGCTTTGCTATCGTCTATTAAATGGGCCAGACACATCGTACCACTCAAAGTAAAGCAGTCCTAAATGATGGGATGGGCCTTTGAAAGGGAGCGGTTAAAAAAATCGAAATGTTGCTTCCAAACAGCCATTTCAACGTAAATGAGGTTTCGAGCGTTTCCCAAATACCCGTATCGGCCCTTTTCCCCTGGCAAATTTAAGAAAATATAGACGGCAAAAAAAAAATCCTTTTTCGCATGAAAGGATTATACCTCGGCGTTAAATGAAATGATTCCTAATCTTTTCAGTGTCACTTTCGTGGATTAAAATGACTACAAATGGATCCAAAAGGGAAGTGCCTGCAGCAGAATACGATTCGTGTGAAATTTATTACGGCAGCCTTTTAGAAAGGCGAAAACTGTCGAGATTATAGTAGGCAGAGCGAGCAGGTTGAAACGATATTTCTCTTATTAGTGATACAAAATTTTGGCTGTACTACATAGAAGATGCTTTATTTTTTCCACCTGTTAGATGCAATATTGGCCACAAAATCTTGCCATGATGGACATCAAAATGAAAGTGGTCTAGCCAGTGGAGGGACAAACTTCTCAAAATTGCATAATGCTTGACAGCCCCTATCACACGTGTAGAGATCATTTTTAACAAAGTGTGTGAAGGAAAGTATATATCTTGTTCTTAAATGATGAAACAAGTCTTATAATAAGTCATGAAGGAACATTCATCACCGAATGTGGAATTCAACGATCATTCTCGAGGCTGACAACAAACTCTTCAGCATTTCCTACTCAGTCATGATAATGTTATAGGTCTTGCCATTTGACAGTTTGGGTCTCTTACCATCGCTTTCGATTATTATTCCAAGTTTAAAATTTTTATTGAACGATCTTTTTTAACATTATTTAAATGGAACTTCGGGACGACAATTTGTTAATGACAGCTTCTTAAAATCATTTTAGGCTCTAGAGTGGCATTCAGTCTGTTCGATTATAAATCTATCCATTTCGTATCTGAATTTTTTTATAATGCTGTTTAATAAATGATAATGGCAAGTATTAATTTCTGCCATTTCCCGTGACCCTTTTATTTTCAATTTGGTGTCTGCCCTAGATGAGGGGTGTCCTAAACTTTTTAATATGTTACCTTGTTAAGGAAATGTTTATTACTAAATCAACGCATTAGATTCTTTCTATGATTTTTCTCGCATTTTTACTCTCTGCATTATGTTTCCCCGACTCTTAAAACGCTCAACATTCTTCTTACATTATACTGTCAGCCACTATAGATGAACACTTTACCGCAACAAATAGCAAATTGTTTGGATTGAAAGATTTACCAGTTATAACTACAGTAGATCAGGAAAAAAAAGTATCAGATAGTTAAGTAACACATGAATTGCTTTATCTTATGAAATCTATTTTCTAAAATTTTTGAACTTGTGATAGAATGTTCAACCTAGGCCTGCTGGGTGCGCCTTTATTTCTGAAAGGGGATTTACTTTTAGGAAATGATTAAAAATTTTTGGGTGTCAAAATAATGAATGAAATGGTTATAGCCCAAATATGCATCATAAGATTTTGCCAGACAGATTTTTTTTTATGGTGGCCAATTTTTTTTCCTTTTAAAGAGGAATTTTATTTCTTTTCATTGTTAATTTAAAAAAAAGAAGTTTTCTCATACACGTAAATCTTTTTTACCAAGTAGAGGACAAAATTAAAATTGTTATCAATCCAATTAATATTATTTTTGACAAAGGAATGTGTCCTTTGGCATTTTATTATTTACTCTGTTTTCAATGAATAACTTACCGAAGCTGAAGAATGAGATATTATAGTATATTCATAAACTCATACAATGCACTTTTCTGTTAGTATATGTGTGATGCCCGGCACAAAGGGCTTAAGTCAAAAACAGTGATTTAAATACACCAAATTATTTGCTTTTATAACAGTCACAAAAATATAATTTCAACTTGAGTCTTTTGTACAAAGAAATGTAATTTTGTATAGAAAATTGATAGACTTAAGCATTTTATACGAGTCAAAATATTTTTTTTTTTATCAATGCTAATAAATATCTAAAAATCACTATTTTTGACTTTATACCGGGCATGTGTCGGCCTGAAATTCCTATTTATAGCCCATGAGGTCTTACCTACGCCATGTTTATTTCACGTGAGATAGGGTACAGGCTTTAGCTGTCTATTTATCCCTTTATGAAACGATATCTCGCTGCAAATGGTTTTGGGCCAGATTAAATATGCGATGCTCACCGAAAGCGGCTGCGAGGGCAGATTGGTGCGGCAATCAAAAATTTCAGGCTAAATGATGTTCCTTTAAGGCTTAATAAATAAATCTACTGTTTGGGTTGACAAGTAATTAGTCTAAATCAAAATTAATTATGTGCACGCATAAATTAGCCTAAAATTTTGGGCAAATTCTGAAAAGCACTACAGGAAATGTATCGGTATTCTTCTAAAGTTCTCGTATAAACACAGTTCATTCAAGAGTAAACACTTGCGTTTGGAGAGACACGTGTTAAATGTCCCAAAGACATTTAGCACGCAGTAAAGTTGAAAGTTGGGTAGTTTCACCGAGTACAAAACTTGTAACCAACCGACCGTGTTTCTAGCCATCCCTGTATTTAATAAAATTGGTTGTAGACTAAGAGATCAATGTTGTCTAAGGAATCTTGGTAGGATTATCTGTGTTGCCTTATTTTCTAGGCACAAAATATATCTAAGAACTAGAAATCTTATCTTAAGTCTTCTGTTTTCTCTAGGAGAATAGGCACAAAACGATGTGTGTATTTTTATGTGTATATGTATGTTTGTGTTATGTCACACACTCGCGCTGATGTTAAATCATTTCGTTAAAACTGTAATTGCCTCAGTGCATATTTCAAGTCGCATAAAACTATGGCCTGAATTTGTAGTTTTGCAAATGAAATTTTTGTTTTAGAGTCGGTCCCTTCTCACTTGTCTGTGTAAGGGGAGGTTAAAAAACGTGGCGTACAAAGAATTGTTTTACACGAAAATTGCATCTTGTTATTAACTGAAAATGATAAAATTTCTTTAAAAATTCAAAACTACAGATTTATCGAACGGTATTGAACGGTCCAGGTACAAACAAATCGCTTTATCCACCTTTTGTTTTAAATGTTTATGCCTGTGATGCTCCTTCTTTTGAGCTGAAAAAGTGATCAGAAATGCTAGACCGTGCCATAAAATTCCTTAAACATATAGATGCCTGTAAAAACAGGAGGTATCAGCGGTTTACAAGTCCTAAATTTTAAATAGAGATCAACGATTTTAAATTATTGATTTTGTATGGTATTCCTCTAGGCCAGAATATAACAAATCAGGCCACTCCAAAATGGCTTACGGGGTTAGGAATGCCGACCCGTTTTGACCGAGCATCTGGTAGGCTCGTACCATCTTGCAAATTTCTGCCAAACACAGATTTAAAAATTAACTATGGCAATCTTCGTTTTCCAGTTATACATCTTTAAGAATATGCACCTACATAGACACACACTGTAACATAAGTATGTATACATATAACACATACCGGGTGCGTCATAAATTCGTGCAAAGTTCAAAAATTCGTAATAAAAGAAATAATGCTCGGAAAAATTTTCTGTTTGTTCGAATAGGGTCAGAGGGACATTGGATTTTTTTCCATGTAAAAAAAAAAGTTTCCAAAAGTAACTGAAAGAGGACGCTTTTGCGTGACCACGTTAAGCCTGCATTGCAGGAAAGACATGGGTTACCTGTTGTCACCTTCATGCAGGATGGTACCCTGCCCCACATTTCATGTGATATCAGGACGTTCCTGTTGGAATCTTTCACTGAAGACCGAGTTCTATAAGTTGCGGTTGTAAGGTTCAGTGGTCCTCACGATCACCAGACTTGATACAGGGAAATTTTTAGTTGGGGGGATACTTAAAATCTCATGTGTACCGGGGCTACCCAACCACTTTGGTGGAACTGAAAAATGTCATTCGACAGACAGTCGCTGCCATCGATGCTACAATCCGCTGTAATGGGCTTCGTGACGCGCCTCACTTGCCTTATTACCTTGTGCTGGTGGTAATGTTGAGCATCTGTTATTTTAAAATAAATGCACAGTCTCATGTTATTGTGATATCTTTGATTTTCTGTTTGAGTTTGCCTGATTTGCATAAAACGTATCAGTATGACGTGTGAGCGCTCCCTTTCGGTTACTTTTGGAAACTTTTTTTTTTACATGGAAAAAATTCCAATGTCCCTCTGATCATAATGGCGTCACTGTAAGTAGGTAAGGCGATTCTCTCTGAGGCGTTGCTAAAATTTACTACTATGGGATCCATAACAAAGAAAGACAGAGTTCTAATTAAAAGCGAAGGCCAATTTTTTAAAACAAAAACTCAACAATTTATTAACAAAAAAATTAACATTTAAACAGTGCAACATATTCAATTAATATCCCGTGCAGATTCACAACGTACGGAGCCTAAAACACACATCCGCACAGGCCGCGTTCTCTAGCGTCTCTCACTCAGCGAGGGGGTCGGCAAGCGTTCGTGACAGTTTCTTCGTAGACGCCGAACTTTATTACATTAAAGAAACATTAGGATGACAGCTTTACTGACTGCGTCAGTGGGAAAAACGTTTTTTAATCCCCCACGTGTTCCGCACTGGTGGGAACGAGCAACACATTCCTTGAAAAACACGCAGCTGTGTTTCGAGCTCTTGTGGGGTCTCGGGAAAAAATAAGACCATATTTTTAGTACGCTACAGAGCAAACAGAAAAATTTCCCCAGCATTGCTTCTTTTATTATCAAATTTTGAACTTTGCACGAATTTATGACGCACCCGGTAAATATATTTGTTATATTATAAATAAATGAACAATGGCATTATCTTAATTGCTTTGATTTTTCCTTCTCCATACATTCAGGCATGATGCAGTTTCGGATCGAATTTTCATTAAAAGAGACACTTGTTGTTAAAGACCTCGTTGAATACAGAAAATATTTGAATGTTGAAAGAGAGATTAGCAAATCCCCGGTTTATGTGAGAAATGTTTCTCTCAACTGCAAGTTTGACCCCATTTGCCTGTTTCCAAATTATGACACAAAATTCGATGAGTGTACAATTTAGAAAATATTATTCCTGCCTCATTCTGGGAATCGGACGCAAAGTCTTTCGTCCAGAGACTCTCGGCGGCGTTTCTGAATTGGAACTGTTTTAAATTTAAAAGGAATATGTAAAGTCCCGCACCAGTTGTTACGGCATACCAAACAGATAAAGATAAGATTTTCCTCGCAGAATAAACATTTGAAATTGCTTACAAATATAATTATTCGATCGAAAACGCTCTGCTTGATTACTGTCTGGATGGAGGAGAAAAAGAAAACACACACACACACGTTTGCTCATACACAAAGTCATGTGTATTGTTTGACTCCCATTCTTTTACTCATTCTTTTAACTGAATGACAGAGTTTGCTTCACACAGAACGCGACTCGTTCTAAATTTTTAAATTAAATGCACGTTTTACTCTACTGTATCATGAGTAGTTACGCTAGAAATATCCAGTTAAATTACCACTTTTTAGGACAAATTTTGTGCAATCAGTTTTTACATGACAATAGGAATATGCTAGTTGAAATGAGAAAAATAATTATTGCAACTTCCTTGTTGGATTTTGATTTTCTATTTTTGCATATTTTTTTTGGTAGAAGTTTAAATAACTCTTTAAATTGTCACTAGCTGGCGATACTGCTGCAGTTTTGCCATCGCTAATCTTCCCTCCCGCGATGTAATCAGTAGCATGTAGTTTGGTAGGGAGGAGTGTCGTGTCTTTTTGTTCGCCGTGCTATGTTTTGTATTGATGTACTGCGAGAGCACATTTCATGCCAATTTCTTTTGGAATACATCTTCAAGTTTCGAGTTTAGAAATGCCGACATTCTTCCGCGTGAGTATCCAACCATTGTCTTGTACTGAGCTGAGTTTCGCCTTTCAATAAAGTCAGTTTTCAGCATAACAAGTTTGAGCATTGTCAAGTTGTCATCATTGAAAGTTTTCAACCTGTTGAACATTGATTTCTTAGTGTCCAGAATACATTCAGGGGAAAAACCCAGCGACCTTATGAGCTGTCATAGAATATTTTATCCCATATTTGTTGTGTGGTTCAGTTAGTTTCTACTAGTAAGAGTTATGTTTAACGTTAAGTGAGCTGGGCCACACATTCCTAAAGAACCTTTAGCATGCAAAAGGATTATTTGCTTCAGTATCTGATGGCGAACGTATGGTCCTCGAAAGAAGTTTTCTGGCACAGTAGATTTGGAAGACCTAAAAATGGTTTCCAGTCCATTTCTAAATAGAAACAGAAGCTTCATCTATTTCGAAAAGGATCTGGAAACCTAACGGTTATCAGACATAACCAACAAAAGCGAGTACCAAACCTGAAAATTTCATTGGCTTCTAAAAACTTCCCCAAAAGGCTCTTTTTTGTAAGCATACGAATCTTTGGCAAGTGTTTTTCTCCAAGAGACGTAGTATCATGTTTATAGAATCAACGAAAATTCAATTAGTCAATGATTGATATTAATTTTCTTTCATTTATTTTTTTCAGCTTCTGTTAATATAGCTGTAAAAATTTTGTCACTCTTTTATCGTAAGTGCGTCTTTCTCCTATTAAACTATTTGGCACCCGATGGAATAGTGCTTATAATTTTTTTTTCTTTTTTTTTTTGGGGGGGGGGGGGCATGGATACCAGAAAAGGCTCGACAACCCTGGACTAAAAAATGGTATTACGACTTGCAATTTTAACTAAAACCTCGTGGCTACCACCGATACCTAACAGATCATCACAGAATTAAATGATTTTCACCATATTTTTATTAACTCTCTTTCTTGTTTGTGTGTGTGTTTGTCCAGTACAAATTTTGCAATCGATTTTTAACTAACTTCCCGACTAGCTAGACATTTGAAACTTTTAGAATAGCTCAGTACACGATGACAAGGCATTATATTAATACTTTTAGCCATCTTTTAGCAGAATTGATTTCTTTTTCAGTTCATTTTGTTTTCTAGACTGGTGCAGCCATCTAACGGCCGGGACGGGAACGAAAAGTTAAACGCAAGTTCACTTCCAATTCATTTTATTTTCTTTCAAGTGGATGGGATATTTCATCCAAAAAATTTTTAAAAAGTATTTATAAATACATAGAATTGTCAAGTTTATAGGATTCAACAGAAAATTTAAAAACATGATACATAAAAAGCTCTTTTTATCTTGTAATTATTTAACTTAGGTAAATATTATCCAAACTTATGGACCCATTACCCTAATTTAGCGTAACTCTAATTTAGATTTTTTTCCCTTCAGAATTTGCCCGTTCTAGGTGAGTACTTCGATAGTACCAGGATTCTTTTTGAAATATTTAGTCTCCACTACTTCACCGTGACATTTCCACTCGTCTGAGAGAGGTTATCCCGTTTGTAAGTTGCTCGTACCACTGCGCCCATACCTTACCTAACTCCATACAACCCAGTTTTCTCATTAATATACGCGTCTGGTTCAAGTCCAGACATTGGTTTTGTGACTAATCTCTTAAAAAATGTGTGTCGGGTTTACCCTCCTAATACTTATGAATACGCTGAAATGTCAGACAGTGTGTAGATAAATATCTCAGGTTTGCATTCATGGTAGCTTCTATACCACACGTAAATAAGAATTTTTCGCTCTGTGTTTTATTTCGTCATTTTTGTTTTAGTCTCTGTGTTCAGACCGTCCATAAACGTCTCCTTTATTTTGCAGATACAAGGGAATCAAAACATAATCGATAAGTGATTATGTTCCAGTAAGAAAGAACATAAATACTGACATCTCCTAACTATTCCCGCAACAAAGAATTCTTGTAGCCTTTTCTCTGGTCTTTTCCCTTTTATAAGGTTGTAAGGTTTACCTAAGATTCGATTCACAAGAATCGAACTTTTAAGTGAATAATTCTAAAGAAGCCTCTTAAGATATGCTAATTGTGGCATACGCGGTGGGTATCAATACCAAGCAGCTAAATTAAAGAAGGGCGGTCGAAAGAAGTGTTGAGGAAGCGAAAGGAAGTGAAAGGAGTTTGCGAGCAGACGCTCGAGGCGTTTTATCTAGGTTGATGCTAACCTACGCGAGTTCGTGTTAGACGAAAGTTATTTAGCGTTCTGTGGCCCAAAGTTTACGAAGAAGCACTGCTGGTCAACTTTCAAAATATCTGTGAGTATTTCAAAGTGTATTTTTCTTGAATGAGTATTTATACAAGTGAATATATTGAATAGTATTTCCCTTGCATGAATGCTATATATATATCGTACTAGTAGTACGCATCATTTAGGTTGAAAAAGAAGGTTATATGTGCCAATGCTTGAATAAACATTGTTGTTATGTAAGAACTGTGTTTGAATGAAATTATTTAGAGCTCCACTTCGAGATATACATGCCCAAAGTCAGGGTAGAAGTGCATATAACTCTATAAGGTTATCAAGACACTGTTGCTGCTCAAAAAGTTTTTTATTTTCCCCTCGATTCAGGCAGGGGAATTGAAACGTCACAAGAGTTTTATATCAGTACATTTCTTTAACTTCATAATTCCATGTGCCTTACTATTCTAACATTTTTTTAATTTCTTCTAACGGCAGTGATACTCTAATAACACTCAACGCATGGCAGGGGCACATACCCGTAAGCATACTCCCTGCACGTGGAAAGTAGGTCCAAGTGGGTCTGGGTTCACTTACATGGTGCACCAACGATAAGAAACCAAGTCGAAAGACAGATGTGTGAAGAGGGAAAAGGATGAAAATGTGTGTCCCTGTCATGTCACCATGCCCAGGGTCCATACCTGTGAGGCATTAAGAAACTCCCGAATAATACTTTCACCCAGCAATGCCACAATAAAATGGCTGTCTTGACTCTTCTTATCAATACTTTTTTTTTTCTACTGTGCGAAGTACCGTCAAAACTCGGTTACGTTTGCTTTTTCATATTATCGAGAAGAGCTCAGGTTTGAGTATCAAAGGATTATGAAGCAGTAAATGTACGGACCCCATTACTTTAAATTGCTTTTACGGACAGCTGAAAATGCGGGGGACTTAATTCCTTTATATCCCGTTTCGAAATACTGCTGTATCCATGGAAACCCATGCCGGTTTTGAAATCTTAAAAGCTTTGTTCCATAATGTGAGACTGGTGGGTTATCGAGTGACAAATGATTTCCTACCAACACACTGGACTGCAGTTATTTGTGAAATAAGAACAGGAAATCATTCCCATATTGCTATTGTAGGGCTGAGATGCTAGACAACAGATCCTCGAAGAGAAAGCGAGTTATGAAAAGAAATTACGTGGTTGTAGATCTAGACTAACATTTCATAAATTGGGAGTAAAGAGGTTCTAATGTATGTTGCACATTATGAACAATTTGATAAACTGATGGATGCAAGGGGAACATTTTAAAATCACTTTGATAAATGAGTTCTAGAGAAAAAAAAAGGAATCTTAGTAACTTCTCTGGTCCGAAATTAAAGTCAAGTCATCATCGAATTGATATTCGAATTAATAAGTTCTGGCATTGGAACAGCGCGTGTGATTGTATCTATGGACAGATCACTAATATAATTTTCCTATTGCATGTTTGTGCGCAAGAGAGTTTGTAAACAAAGCTCTTTTATAAGCATCAAAAGATCTATGGTATGGTATTTGTAACTGGCTCGTTAACTTTTTAATTATATGGCTACTATCGGTAAATCAACTTTTTAAAATAAATGCAGCTCAATTTTTTTAGAATCCCGTATCTTTCATGCGAAAAAAATCTTTTGAATATATCAAAAGTTAATGAAATCTCTCCTTTTTTTTGCTGCTACTTATGAAGATTGCAGTGACTTCAATTGTTATTGGGAAGTAATCAAATTTGCTTTTGCATAATGTGTATACCCTGCCTTTACACAAAATATGAGAGAGTAAAACTGGAGATGCTTGCAAGTAAATGACACGACAAATAACCTAAATCAAATTGCACAGCTTGAATTAACTCTCAAGCTAAAAGCAGGGCGTTAAAAAAATCATTAAACAGCTTACTTAAAGTGACGAAACGATGAACATGAAAATGCAGTGAGAGAAAGTATTTTGAAACAAATACAATGTAAAGGTTAAAAGAATGGACATACATCTTTAAGAAAAAAGAAAGATATTTCTCGAGAATAGATGTATATCTTTTGTAAAGGAAAATTCCATTTTGTACTTTTTTATAACTCTTAGTAATAACAATAAGAATTTCTTACTTATATTTTTGAAAAGAAATTCTAATACTCATTTAACTCGACCACATGAAATGAAAAAATCTTAAATTTTATTCTTTTCCAGTTTCTTTCGGCAAGAACTTTTTTTATTTTCGATTCTTAAAAGCGAGGTAAACTATTTTCATTTATAATTGAGTTTCCCCTTATCCAGAAATGATGAAGGTGAGCTGTTCTTTGAGAAATTTCATGCTAAAATTGGGCAATTAGTAGAAATTCACAGCTTTGAAACTCACCGCCCAATCACCTAATATTATGTATAAAATTAATTGAACTATGTTAGATTGAAATCTAAATAATAACTCATACTAAATAAGGTAATTAATTGAAGGAGTGTTAACAACAGATGCTTTATTTTTTTCCAAGTTGGGAGATTTTTTTCCAGCCAATCCATTCCAGACGTCACCTGTTTTTATATGTAAAGTGCGTTTGCTGTGGAACATTCGAATAGAACTACGGCTAAGCACTTATAATAGTATATCCTTTAAAGTTAGAAAGGACGCGATAATTTCATTTGATAGAAATCCGTGGCCACGTGAAAATGATTGTGCAGAGCTGTTCCTACGCGGCATAAACTCTCCTATCTACCGGACTTGAATGAATTGGCCACACAAACTAGTTTTGGGAAATCAGTTTCAAGAAACCTAACTAGCTTCACGTAAGGCGCTCAGTTTCTACGATCTCATCAGACGACGAGAATGCTTTGTCGCGCAACTGCGTTTCAAAACTGTTCGGTGGTTCAGCGTGCGAAATAACAAATTCGATAAAACAAGACTGCTCAGCTGAAAGTGATTTTAATTGCTAACTCGTATTGACATATTTACAGGGGCTTAAAAACCCTAATTAATAATAGGAGCGTAGAGCTCGTTCTAAATGGGAACTTCTGTCCCGTATCAAACTATGTCCATTCTAGAGAAAAGCTGAAGCGTCTCTGCCGACGTCACCATTCGAACGACGCAGCGTTCGACCATCGTGGGGGTATTACTTCACATGCTTTACTGGTGGCAGCGACAACAAATGTCCATCCACAGCCACTTGTTACGTAGTAGAATGAGGAGCCCCGGAAAAATTCCATCATTAACAATTGTAGACTGGGTCTTCTTTAAGAATCTTCTGCCAAGCTGAAGACAACTATTGAGGGAAGACTTATTATTCAAATAACTGTACAAGAACTGAGCTATCACAAATATACTTGACTGGTGTGCGAAACATTTACACAAAACTTGAAACTGTACTCACAAGTTTCAAGAAACGATTCACCTTGGGCAAATCTCATTTCATAAAACTCAGTGTTCGCATCTCTGTGTTTTTAAATGGGATGGTTTCGACAAACTCGAGTGTCTCGTTTCCTGAAACTGCCTCACAAAATCGTGTGCAGTCAGTTTCATCTGTGTGCCTGACGGTTCAGAAACGACATTTTGTTCCACTCAGAGGAAACTTTCATTGTATAATTGCGGAGATATTTTTTAAAGCGGAGGCACTTGTCGCGTAGACATTTGCCTATAATTCACCGCAGTTTCATGGCCATTTTACACTGCTGGCCACCCAAATTGCAACACCAAGAAAGACAAGAGATATCACAACAAAATTTATTTTGTAGATAAAATGTTGACCAAGTATCAAATGATTAAATTTATAGACTTCTGTGAAGTGTGGTTCCTGCCAAAATCAGTAGCCAGAGTAGCCGCCATTGTTGGAGATCACCGCTGCCACACGCCTCGGCATTGATTCAAAGAGACTTTGGATGAGTTCTTGGGGTACAGCAGACCAAGCAGCTTCCACACGTTGCCAAAGTTGATCTGCTGTGGCAGCTCGGGATGGAATCTGGGTCAATCGTAGAGCAACCATGGACCACATGTTTTCTATCGGCGAAAGATCCGGAGAGCGAGGCGGCCAGGGAAGCAATTCAATCTGGCGATTGACGAAGAACCATTGGACAATGCGTGCCACGTGTGGTCGAGCATTATCCTGTTGAAATATGGCTGTTGGCAAGCCCTGAAGGTAAGGAAGGACAACTGGCTCCAACACCTCGGAGATGTAGCGCTAGCTGTTTAATGTACCGGCAATGCGTACTAGAGGTGTGCGAGAGTGATATCCAATACCGCCCCATACCATAATACCCGGTGAAGGACCAGTGTGGCGGTGCATAACAAAGCTGTTCAGCATCCTCTCTTCACGGTGTCTCCAGACTCGAATGCGACCATCGTGGTGTTGCAGACAGAAGCGTGACTCGTCAGTAAAGACAATTTCATTCCATTCTACCGTCCACATCCATCTGTCATCGCACCATTGGCGGCGGAGACGTCTGTGGTTTCTGCGTCAAGGGTAGACAAAGCAATGGACGTCTTGCGGACAGACCACTCTGCTGTAAAAGGCGTCGAATGGTACGCGCAGACACTGGATGATGCGTTACAGACTGCATGTGCTGTGCTATGGTTCGTGATGTGACTGAGCGATCCGTCACTGCCATGCACACAATTTGCCTGTCATCACGTGAAGTGGTGCGCTGAGGTGGATGCGATCGAACACGCCGGTCCTTCGTACCCTCCTGCATCCAACGATCACATATCCGCATTACAGTTGTTTGGTTTTGTCCAACACTACTACCGATTTCCCTGAAAGATAATCCACAATCTCGGTAGGCCACTATCCTTCCTCTGTCGAACACGGATACTTGATCAAAAGATGATCGCTGTTTTCGACGAGGCATAATTGGTCGTTTTTTTTTTTAAAAACCACAAGAAAACGCAATTGCCGAACTTGAAATCGTCGAAATCTCCAAGCCTTAAATAGCGCTTTGAAGTGGCGCCACAGGCGCGCGTGATGTGCGTCTGCGCTGAAATTCTAATCATTTGCATATATCACCTCTGCTAATACATGTTGTAAATTTCATGTTATTTGCATATTTCCTTCAGGGTGTTGCATTTACAGTGGCCAGCAGAGTATTAGGCGGGCCAGCAAATTGCGGAGATAATACGCTGAATTTCGTTTAAACTCATGAATGTTAGAAACGGATGTGTCAGTTTTGGACACATCCTACATCTAAACTGTGAACACGATGTTTTGATACATTGGAAAAAGTAGAGATAGAAAGAACCAGCTTACAGGAGGAAAGAAACGCATGAAGCACGTCAAAGAGGTGGAGTACCCTTTTCCTCTAACTAATATCCGATGTTTCGCGACACGCATCCCCGAAATTCCATTTGTTGTGTTACCCGTCCAATCAAGACTACGGTTGACAAAAAAGCGCGCCAAAGAGGTCGAGCTTAAAGCAAAAATGTTCATCGACAGCGTACAGCTAACCTTGAAACAAAGTCCTTCAGCAAGGCATAACGGAGAAGTATTCTTAATGCAGAATTAATTTCTCTGGCAAAGTGCAGTAGGGTGTCTCAAAAAAAAACCTTTTTTCGAAAACTGTTGCTCCCCATGGTTTTTCTGGTTCCATTTGGGTACAAAAAAAAGTGGCAAGTTTGAACACTGTCGTCGGAGTCTCCTTTGATACCATCGCCTCCAACAGTGGGTGGGCAAATGGAGCTTGGGTATGGTTGGAAATGTCTTTAAACAGAAGAGTATTTTACCTTGCTTGTCGGCATCATGTTTTTGAGCTGATTGAATCTGCATGTGGAAATCAGTTTTTGGAAATTATATGAGTCCTGATAATATTTTGTTCAAGGAATTCCAAGGACAATGGAAAGACATTTCGAACAGCCTAGATCAGTTCATTACACTAGATATTAAAGACCGAGAATTGAAAGCTTTAAAAGATGAAGCTATAACTTTTCTCAATCTTGTTTTAAGTCAAGACAAAGATGTCCTCCCTCGTGGAGACTACAAAGAACGTGTCGTGGTTTTACTAATAATATTAAGGAAAACCCCTCCTCGAGGAATTCACTGGCAAAAGCCTGACGCTTTCCATAAAGCAAGATGGATATCAACAGTTCTTTATGCAGCAAAAATGTATGCATTTAGTAATCAGCTCAATTTTATTCGAAGAAAGTTGAGAAGCTGCAACGTGTTTGTGTTTTCAATGCCTTGATATACATTAAATGCTGGTTTAACGCCCCCAAAGCAGCAGATACCTACTGTGGCAATGTTTTAACAACTACAAAACAATTGATCCTGAAGTAGTAGCTGAGCTGCCTTAACATCATTCAATCGCCATTTATGGTATCTGGCCAAGGAAATGGTACCATTGTCCCTGTTTTCAAAAAAGATATCAGATACTGACAAGAAAAAAAATTGCTTCTTCTCTACTAAAATTTAAGACTGGATTGATAGTAATGAAAAATGGTGTACCTGTTTTCCCAAACTGGAATATAGGAACAAACTCTTCCAGTTAGTTGGTCCCAACTCATAGCTGATTTTCGAGAGGCTTCAACAAAATGTTGACTGATTGAAAAAAAAACTCCATTGATATGGAAAGAAGACCATGAATACAAAATCATGAAAACCTTCGAAATAATCTTAAAGTTGTCAACGACATAGCAGTACGAAGGTCAAACTAATGCAATATTTCTCAAATAAAATTACTAAAAAAGAAGGCCCAAAACAAAACTTACTCCTGTCTGTTGAACAGAGCAGAAAATCAACAACTACATTCATGGAAAGAGACTTGAACAATTTGTAATATATCATGTTAAACTATGTACCAACATTTATGTCATTTTTATGAAATAAAGGTTTGATAAATAGCTACCTTTTCATTTACTTCCTTCTATTATTTGTTGCAAAAACTAAATTAATTAAACCAAATGAAAATAACAGTTTTTTATTAATGACAGATCAATGTAAAACTAATAACAACTATTACCATACATTTTCAAGTTTTACCAATTTTTCTGTTTATTACGTATATTTTTCTATAACCAACATTTGATCTAATTAATAATTCGAAGGCAAATATTGTTTGGAATGCTTTCAAATAGTATAAAAACACTTATAATAGACATATCTTTCATTTAAAACAATATAAAAAATGAAAAAAATTTTGACGATATTTTCAAATTTTAAGCTTTTAGGGGCAAACTTTCCACTTGACTTACAGTGTTCAAACTCCCCACTTTTTCTTTTGTACCCAAATAGAACCTGAAAAACCATGGGGAGAAACAGTTTTCGAAAAAAAGTTTTTCTTTTTTTGAGACACCCTGAAGTGCAGCCAACGAGATGGAATAGGCAGTCTTATAAATGAGTGCAGCCATCCAAACAGGACGACTGCATTTTGTTAGTCACCGGTCAAAACGAAGAGACATTTCGACTCTTATTTTCGCTTCAACACTAATAACGTATGTTCTCTGAATTGAATTTCAGAATTATCCTGAAACATGCCAGCGATACGTAAGTCTTATGTCTTGACAGACAAGTCGGAAGGTTCCAGGGTTCCCCAGTGTGGGAGATACACCCCCCCCCCCCGACGGGGCGTTAGTAGCCTCGGGTGATAGCCAGATGGGGGCGTTGAGAGAAAATAAAGGGGCGGTGGATGCATAAGGAATGAAGACAAAAACAATCTGAAACATATGGAAGACACTAAACACGGGGGTTGCGGGAAAGACACTGAGCGGAAAACACTCAATCTCGTATTATGAAACTTGTAACGTGTCCGGTCACATATTTTTACCATGTTTTTATTAACTTGCTTTCTTGTTTGTGTGTTTGTCCAGTACAAATCTTGCAATTGAGTTTTAACTAACTTCCCGACTAGCTAGACATTTGAAACTTTTAGAATAGCTCAGAACACGATGATAATGCATTTTTTTAATACTTTTAGCCACCTTTAAGCAGATTTTTACCATGTCTTTATTATTTTCAATTATTTTTGTTTTGTAGAATGGTGCAGCCATCTGTCGGCCGGGACGGGAATGAAAAGTTAAACGCTTATTAACTTCCAATGAACTTCATTTTCTTTCAAGTGGATGGGATAATTCATCCAAAAAATTTTAAAAAAGTATTTATTAATACATAGAATTGTCAAGTTTATATGATTCAACAGAAAATTTAAAATCATGGTATATAAAAAGTTCTTTTTCTTTTGTAATTATAGTTATTATTGCTTTGGCAGTACTCCTCAATTTGCAACTGTCGTATTTAGTTTTTCTCCCTGCTTTTGTATTAAATCATCACCAATCAGTAGAATGAGACACCTGTCCGAGCACTGACAGCTCATCTTTGGGGCAAGTGTCGAAGAGTGGGGGATGATTGGATGATATCCTCTTCACTCTATTCCGGGCGAGGGGAAGGGAGTGAGATCCCGTTGATCCTCGCTTGCTTCACTTTCTACCTCTCGTGGAAAAATAAACCCCGCTTCTCAAGTGACTGCTCGTTCAGGGATCAAATCTTTGATGGATACGTTTCTTTCTTCTTTTTCCGGTTGCATGTCGACGAAGTGGATTGCTTCATTCTTCTGGTAAGGCTAATATACATTTTTATCAGTTCAGAAATTTGGACAAATTTAAATTGTAAGAACCTTTTTATTGTTTATCTACAGTTATTTGTGATAAATTTTACTTTGTATGAGCTGACAAATGGCTCTTTTTCTTTGTCGTAGTATTCCCAATGAACGATGAAAAAGTTTTGAGGCGATAAAGCTTACATTACCTCTTTTCTCCGAAAAGAGATAGATAGGCAATTTTTTTTTTAGCTCAGATAGCTATAGAAAAGTTTTTAGATAGAATTTTCTACATTCGCGTGATGAATCTACCCTTTTTCGTACACTCTAAAATTAATAGACCTCGGCCCCTTAGCCGACCCATTATCATATGTCGTGTCATTGTTATTTTTTTAACATAAACTGAAATTAACCCATAAAATATAATTAAGTTCTCTAGCTTTACTGAGTCATTCTATGGAAGAAAGGTAAAAAAAAATTATCATAAAACAATTGCGTTGATAAACCTGTAGAATTTAAAAGCACTCTTTCAGTCGAGTAATGTGTGCATGATTTTGTTGTAATTATGTGCACATAAAAGAGTTCCAAAATATTTTCGATGCATTATAAAGCGAGACTTTCAATTTGTAGTTTATTAATATGTGATCGTCTGTTGTGTATTTTTATGTCAAGATGTCCTGTGTAAACAAAGTCCATGTTCGGCTAGCCGGATGTTGTTATTGACTCAAATTAGGGCATTTGTCCTAGAATTTAAATACAAATTCAAACACAGATGCCAACAGTTCTGGATGCCAACACTTTGCTCTGGATTATGGGCTACAGTACGAAAGTTGCATTTCCTTCACCATATTTAGTGGCACCTGGGTTCAATGCGACCACAAATATGGGTACTGAAAACAGAAACCGACTATAAATATCTGATCGCGATAATTTAAGAAAGAGCCGAACATTCATAAATGGATAGTTCATTGGGATTAGTGTTAATCTTATTAGTAATTTTTACTTTTATAGTATCCTACGTTATCTTAATTTTATGTGTGTAATGCGAATATCACTACGGTTGATTAAAATAAATACTTATTTAATTTCAAGCTTCAAGGTGTCTGATCTTTCTTTATTATGTACTAGAACATTGGAAGAAATATAGTTACATGAAAGAACGCAAATATGTCGGTGCATCTCTGTTTGTTTCCTTGAAAAGGGAAATTTCCAAGCTGGGAGGCACTAAGTAATTTTTCCTCTGCAAAGGTCCAATAAGTTTGGTCTAAACCAGGGGTCTCCAAACTTTTTAGCATAAGGGCCACGCTGACTCCTAGCTCATCATATCAACATGTTGCACTTTTCAATGATGTTGCACAAATTTGCCCGTGGCCTCTTTTCCGCTTTCGGAACTACTTATCCGTGTGCCCCCCCCCCCAAAAAAAAAAAAAAATTCTCCAAAATGAGATAGACAAAAAAATATTAACAGATCCAAATTAACTGATGAGCATTTGAAGTCGCTGCTGATAATTTCCACTGGTCAACTTGATCCACAACTGCAAACAATTGTCAGTGGAAAGTGACAGCTACATTAACCATAATTATGACGCTTTATTTCATTATGTAAGTTACCTATGTATGTAACTTGTGGTAAGTTTTTGGGATAAATCATTCATTACAGTCAAAATGTTCCATTTCATTATGCTTGTCAGTTATTGCGTTTCTTATTGGGTAGTTCAATAAAAACATCTGATTATTACTTTGTATGATTTACTTACATTGTAAATTTTACAACGTAATCAAAATAAACTATGGCCGGTGCAACACCGGCCAGACCAGGGGTCTCCAAACTACGGCCAGGACATGCCCGCAACTGATCAAACTGTGAGTGGAAGACATTATCATGGTAGGATACAGTATGTTGTTATGATGAGCTAGGCCCTTGGGGGAGGAGTCAGTGTGGCCCTTAGGCTAAAAAGTTTCGAGACCCCTGGTCTAAACAGAGAGCTTGGGTGTTCGTATCAGTTCCGCTTACCGAGTTACGGAAAATGGTGGTAGCGCTCCAATCCAAAGCTAGTCACTGAAAATGATCCCTTACTAGAGTGTTTCATCAAATTTCAGATATGCTACGAAAGTCTGCCTTCACTCCCCCTATGTCTCAGAATGTTTGAAACCCAGTCCTTCAGCTTTTGTAACTTTTTGAATCGAGGATATTGTATTTGTAGAGTTTGGAATTTCTTTTACTCTTTCATAGAACTCGGCTGTGGAATGTAAAGCTTAACTGCTAAGAATATGTTTTCTTTCGTCCTTTTTCGGTTAGTTTAAGAGAGCAGGATAAGTACCATAAAGTTTGTAAACTTCCGAAAATTAAGAATTATATCGTCGTACACTCGAAATTTTTCTGATGTACCATTAAAAGTTTTATTCTTTCGGTGCATCAAAAGTTTAATTCACTTCCTTTTAAAAAATAAATAAGGTAAAGTCTTTTGGAGAAGCTTACAGAAGTTTCTGATTTTGAAAAAAAAGTAATGGAATAAATATAAAAAGATAAACATTTAATTGAATCTTTTCTGTGTACAGATTTTAAGATTTGTTTTATCATTTCCATTAAGCTAAATAAACTTTAACTCTGAAAAAAAAGCTCAAGAGACTAGCATCTGGGAGAAATTTCTCTGTTTCCATATCAAAGCCTAGGCAGAAGACCGTTAGGACTGCCAGGTCATTATTTTTAAACATTTCTTGTTGTTTCGTTATGAAAAGCGCTCCGAGTTCTTTTGATGTATTTGCATGGTCGCCCAATTTTTTCCGGTTTCACTGCGTTGCCGAGAAATTTTTTTCGGATATTACACTAAACTGTCTTCTAAAAATGACTAAAGGGATTCTGAATTTTTTAAGTCATTAGAGTTTTAATAATATCAGAAACGATGTTACACGAAGTTATTCTAATTTGAAATGTCTTTGATATTATTAAGAGGTGAAACCAGCATAGTTCTTGCAATGTTGATGTAAATAACTCCCCAAAATGTCGTTTTATTTTAGATTTTCTGTGGCACAAAAATGTATTAACTGCATAAATGTATTGATGTTTGCGTGTGAAAACAAAATGAGTAGTAACTGCTCCGATAAAACCATACTCTTCAATGTAATGCCACATTTTTGAAGCCGCAAACTGCCTCTAACCTAAATAAATGGATATTTAAAGATGTTAGAATATTAGTTAAAAGTCACATGATTATCTGAACGGACGCTGTTAATATATTTATGTAAACCCTTTTCAACAATTATGAGGATGAATTGTTGATCGCTTTAAGGAATTATCTGCAGCTTTTCGGTCCAATTGGAAACCCCGAGGTACATTCGGCGCTTCGTTGATTTAGAAACTGGCCATCGATTTTTGATGTGTGTTGATGAGCTGGCTTCACTTGGCTTTGGTTACGATTAAAATAAACATTTTGGAGTATAGTAAAGTGTACTCGATGTTAATAATCCTACTAATACTTATACATAAAGAAAAATGACATTATTTAAAAGAAACTTTCCCCAAAGTTTTCAATAGAGGCTTACCTGGAACGAAAAAACAGGATATTCAATAGAGGCGAACAAAATAGCACCGAGAGAAGCCTAAAAGTGTCCAAAAAAGAGGGAAACATTTTTTTTCACAACCATCAACAAATATTTATATTTGTTACATAAATAAAAAGATAATTTGTGGGAAAAAGGACATTTTTTTATCAAGCACAATGTTTTTCAAATAAAACGGAACATTTATAAATAAACTGTGACTTTAAATTCATAATGCTAATAGCTAACGTTAATAGTTATATAAATTTTTAAGCACGAAACGTTAAAATCTAAATAAATCTAAACTGTTTTGAAATATGATAATGAAAGTGAATATAAAAGTTTACTACTGCCAGTGATTTCTCAGTCAATCAGATGAATCCATTTCCTTTTTTTATCATTTGATTTTCATTTTTAATTTGAGTGGGTTTGTTTATGAATAAGCTTCGCAGCTTCCTTGTAAGATCTCAGCACTGCCTTGAATTTGAGGCTCACAATTTCTTTTAGTTTTTAAACTTTACTTCGTAGCCGTATTTTGAAATTCATACAAGATTCATATATTAAAATTTACAGTAAACTGAAAACAAGGATTGTTTTAGTTGTGTACAACTACCAAGTAACTGTCGGCATCTACGTAAAGCTGTGTGAAATAGAATGGTACATGTTGCTCTGGTCCTCTATAGTTTTGGCTTCGTTCCTTCCTATTTAGAACAGATCCGATTTTCTACTAATGTAGGATGCAATTAATACATATCATGTAAATGTAACACATATGCTTATAGTTTTTCACAATGTTACGTTCGTGCAGTATTTCTTCATATTTCTAGTCTGTTGAATATTCAAAAATATATTTTTAAAGCTAATTTGGCAGAAAAATAATTAAGAATTTACTATGCATGTTCTGGAATAATTAAATATTAGATTACGAAGATTTTGTTAGGTTTTTTTTTTCTTTTTAACATGTGTTTAAACGAAGTCTGAATAGTCAACTTCTTGATAAATAAAAAATACGCTTCCCGACATTGAAAAATATCTAATAACGAGAATCGTGTTTCGGCAACGGGAAAAACTTGTGTATGGGATGTCATTTCCCACACACAACGAACGCCTAGAGGGAATTTTAAAAGATAGACTTTCCACATAGCTATTTTGAAAAGGTTAAAGGGAAAGGAGAGGAAAGCAATTTGGCTACAAATTCTTTTTTAAAAAAGGGGTTCCTCTTTCCCCGTGGTGAATCAACAATTTGAACCGACGAAAACATTTTCATTCTCTGTCAGGGTTGGTAATAATAAAGAGCAAAAATTAATTAACGTTACAAACACTTTGTTCGCTGTTTAAGGTATCCGACCTTATACAAGAGGCGATTTGGAGTCAAAATTTCGAAAAAAATTTATTATTTTATTTTAAAGGCCGAATATTTATCTCTCTAAAGCCGTTTTTATTTTTATTTTTCGATATCTTAATTAGAACCGTCGTTATAACGGCTTTTGTGATCTGTACTAAACCGAAAGTGACCGTGATTTGAACTGGAAGTGGGGAGTTTAAAGGTACTTGTTTACATGGAATCTTCATCTTTTTTTTTCTTTTTTTTTTTTGCCCTACTTACATTTTCATAATAATTTTTTGATAGTTTGGGGTATTATTTGACATCTGGCTACAAGCTTTTTCCTATTTTTTCATTTCATAATTTGGCAATAAGTTATCAAATCTTTATACGTGTTCAAAATTTTGCATGAGATACATCTTGATGTTGCTATTTCTGTTGTTCATGACGTGCATCAAAAGAGATGAGTGATAGCCATTTTTTTCTAGAACATGTTCCTCTTCGCACCCTATCTCTGGGGATAGATTTAAACAAACTCCTACAGACTGCATTCAACAAAAAGCACTCTTACAATACTTTTAAAAGTGTTTGAAATGAAACAGCAAGTTAAAAATAATTACAAGATAAAAAGAACTTTTTATATACCATGTTTTTAAATTTTCTGTTGAATCCTATAGACTTGACAATTCTATGTATTAATAAATACTTTTTAAAAATTTTGTGGATGAATTATCCCATCCACTTGAAAGAAAATGAAGAGAATTGGAAGTTAACTTGCGTTTAACTTTTCGATCCCGTCCCGGTCGATAGATGGCTGCAACAGTCTACAAAACAAAACTTACTGAAAATGAATTCAAATTTGCTTAAAGATGGCTAAAAGTATTAAAAGAATGCATTGCCAACGTGTTCTGAGCTATTCTAAAAGTTTCAAATGTCTAGCTATTGGGAAGTTAGTTACAAATCGATTGCAAGATTTGTACTGGACCAACACACACACAAACAAGAAAGCGAGTTAATAAAAACATGGTAATAAAAATAAAACATATTAACTTTACACACATTTATGATGGTGACAGTTTTCTGCATAGTTTGATATATGATTACTTTGTTATTGTACATACTTTGAGGTTACTTTGAGGTTACTTTGAGGTTATCACGTTTACCAATTTCCATAGCAACTTAAACTATAAAATTTATTATAATATTTTTTACTCACAACTTTACAGAATAAAAAACATATGTAACAACGCTGGGTATTTTTTGGAGGCATGTAACATTTTCGAGGAAAACTTAAGTAAAAACAATTTCCCTAAAAATTTCGGCAATTTAAAAGTTTAAAAAAAAGTAGAATAGTATTTATGTTTTCATTTGATTAAGCTGTAATGGGGGGTGGCGCTGTAGTAATGTTACAATGACGTAACTTCTAGGATAGAATTGGCTTCTGTTTCGCCATAACCGTCACTTACGGAATTGGGGTGTGTATGCATCTTTTACTTTGCATTAGGATTATTTGTGTGCTTGCATGTACGGTGCGTTGAGCCCATACTGTAAGTTATGTTTGTCTTTTCATTTTCTTTTGACTAATTGCTTCCTTGGGGGACTCGGGGCCTTGAGATGTCTTTTGGGCCTACCTGCATCCTATTCAGAAAGTTCCCCTTGAGGTAACTGATTTGGTTAGGCTCCCTGATGACGAGACCTGTCGGTTACCTCTATGTTGTTTTATGGTTCAGTTCCGGCACTTATACAGAGTCTTGCCGTTGGTGCGTGGATGCCCAGAGTGCTTGATTTCTGTTTGCTTTTTGCCTATATTCGTATTATTTTTATCTATCTCTGTTGGATTATTTATTTGTATTTTTTTCATTATTGGGATATGAAGCTTCTGCGCTATCCTCTATTGAAAATGTTTTATGTTTTCTTTGCAGGATACGTTTTATGTTAAAGTGATTTAGCAGTCTATGCTTGATTTTTAACTTTTGTTTATTTGAATTGTTTATATTTTTTACTTTGTACTTTGTTATTGTTTCTAATATACCCAGGCGGGAACACATTTCCTGCCAGTTGCATTGCAGGGGGGAAAGAACGGTTTTTTGGGGACACCACAAGGTAACCTACCACCTCCCAGCGCAGACGAGGAGGCATTCAGTGGCACTCGTCGGGATTCGATCCGGGCCAATACATGATTACATTTTACTAAGATTAAGTTAAGAAACATATCAACGGAAGGATTCTGGATGCAAAGTTTTCAGACATTGTTAAAGGGCTCAATTTTGTAGAAACAGCATGAAGGCGTCAGCTCGTGCATTGTGCAGGTCTTGGAGCTGTCAGGCAGTGACGGCATGCATGAAAGCTTAAAACATGCTGATCTCATGAACATTTTCTCCTTGAATGCACCGACATCTAGACGTCGGGTGTATTTACGGACGGGCTCAAAATTTTAAAAATAGCATTCCTTCATTATGACATGCCCGCTACGTTATTAATAAGCAAGACACTTTTGATAAAAGATTATTATTAATTATACAACAAATTAGTACTGTGCTAGTAAAACAATTATTAATATACAATTATTAATTAACAGAACGGAATCGACACAGATATAGTAACAGCAGTTAAAAAAAAGAAATATATGTCAATTAATCATTAATATAATTATGAATATTGTGCTATTAACAGAATATTTTTTGTGATTAATTATATGACAAATTTTTGTACTGTGCTATTTACACAGGTATAATAAGAGGGGTTGCTTAAAAAACAATGAATAATTAATATTACAGATAGCTAATATGATATTTTGTTCATAGATATCGGATACCAGACGCATATCATTGACTGTATTTATCATTTTTCTCCTGCTGTTAATTAGATATAAAAGAATCTCTTTTTTCTGTCGGAGAAATGGTGTCGATGCACTTAGGTTTTATATCGAGCGAACAAGAAATACAAATGTAATAATTTTCTCTCTTTGCACGGGCGATTGACGAGGGTTGATAAATATTCAAGCCGTGTCATTTAAAGATCTGCCGTTATTAAATATCAAGTGATAATGGCCTCGTCATTGGGCGAAAGACGTTTACTTTAGTTGTTTCGATAGGAGAGGAGCATTTCCTGCGAAGGATTAGTTAATTATGTTGTAATACTTTTTTGGCCTAATTATATGAGAAGGAGTAGTCATTGGGTCCAGAAATATATCCTTGTAATCACACCGTATTTTGCATTTGCACTTCATATACACTGAAGTGCCACTGAATTAGGGATAGCAAAGCCTATGCAAATTGTGTAGCGCTGCGCATCATGTATGCGCAAGTGAGGGCGCTGTGGTAACTGCATATATAGCGCGTACTGTGGTTGTTCTAAATTAGTTGTTGGAATTGCCAGTATGGGTAAACTGCCTGATTTAGACGCCTTCGATCGCGGACAAATCGTAGGTGCGCGACGCATGGGCCATTCAATTTCCGAAATCGTCAGACAGCTAGGATTTTCAAGGTCGACAGTGTCAAGAGTATACCAAGAATACATGGATGGTGGAAAAAAAACTAGTGATCGGGCAAACTGCAAAAAACAATTAGCCTTGACAGTGCGTGGTGAGAGACGGCTCAGGCGTATTGTACGTAGCCAGCGAAGCCAAACATTAGCTCAAATTACCACCCAGTTTAATGACGGTGCCAGTCGTACAGTCAGTAAACGGACTGTGCAACGCTCGCTTCACCGTATGGGTTTCGGGAGCCGTCGACCTAAGAGAGTACCATTGCTCTATACTCGCCATCGGGCTGCACGTCTTGCTTGGGCAAGAGAGCTCAGAGACTGGAGTGTAGAGGACTGGAAACGAGTAGCATGGAGTGATGAGTCTCGATTCCGACTACTTAACGCCGACGAGAGGCTGAGAATATGGCGTCAGGCTCATGAAGCCATGGATCCTGCATGACTGGCTGGAACTGTACAAGGGCATGGTGGCTCAATCATGGTCTGGGGTGTTTTTCATGCACAGTTTGGGATCTTTGGTGCTTGTACCAACCTCCCTCAATTCAATTCGGTACGTAGAGTTCCTGGGTGATCACCTCCATCCGTTTATGTTGTTCTGTTATCCGCACGGTAATGGAGTTTTCCAGCAAGACAACTGTACCTCTCACAAGTCCCGGTTGGCTACTGGCTGGTTGGATGAGCATTCCTCTGACTTCTCTGTCATGAATTGGCCACCTAGAAGCCCAGACTTAAATCCTATTGAGCATCTTTGGGATGTTTTGGAACAAGGCGTGAAAGGCCATCACACAGCACCAAAGAGCCTTACTGAATTATGGACAGCTTTAGCCAATATTTGGCAAGCCATTCCCGTGGAACGTTTCCAGAAACTTGTTGAATCTATGCCTCGTCGTGTGGCAGCCGTTATCAAGGCCAGGGGAGGCCCAACTCGTTACTAGGTAGGTATCCCTAATTCAGTGGCACTTCAGTGTATATATGCTTGTGTGTGTGTGTATGTATCTGGGTGTCTACATAAATATGTGGACATAAACGTTAATGAATATAGTTACGTATACCTGTATATATGTTTATGTATATGGCTACATATATGTGCATAGATATGTGTGTATATATATACATGCGTATTCGTATGTTTATGTGTGTATATGTATATGTATGTAGGTGAGTATTTACACTTTTAAACTAAAGTTTTCGATTTGAAAAAAATGTAGTATAATTTGAATGTATAAAGGTCTTGTATCGGGAGAGCTATAGCTTGTTTCTTCTTTACATATAGTATTTAATTTATCCTTTCCTTTCCAAGCCTTTAACTTCGCTCTGATTTGAAACCTGAGTTATATTATCAAAAGTTTAGAGCTATTCATTTACCTAAGTATGTAAAAGTCCAATGAAAGTGCATATAAGAATTTTATTTTAACCGAAAGATTTATACAATCTCATCTAGTACTATCAGCAATAACGATTTGGTTTTCCGTAAAACTAAGATTTAGCCAGAAGAGACATCAGCAATTCTAAAATCTTCATCTTCCGGTCATGTGGGGGTGTGGCTACTTTTCCTCACATCATCCATTTCATAAAGGGTTCCTCTAAAACCGGTTTCTTAATTTGCCCCCGAATGTATTTATAAAAGTGGCGAAATGTAGGAAATAATGTACCCTCTACATTGAAATTATTCTTTTCTTGTGTAAAAAATATACATTTTCCAAGGCAGATACTACAGTTAATTAAGCAAACGCCGACATTGCGTATTTCTTTCGCGGAATCCCCAGAGAATTCTGTTTAATTGAGGTAATCCACTGAAGAACATAAAAACAAAAAACGGGATCTTTTCAATTAAGGATATGTTCACAGTGTAAAGAACTTTTTTCCTTTCGAAATTGTGTCTCAAAATGATCATGGGTTTTTTCCCCCTCTCACACCAAAATATATCCGCCATTCGACAGTAAAATCCCTGAGAGGGAAGAAAAAATGCCTGGTTGCAATTTTTATATATATATATTCTCGTGCGAAAAGACGTTAGGCATTTTACTTGCAACGAAATAGGCTAAAAATGTGTCGATCTGTAAGATCGAAAAATCAATAATTGTTGTTGTTGTCGCACTAGAAAGATGCTCGACGTGAGGCAAAAGGGGAGACAGCAGTATTCTGATCTTGTGCAAGCATGCTGACGGCCGTGAAACCTAAGCAGTCCACAGCTGGGGAAGACCGGGGAAAAGACCTTTGCAAATTTCATACTTTTTGTATGGCAGTCTGTATTGGTCTCTGAAGAGCAGACGCTTGGCCGGTGATGAGTAGGGTCTTAAAAACGGATTGAACCTCCGATGCAGTTAGGACTTCAAACAGGGGTGAATTCTCAAAACAACCCTCATTTGCCGATCGTTGCCGAACGTGTGACGGGATAATCAATATCTAGAAGATACTATCTCGTTTCTAAATGAACTTTGCACGCAAATGTATGGCTTACATCAGTGACCTCTTTGGAGTGACTGCCGTTCCCCCTCAATGTTTCCTCACCCCGCTTATTACAACGGCCTTTTAGGACATTAAGGAAATGCACTCAAGTGGCAAAACCGAATATTTCATTGAACCAAAATAAAATTTGTGGGGAATTCATGTCTCGGTCAAAGCAGAAACAGAAAAAGGAATGTATTCAGAATATGACAATTACAATAAAAATCGAAAATGTTTCGAAAGTGACCTAGTCTGTCCCAACGATTTTCCCCGAAAGGCTGTAACGTTTGCGATTGGGATGAGACTTTTTCCTTTCCATTATATCACTTCCTTGCACTTTCACGGTCTGGCCACTTTTTTCGGTGAAAAGTTATTTAAATGGAATAAAACCGGGTGTCGAGAACACTACGACAAAGAAAGGGTGACTGCGATAACAAAATGCATGCAAAAATATACATCTTATCTCCAAGGCCACCTAGTACGTTGAACATTCGTCAATTGGGGATTTCGTGTGTCGTTTATGCTTAAGGAGGCCAATGAGCCGTGCACCGATTATTCCTTTCATTTTAGAGCTCTACTAGATCGAGACGCATTTCATTTCAATTTAATTCAGCAGTCACGTGCTGTCATTCCTGAAAGGGGCTATTAAACGACCCTCATCTCGCATTCAATATCAATTTATGATTTTTTTTCGGGGGGGGGGGGTGTTAAGCCCTATTTAACCTCCCTTTAAGTTCCGTTTTTTAAAAAGATTTTTAAGTGAGTTTCTAGAGCAGTGATTCTCAATCTTTTTTTCGGTCACGGTACACTTTTAATAATTTAAAAATTTGGAGGCACACAAACAGATAAATTTAAAAGAATTTTACTCGGAATTGATGTACCCATAATATATTTTGTAAAAATAGCATACGAGATAATTTTTGTCGAAATATAAAATGAAATTGCATTACAAAGTAAATAAAATGTTTATTTAATTACGAATTACATTTAGTGCGAAATTTGAGCCTGTTTTTTGATAACTTTATTCATATTTGGGAGTAAAAATGACAATGCTACTCTCATTTCGTGATCCAGATCGAAAAGTCTCGATCTTTTCTTCGTTTTTATGTTGGTCAAAGCCGAAAATCTGAATTCGCACAAATAAGATGTGGAAAATTGTGATAACACAATTAAAGATTTTTGAGATATTGTCGGATAATTCTATCTAAGATTAATCCAGACCGAATTGATTGATTCTTCTGAATGTTTTGAAATAAAATTTCGATTATTACACGCCGAAATGAGTTCTTCCTTTTCTTTGAAAGTTAATTCATACACCGGCGTGTCGTTTATCACAAATGGACTTCGAATCCAATCAATTTTTTTGGGGGGGTGCACGATACCAAAGAGGTATCGTACCCAATTATGCTCGCTACGTCACTGCTCGCGTGATAAAATCAAACGTAAAACTGAAAATATTGATAAGTGTTAAGTAAAATAAATAATATGAAACTTAAGCAGATGCCCAACATTTTTCCGAATAACACGGAGAATATTTTATTTCAAAACGAAAAGACAAGATTGGCACTCTATTATCTGACCTGAAGATTTTTTCTTTCCTTTTTAGTAATGAGAAAATATTTGGAACTTAATTTCCATTCAGGTATTTTGCAAAGCCGCTTTTCTCAGTCAAACACGACTCAATGGAGATTCATTTCACATCCTGGCAATTGGCCTGAACATTCCAAAATGGGATCCATTTTAGATATATCGTAATTGAGGAGCCATTAAAGGTTTTAGAGGGGTGCTAGTAAGATCTGAATGAATTTTCCAAATCTTATAAAGCAAAAGATCAATGGGCTGTGTGATCGACTGCGAATTCTCTCGGAGTGGACGTCAATGCATAATCGGGAAATCCTCGCTGCAACATACGAAAGAAGATTAATCCCATCCATTTAATCAATTGAATTCATTGAGAGTGATTCTTTTCTAATAGACGACCTCTCTCGTAGCATTTCATTGATTTCACTAATTGGCTATTTTATGAACTCGATCAACATATTACATCCGGAGCGAATAAAACCACCCCCATCTTAATGACCACGTCAACACTTCACGTCCGAGAACGGAAGTGATGGGACTTTCCTAATCCCTTTTGACTCGGTGAAAGTACCCTTTTCAAGAACTGTTTCAGCAAGTGTCTTTCAAGAGGCATTCCTACTTTCTGTTCATTTTTGCACAGCCGAATAACCAAAATAATTCGAACGAAAGTGAAAATGTTTAAATAATGTGTTGCCGGTATTATTAAGATTTATTTGCGTCATTTTAATTACCTTAGATAAAATACAGATTCTGTAATTTTTCCTCCCCTATAAGCTAGAATTAACCTTTGAAATCCCTTGAACTTGTGGAAATACCCATATCTAAGAAGACTTGTAGTCGATTTTAATAATTCAGGTTTGTAGACATCAAAGCCATCTCATTGGCGTTTCTTTCGAATTACTATTCGCCTTTAAGTGACATCCCTAGACGACAAACTTTAGATTCTTCCATGGAATAATTAAGGAACAAATTATAAACCATAAAATATGGAGTAAATTATTTCTTTACTTATAATAAGAGGTAGATAATTTTAATAGCTCTACGCTCGAGCCTGTTGAAAACTAGTTGTCAAATTCATCAGCATTCCAACAGTTTCTAGCTAACGATTGCGACATAGTATGTATTCTATAGCTTATGAGAAATCCTCAATTCTACAAACTGAAATCAAGCAAAAACTTGTAACTATATACTGTGTCTAAAATGCGTGTCAGAATTCTTAGAAAATGCGTCATTGATAAATGATTTCTGTTTCACATCCTTTCTAAATCTCAAGGTTTTAATTAAAAGTATTTGAAGATTTAAACTCACAACTGGACAGAGTGGCGTAAGAGGGCCCACTACACCGAAACTGATAAAATTCAATTTTAAGAAAGTATTCATTTAAAGATTCCAGTTGCCGAAGGTTGGTTGATAAAAAGGATGTCATTAGTCCTACAATTATATTTATTTTAAACATGTAGTGAAAACCCAATAAGCTATTTCACCGTCCCATTAATTTTAAAAATTAAATATCTATAGGTTGCGTTATGGAATTTTTTTCTCCAATGCGGAGGCCTTGTCCCTTTAAACATTATCATGGAGGTTTTGCTGGCCTCTATATTATGGGGGCAGCACGTATGTGAACCAGCATCGTCCCCTATGAAGGGACGACACAAACGGAGGCATTTTTCGTGCCGCGACTCCGGGATTCGATCTGAAAACCAGTGCGCTGTACCTCAGGGCCAACACAAGCCCACGTTATGGAACATTTTTTACTACATTTCCTAATGGGACGAGAGCTACCTTGAAAAATTCTGTCATGACAGATGAAATATAGTGTTTGGCTTGAAAGTTAGGACATAATTAAGAAACAATTATATCCTGAAGGGATGAGCCTGAAAAATTTGGTTTGTACCATCCGCCACCAGAAATAAAATAACCTCACTTTGTAACGAAATTCCTGAAGCATGAAAATGTAAGATCGAAAAACTCAATATCTAAAAAAAGAAAACTAAACTTTTGGAACTGAAAAACAATTTATTCTCAAATTCTTAACTTTCTCCGGGCAACACTTCCTCCTGAATACAAAATGCCGAGTGCATAAAACGTCTTGAAGAGTCGATTCATGCATTTGAATACCAGAATTTTAAGGTTAAAAAAAATAAATTCCTACTGGGTGGATTCATTTTATGGCGAGGTGGCTTTCGACTGTTTGAGACGTGGGATGCGTATCCACAAAATTTAAATACCTTTATCCTTTGTTTTTTGTATTTCTATTCTCTGACAACGATTGCTGAAGGGAGCGGGTCCCTAAACCGACCGGTTAATATGAATAACACATTTTTCTTTTTGTGGGGTTGGGGAGACTGCAAACTAATAGTGCCTTTTATGAAAATTCTCTCTCTCAATTAATCAATTCAAAGCCGTCTATCTGGTGAACGGATGGCTTGAGCGTAGCTGGGCGAAGGCCGGCTAGTGAGAAAGTATTTGGAAATACGTTACATAATTTTCATTCAGGTATTTTACAAATCCGCTTTTCTCAGTTAAACACGACTCAATAGAGATTCATTTCACATCCTGGCAATTGACAGCAGGGGCGGCTCCAGTCCAGAGTTTTTTTTTTTAGGGGGGGGGGGGGCATGAATTGAATTCAGTTAGGGCCCTCCTCAGCGCATGCACTGTCAGATGGTTCTTAAAATATTAAGTATTATGATTTTTTTTAATTGAATAACAATAGAATGGATGTTTGAGCAGTACTCAAAAGTTATACAATGAAAAAATAAATATAATATAAATAAAATGAGAAAAAAATATAACATCGAATTTTTGTTAAGGATCATATCATTGTTAAAAACTATGTTAAACTAGGCTAAAGACATAATCGGAATCTTCAGTTTCACAGTTTGAAAAATCGGGAAAAAACTAACTTTCTTAAAAGTTTTCTACAATTTTCCGATTTTAACTGAACTCCTATTAACGTTTTAATTTATTTCAAGTTAAGTTGGGGGCTCACGTGACCTCCCCCCCCCCGACGCTACGCCTATGCTTAGGGTTATATATATACACACATATATATATATACTAGCATTATTGCCCGGCGTTGCCCGGGTAGATATATAGATATTAAATTTTTCATGCATTCCATTAAAAAAATACTGGGCTGTACCCCCCCCCCCCCGCACTTCATGTTCATCTGGCCAGACAGAATGCGCTTAGCGCGTTTCTACTGAAATGGTATACAAACAATAAGAAAGAAAGAAACTTTGAGGCTGCGGACCTTCTTCCGATTATACATCTGATTTTATTGAGAATTAATAACACAGTGTTGCGTGATTCGCACGTTTGGATTGAATAAGATTACTGTTTAATTATATTTGTTAGATACTGTTTAATTATATTTGTTAGATACTGTTTAATTAGATTTAATTAGATTTGTTTGAGCCACTGTTTAATTAGAAATAAGTTTTATAATTTACATTTGCCTTTATTTTTTATTTTTCTCTTAAAAACGCAGTTTTTTCCATATCACCCAAGAGACGCACTTTTTCCACATCACCCAAGAGGTAAAGTGCAAGGTGCATTATTCCCTTTATTTAATCAAATTAAGGCGGGATTCCGCATGAAGCCTAGGCTTAAAGTTTCTTTCTTATTGTTTGTATATCATTTCAGTAGAAACGCGCTAAGCGCATTCTGTCTGGCCAGATGAACATGAAGAGCGGGGGGTGCAGCCCAGTATTTTTTTGATAGAATGCATGAAAAATTTTATATGTATATATCTACCCGGGCAATCCTTCTTTAAAAATAATTTCATTAATTTTCATATGCCTTAATATAACTAATGGACTAATAGTTCGGAATGAAAGTTATGTGTCGTTATGTTTCTCTGTTTAAAGAGCTTTTCCTCCCACTCCTTAAAAAGCCCGAAACCTCTAAAAGATTTATCTTATATGATTTCACGGAATAATTCAAATACATATCGTATGTTAACTCTGTTTCGCGAACTTTGTAAGGTATACACAAGATTCGATTCACAAGAATCGAACTTTTGAGTGAATTAAAGAAGCTGCTTCAGATATGCTAATTTCGGCATACGCTCTTAGTATAAATACCACGCAGCGTCATTAATGAAAAAGGGGGAGGTTGTTAAGGTTGAAAAGGTGTTATCCTGCGCTAGTGCTTAGCGGGCCAGAAGTTTACATGGCAGTACTGCTGGTTTGACTTACTGTTCGTGAGTATAAAAATATATTGTTCTTGAAAGCTGTGTTTATACATTCCGTACAAGTAGTACGCATGCTTATTGCTGTAAAAGCCAATTATATGTGCAACGAATTCAATAAACATTGTTTCATGCATAAACTGAATTTGTATAAAATACAAATAGAGTGCCCCCTTAGTAGAAACTTTATACTGGCGCCCGAAAATATATATACCCTGGTAGTTAGCGTTAAATTTGTAACGAACAACATAATTGAAATTAAAAACTGTGTACTGTGTACGTATATTGATAAAATTGTTGCAAGTACTTATATACTATTTGAAAAATGAGTGTTGTAGAACAAAATCCTGCTGGAAATTTTCCTCGGGTAATTATGGTTCAGCAAATTGCGCCATTCGAAGCCACCTTCAATGGCGGCCCCTCAAGCCAATTCCTAAAGAAAATTGAGCATTACTTTCAGCAACAATGCACCCCAGAGGGGGATAAACTTAAAATTGCTCTAGCCGCTTTAAGAGGTAGTGCATTTCAGTGGTACACATGCATGCAAAGCAGTAATCTGATTTTTGACTATTTGTCATTCAAGCAACAGTTTCTTAGTGTTTTTCCAAAGACCTTTAATCAAAGTGAAATTGAAGCGGAAATTTATTCGCTACGGCAACGTGAAGGTCAGTCTGCATTAGATTTTGCTATGGAAAAGATTTCCAAGTGTGAGGAATATTTAGAAGGGGTGACGGAAGCGATAATCTTAAAAATAGTTATCCAACGTTTGAAGCCAAGTGTTTAAGATTTTTTAGATAATCAAACAATTACAAGCAACGTTACCCTCCTTCAAGCTTTAGCTAAATATGACAATAGACATTTCTTCGCTACCCCTCACCGTCATTCAGGTACGAGAAGTTTTATACAGCCGCGCCAAAATTTTTCGCGAGTTTCAAACCAGCAGCGTAAGCAGTACCGCAGGCAAAATAATAGAAGCGCACGGCATTATAATGAAATTAGTGCTCTTAAAGTAAATAATATGCAAGCACCTTACTTGCACTGGCAAGTTGATTCACATGATATGGTTCAACCTGTTGAAACTGTTTGGTCAAATGTATTATTTTGTCCGAGCAGTAATCATTATTTTGAGAATAGTGAAAGTCAGGGTATTTTTGTGGCTTATAAAGAAAGTGAGTCTAGCTGGAATGATGAGGTAATTCCAGTACAAATTTCTGAAAATAGTGCCGATACTAATGCTAGTGGCTTAGAAAATAAATCATCTGACACTTCTATTAATGTTATACTTGATATTATTGATGCTATACCTGATATTTTAGATGATATTCACACATCTGTTAATGAAGGAAATTTAGTAGATGACGAAGTATGCGTTACGGAAGTTAGTGAATACTTATTAGTTGACGACAATAAAAATTCTTTAAACGATAGTAGGAACTCGCTAGGTAATGATGATATTATTTCAAGTTTCCATCCGAATGAGGATGCTGTAGGCCAGGTTGATAATATGGTTTTAAATAAAGTACATGAAAACCATACTGAGAGTCAGGATGAAAAGTTGACACAGAGTTATACTGTAAGTAGTTTAGCTGATGCTTCGGAAGTTATAGACGCAGGTTGCATTAAAACGCACCAGTACGAAAAGCTTAATATTCCTAAAACTGAAGCAGTGTTAAAGAATTTAAATGATAACGATTCTGATATCGCAAGTTTCAAAGAGACTTTTTCGTCAAAAGAGGATAAAACTAAAGTTAAGGGGGATAAAAAACGTGAAAAAGCGCCTTCAGGTTCCAGCATTAAAACTGCAAATACTGAAGTAATTAAGGCGGTAAACAAGAAGTTGCATAAGCACCAATACCAAAAACAGAGTCAGTTTGTTGAAAAACATGAAACAAGCAGCGAAACAATTTGTAAACGCGTTGGTGCGGCGTATAAATTTGAAACAATAGAATCTGCATTAAAATTTAATACCGATACAAGCAAAAGTACGAAGCAAAGTAAGGTGTGCACTACAAAAACTCTATCAAAGGATGAACGTGGTACACATAAGGTACACAAGGTTATCAAATGGAAGAATGACAATTTTAAAGCTCCTTTGCATAAGTACAGGAAACGCAAGATATCAGCCGCCCAGCAAGGTTGGCCTCCTCCCAAGAGACCTCCTGTCCATCGTCAAGCCGGACCAGCGCCTCAGGACCTACGACCTGCTTCACGAAGGATGACCACACGGTCAACGAACCCCTTTACTAGGACTGCGACCATCAAGAGAGGTTCCACGGAATGGACAGAATGGTGCAAGGAAGTTGCTGCTTTCATGAACAAGTCTTGTATCAATTCTCTTATTCTAACTCCCACCCTTTAATAAAACCGAACCAAATTGGTTTGAAGTTCCCCATTGTATATACTGTGTAAACATTTTGAGGGGAGGAGTGAGCCACTGAAAAAAAAAGGCATACTGTTGTTTTATAAATTTTTGAAGGGGACATGTAGTGACTAAAAAAAAAATACATACTGCACAATATACCAATTAACCACTAATGTACTAACTTCACAAAACATGACACATGACCATTATGAATTAAGGGAGAGCATCTACAAACAGTCAAGAAATGTCATGCTGTGCAATTGTGTTGACACTTTTAACTAAAACAGTTTTTCTAGGGCGCAGTTGGCCATCCCAGTATCCGCAACTCTGCAAATCCACTGTTTGATGGTGTCACCTGGACCCTTCGGGGTTAGTTTTGTAAAATGGTAGTGGCGTTTTTCCTCCACACAACGTGTGGAAGGTTTTTTTGGCTTTGCCACCCATTATGAAAAAAGTCAGACCAGCACGCGTTTTCAATTAGTTAACTGAAGCCGTTCAGACCTCAGTTACCTAATTTTTTTTTCGAGGGAGGCCAGTGTAAGGTATACACAAGATTCGATTCACAAGAATCGAACTTTTGAGTGAATTAAAGAAGCTGCTTCAGATATGCTAATTTCGGCATACGCTCTTAGTATAAATACCACGCAGCGTCATTAATGAAAAAGGGAGAGGTTGTTAAGGTTGAAAAGGTGTTATCCTGCGCTAGTGCTTAGCGGGCCAGAAGTTTACATGGCAGTACTGCTGGTTTGACTTACTGTTCGTGAGTATAAAAATATATTGTTCTTGAAAGCTGTGTTTATACATTCCGTACAAGTAGTACGCATGCTTATTGCTGTAAAAGCCAATTATATGTGCAACGAATTCAATAAACATTGTTTCATGTATAAACTGTGTGTGGTTCAAATTCAAATAGAGAGCCACTTCAAATTATATACACCCAAGTCTGGGTAGAAGTGAGCATAGAATCTTTATAACTTAAGGGGAAAAAACCTGTAGAACTCTTAAACTTATTCCCATTTTATGATCCTCAAACAATTAATATATTTAGATCAACAGAACTGGCCATGCGACAAACTTAATTTTTCTTTTTTTTCTTCCTTTTTTTTCCAAATTTTAGTAAATTCTATTAGTTTGAACATCATTGTCTAAAATTGACTAAAGCAGCGGTTCTCAACCTTTTTAAAGACCCACGACTCCACTAAACGCAAGAAAAATAAAATAAACACTTCTCCCCCCCCCGGTCACCCCCAGACCAACTCTCAAACCACGCCCAGATCACCCATCAGAACAAACCTATTTTCCCCCGCGTATCGAATTTCACTGGTTGTGGTGAAGGGGCTGTATCCACATTTAAGAAGTTCGCTTAGGGGCACAAAAATCATTAAAAAACTAATTTTAAAAGAGCTAATTGAGCCTCAAATTTCGTTTTCGCTTCATTAAGTTTCTCGGGTCCTAAACATTAACTGTGCCGAATTTAGTTCCGGTGAGTGAAATAGTCTATGATTCTATAGCGGACAAACAAACAGACGAGCCCTTATATATATATATATATATATATATATATATATATATATATATATATATATACATAAATAAGAAGTAAACAGCGTCTCATTTTAAATTCAAGCTCATTTAGTAGTAGGTCTACAATTATATAATTTTTGTCTACGAAAAATATATACGCCGGGCTTTTTTGGGCCCCCTTCCCCTTAGAGCCGCCACTGATTGGCAGTGGCCTGAACATGGCCCCATTCTAAAATGGGATCGCACTTTCTCCGCTAAGCCTCTCAATTTCAGATAAATCACAATTGAGGAGCATACGCAATTAAAAAAAATATTTTTCAAAATTATAAATATTTTTAGCAAGAAAATTTTTTTTTGTCTATTTTGATGTTATGAACGTGACGATAAATTTATTTAAAGTACCAGAAAAAGAAATCACGTGATCAGCATTTAATAAATAAAATTCTAAAAATAAATCTTTCAAAATTCACCAAAAATCAGAAAATGGAGGTAAAGATTCGAAAAAGATTTCATTTTAAAGGAATTTCTAGGATCTTTCTTGTGATCTAAATTTTATATCCCTCGCAATATTATTTTAAGTGCAAACTTTAAAGAATGTGAGAAATACAGCTTAAAAATTTAATTTAAAAAAATCTAAGAAGAATTTTTAAAAAATGTCTGCACCCCTACACTATAAGAAGAATCGCCATGCAAAATTTCAGCCCTTTATGTCCGGTGGTTTGGCCTGTGCGTTGTCTGTCAGTCAGTCAGTTACGGAGCAGTTTTATATATATAGATAACTAGCTGAAAACCCGCACTTCCCTACGGAGTACATTCAAATTAAATACAACGGTCAATGTATGCAATTAATGCCAATATATATATATATATATATATATATATATATATATATATATATAATAAATACGACGATCAATATATACAATTGATGTACAAAAAAATATATATATTTATAAAAATATCGTAAGGGATATTTTTATGGACAAAATAATGTCCAATCGTCTGCCGCATTAACAAGAAAAAAAATATTTTTTTGTCTATTTAGTTGTTATGCACGTGACGATAAGTTTATTTAAAGCACCAGAAAAAGAAATCACGTGATCAGCATTTAATAAATAAAATTCTAAAAATAAATCTTTAAAAATTCACCAAAAATCAGAAAATGGAGGTAAAGATTCGAAAATGATCTCATTTTAAAGATTTTTTATGATCTTTCTCGTGGTATAAATTTTATAACGCTAAATTTATTATTTTAAATGCAAACTTTAAAAAAGTTACTAAAACAGCTTAAAAATTTAATTTAAAAAAATCTAAGAAGAATTTTTCAAAAATCTTTCTTAGTGCACCTCTACACTATAAGAAGAATCGCCATGCAAAATTTCAGCCCTTTAGGTTCAGCGGTTTGGTCTGTGCGTTGTATGTCAGTCAGTGAATGAGTCAGTTACGGAACTGTTTTATATATATAGATAACATAACTTCAACGAACTATCTGTGTTGTTATACATTTAATGTAATAAATGTTAATAATATATCTTAATTTTAATCCTGTATAATGACCAGGAAATTAGAAACAATAGTAACCTACTTTTTTATTGGATTCAATGCAAAATAACAACACACCTAATTTATAAAAGGTTGCTTATTATTTTAGTATATAACTTAATATACTGACACATTCAGAAGTTTTGGGCCTAAAAACGCTCTTTCAATAATCTAATTTTTAATTTTGCGAATAAAACGGAAGAGCAAACTGTTGGTTCTCTGTTGGAAAATCTCTGTTTTAAGAACAGCAGGTGGCAATGCATCCTTTATGGCAGACGTTCCCAACCTTATTTCCCTACCGCCCCCTCCCCTTCTCAAAAGAAAAATGACTCAACGCCCTCCCTGCAAATTTTCCTTTTTAAGCTCACAAACAGAGATGCAGTGACAAATTGACGCCCTTTTACGTGTATATTTCTACCTATGTCCTTCAACCATAGTAAAGAAAGATGTCGTCAATAGGACACCTTGAAGCTTGAAACTATAAAATTATTCATTTAAACCAACCCTACTAACATTCGCATGATACACACAAAATGAAGATAACGAGGGATAATATTAAGGTAAAAATTTCTGAAACGAAACCAAATAAGAAGCATGAATTTGATGCGCTCTTTAATTAACGTTCGGCTCTAACATTTCTGTCAGGAGCTCTTTTAAACCATCGCGATTAGCTATTTGTAGTCTCTTTCTGGTTTTTAGTAAGCGGATTTGCGACTACACCGAACTCATGTTCCACTCAATGGGATGAAGGATACAGCTAAAAACGTTTGCACTATAACCATATAATCCAGGATAAATTCTGATTTGGCAGCCAGAACTGTTGGTAGCTGAGTTTGAACGCCTATGTCTTGGACCAGCAGTGTCCTGGATCTTCTCGACGGAAACACCGCTCTATGCTACTACATGTATGCACAAATTGTTAGTAAAATACATATAAAAAAAAGTCGAGCATAAATGGCAAATCAAGCTTGATGGAGCAAAAGTTACCCCTCCAGGAACTAGGCTGGCTGCGCTATAAATCTTTGGTGTTTATAAAAACAAACACACACACACACACACACACACACACACATATATATATATATATATATATATATATATATATATATGTGTGTGTGTGTGTGTGTGTGTGTGTGTGTGTGTAGCGCAGCAGGGGGCAATGCACCCTCTATGGCAGTGTGTATATATATATATGTGTGTGTGTTTGTGTGTGTGGCGCAGCAGGGGGCAATGCACCCTCTGTGGCAGTGTATATATATATATACACTCAAGAGCCAAAACATTATGACCACCCCTACATTTTGCAATGAATTCGCCTGGATGACGTGGAAGGCACGTGATCAGGTGGAAGTGGTATTTAACTGCTGCTCGAGAGTCTGAAGAATCATTCTTTCACTTACTTCTGTGTGTGATGGGAAAGGCTGCGGATCTAAGCGACTTTGATAGAGGGCAGATTGTAATGGCTCGAAGGCTCGGAACAAGTATTACCGAAACTGCACGACTCGTGGATTGTTCGTGACCTACAGTTGTTAGTACTTATGCAAAGTGGATGAATGACGGTGAAACCAGCAGTAGACGACATGGTGTTGGACGTCCACACGCTATCAAAGAAAAAGGTCGTCGGAGACTGTCTCGCATGGTGAAGCAAAACCGGAGCCAGACAGTGGCTCAGCTGACAGCCCAATACAATGCAGGGCCAAGTAGAATAGTATCGCAGCACACTGTTCAGCGGATACTGTTGGATATGGGGCTACGCAGCAAACGTCCCACTCGTGTGCCTTTGCTGACCAAGCGTCATCGCCAACTGCGCCTGCGCTGGGCCCGGGAACATCGCGACTGGTCCATGGATCAGTGGGAGAGAGTTGCCTGGTCAGATGAATCACGGTTTGTCATTCATCACGCCGATGACCGTGTCAGG